>JAKZAN010000001.1:0-305000 GCA_023053545.1 Lepidurus packardi | reverse complement strand
TCAAATTTCATGGTAATCACTCGAAAACGAAAATTAGAAAGCGGACGGAAATTGAAGATCAATGGGAAGGAGCTAGCGAGAGTGGAGACGGCTAAATTTCTGGGTTTGACCTTTAATAAGACTTTGTCTTTCTCAGAACATCTAGAAGACATCAAGAAAAAAGGGATGAAAGCAATAGGGTTGATCAGCAGACTAGCAGGGACCAGTTGGGGGAGTAGTCAACAAGTCATGAAGACACTCTATCAAGGGTTAATAAGGTCAAAACTGGAATATGGCTCCATAATATACAAGGATATAAATGTTAAAAAACTTCAATGCCTTGAGGTGATCCAAAACAGAGCCCTGAGAATTATTCTAGGAGCCACCAAAACGACACCGATAGCAGTACTATTGTGTGCAACAGGTACCATACCTCTCAAGGACAGAAGGGACCTGTTAGCCTCCAACTATTTTAATAGAATGGTAGAATGCCACAAAAACGATCTAGTAGTTAAAAAGGTTTACAACAACCGTAGTTCATCATTATGGACAGCATACAAACAGATGTACGAGTCTTATGAAATTGCGCAGGCAAAAGAAGGAGATTTTTTTGAAAACCTAATTCCCCCTTGGGATTTTGAGGCCACAAATATAGTCAAAGTTATACCACAACTAAGCACGAAAAAAGAATTGATAACTGACTGTAAGCAACTTGTGTACGAGTACTTACACCAAATCTACCCCAATCATACCAAAGTTTATACAGATGGGTCCAGAGATGAAGATGGGCATTCGGGGGCAGGGATACACATAGAAACTGAAAATACCTCGGTCGCCTTCGCGCTCCCTCGGTGGTCATCGGTACTGGCAGCAGAACTGTACGCCATCAAGGAAGCGCTAGCAATTATCGAGAATTCGGATACAAACAAATACCTTATCCTTTCGGACTCAAGAGCTGCACTCAGTGCTATTGCTTCATATGGAAGGAGGGCCTACTTCGAAATAGTACAAGATATTCAGAAAAAAATACGGTTGTTACAAACAAACAACTTTGACATAACGTTGCAATGGGTTCCTGCACATATAGGTATCGCTGGAAATGAAGCAGCAGATTCGGCGGCAAGGATTGGAAAAAACTCAAATCAGACAATTTTAAGAGAACTCACAAGACACGAAATCACAACCGTAATCAAACAGAAGATAGAACAAAAAGTACTTCAGCGATTAAAAAACAGCTCTTTACAAAATCTTGTTCAATCTGCTACAAACATAAGGCCAGCACCCTGGTTATTGCACAAAAACAGAAAAATGGCAGTAGTTCTTTTAAGACTGAGATGTGGTCACGGAAGAACAGGAGCATGGCAGCATAGGTTCAAGTTAAAAAGAAATAGCGCATGTGATAGATGTGGCGAGAGAGATGATACGGTGGAACATAAGGTTATGAAATGTCTGTATAACTCAATGGAACGTGAATTCCTCAAGAATAAAATGATTAAAGAAGGAATGGAATTTAAACTCGAGAACATTCTGGGGTTTGGCAAACTTACGGAACATAAGCAATTTTTAGCACAATCATATTTGGCGGACTTCATAAGAATAACAGGACTAGTTGATCTCATCTAAGTAATCGGCTCGGTGATGGTCTAAACTCTATCACCTTCCATAACATGCACTCTCTTTGGCACGCCCATTCCAATTAAACTATGTAAATTCGTGCGTGGACCAGAGAAGACAGAAGGAGTAGACAGCGACATCAAGTGGGAATGCTGCAGACGACGATGCGATGACGATTCGCCTGTCGTCTATAACAACACAAAGAAGAAGAAGAAGTTTATTGTCGTCTGACGTTCGCAGTTTGCTGCTTTTAATGTAAACTGCAAAGGGCGTGGCAGAAAGTGCTTCAGATAGTTATCTTGTTTACGTGAATCCATGTTTAAAACAAAGAGATTTCCCTTAGAGAAAAGTCAACTTGGTGAAGCGACATCGTGGATAAGTTGAGGAAAATACTGGCACGATGGACCACACCTCAGAAAAGAAAAGCTCGGAAGCTGGAAGTAGGCAACCATACTTTACAAGGTTTAAGGGGTATGAGGGGTTAAAATTAAATACCGATGTCTCATTATAGGTTCCCAACAAAGCACTACTAATACCTTCAATGGTCCAGTTACCGTCAATGGTGTTGAAAATGTTTGCATTGGTGGTGTCAGTAACGTTGGAAACCAACCCGCGGACATGAATAAGTTAGAAGTAAAGGCTCGAATTCATTGATAGTAGCAATGTCAACAACTGTATGGGTTTGCTTTTCTAGTGCGAAGACTTGAAAGAGTACTATTCGACTGCCTTGTGCAAAGCTTCTCCACTGCCATGGTACCCCGAGCACACTTGGGACATCGGCGAAGTCTATACGGAGCTGGCCTTACAAAACTCAGCGACGGACAAGTTCGGTGTGGAAGAACTTTTCGAACGATGTCAGGTAAGTGCAACTCTTAAACCTTAATTCTCTTAAAACTCAACTAGCGCATTCCATGGGCATTTCAGAAAGGGGGTAGTTACCGCATTCTGATCGAAGGGGACGCCGGATATGGAAAGTCAACCTTGATGCTTAAGATCGCTTCTGATTGGTCTAAAAGCGACTCAAACAAGTACACCAGTGATTTTAGTCTACTGCTTGTAGTAAAACTGGGCTCCGTTGGTGAAGATGTAAGTCTACCTAAAGATGGATCATCAAGGCTCTAATTGTTCCTAAATTTCAACTAGGAAAACATCTTGAGTTACATGGAATCAATCTACGACGAGAAGATGGACACGGAACTAAAGGATGTACTAAAAAGTAAACGAGCAGCAGAAGTTCTGATGCTGCTTGACGGGTACGATGAGGCCACTGCTAAGACCAAGAAAGACGTAGATCGGATAATGAAGAAAGAAAACACGATGAGCAAGTGCCACGTGGTGCTCACATCGAGATTCGGACATGTACCCGATCATGTCAAAGGTAATGCCTTGCTTGTAAGAGTGAAAGGCTTTGGACAAAGACAAGTGGCAGAGGCAGTTGGCAAGTTCTTCATCAAGGCAGGTCACTTAACCAAAGCCGATGTTTTAAGTTGTTTCGTCAGAACAGTACCGCTCGTAGTGTCGGATTCCGATAGCGAACTCGATGACTCGGATTCTGATTGCGAACTGGATGACTCGATCCTACCTAGTATCGATAATTTTAAAAATGTTGAAGAAATTTACAAACTAAAGCCTGAAGCTCAACCACTCAGTCTGGAGCAATTCGAGCAATTCGTGTGGAAGCTACTAGCCGAGAGTCCTTACAAGGAACTAGCTCAATGTCCACTGCTTTGCGTCATGATGTGCTGCTTAGTCAGCGAGTGCCCGAACCGTGAACTACCTTCAACTCTTTCGGGTCTTTACTTTGCCATGATCAACCGGAACCTCTACCGCGCAGCCAGGAAGCAAACTGGAGAATTCTGGAACTTGAGTGTCCTCGACAGTCAGATCATAGAAGGTCATGAAAGCTACCTCCAAGAGTTTGGTCGTCTTTGCGTCAACGGTCTGAAAACTAAAAGCATGAGCTTCACCTTATTTGACATAACGGGAAACAAATCAAAGGCTGAAACTACCGACGTCAAAGTTACTCAACTAATCGAGGCAGGTGTTCTGATCCAAGACACCAAAGAGAAGATTCCTCGTTACCAAGTTCCTCACCGAACCACGGCAGAATTTCTAGCCGCCTACTATCTTGGTAGAGAAACCGACCGGAATCTTTTGGAACAGAACTTACTTGACCTGTATCGGCTTAAGGCCAGCTTCAATGAAGTTGCGGTTTCCCTGATAGAAATAGGAAAGTCGAGGAGTTTAGTCGACGCTTTCCGTGACATTAAGTTTCCTTCCGACTGTCTTAACTTCTTTATGAAAAATTATTTCACCCAATATGGTGCAGCTGGTACCTGGTCCGAATTTAAAGATGCTCTGCAGAACGAGCTGTACTTCAAAGCAAAATTACATGCATATGATAGATTTGTCACAGTTAGCTCAGCTGACCCTAGCCTAACTCTGCTTCAACTGGTTGAAGAGTTCGGCAAGAAAAACACTGGAAGAACAAACGCACTCTTTGCATCACCAAAATATTGCCCCATTTCCATTCTTTTGGAAGGGGGTTTTAAGGCACACAATTTTCCAGTTGTGTTGCAGACATTGTCCAAGTCCGGTGTTGTTCTTCGTTCATTGCAATGTTTTGGAAACTACGACATAACTGGCGACCAAACGCGACAAGAATTAGCTCAAAGTCTTCAGGAGCTTCTTACATCTGCTTCCTGTCCTGTTCAATTGAGATTCTATTACACTTCAAAAGGTAGGTTAAGTTATATTTCTGGATTTTATTTTGGCTATTTTTAATACTTAGATTTAATAACGGCGATGACCGAGGCCATGCAAGAGGTTCCTGAAGCTTGCCGTCTCAAGCATGTCGAGTTCGATGTAAATTGTAAGTACGAGGGAGCGCTGTAATTATTGGATCGCAGACGTTGATGTCATGTCATGTGGACGTCTCCAAGATGATGCAGCAACACACTCCAACTTACTCTTTGAATTCTTATTGCAGGGTATGATAATGACACAACACTACTATCGGAAGTATTGGCTGAGAAGTGGTTGTCTCACTTGCAACACCTGGACTTGGGGTATAAGGACAATAGCCACGTAATCAGAACTATTAACTAACGAGGTTTTTCTAGTCCTGGTGTGTTGAAGCCAATATTAAAACGACTTTCGGAGCCTGGGTGCAGTCTCACTTCGCTGGACCTCACGACAACTAAAGGCGTACTGCTTGAAGACCTAGTGATGCTCGCCAGTAAACTTGAAACGCTAAAGCTTTCCAGAATGAGTTTCCAATTTGACGTGAGTGAGAAAATTGTGCAATTGCACTGCCCAAAAACTTTTCATATTCGCGCCACCACCCTTTTCATGAATAATTCAATCACAATTCACCCTTGTTTATACGAAGAAATTCCGTTTTACTCGTATTACAGGTTACTGACATCAGCAAGTACGCGGTAAAGGATAAATGCTGTCTGAAAAGGCTTCGTCTGTTTTTAGTTTCATTGGAGCTTACTGGATGGCTTCCGTCAGCTGATGAGAACCAAGAGCTCCTCCTTGCTTGGAGAAATCTAGCACTAAACCTGGAGGAATTGACCATCGATGACTGCGATTTTCCAATCGAATTGTTTAGTTGGTTGAACCTAACTGCACCTAATCTGCGGACCCTTTCCATCGGCAGAATCTATGGAAAGACTCCAAAGAAGGAGTTCTATGCCAACCAGTTGTTGGAGGCCTTAACCGGAAGTAGTGAAGACAGTATTGAAGACTTGTCATTATTACGAACCTTTTGGCCAAACAGGGATGTTCTGATGCTGCATCCGATCCGAGAAGCCCTTCAACGCTGTCCGAGGATGAAGAGAGTCGAACTGGGAATTTATGAACCTGATTTATCAAAGATCATTTCCATAGGTCCTGGTCCTTCAACTCCATTATCCTCCAGTGATGAGGAAGCTTTGAAAAGCGATCATATTGTCTTGGCTTTGTTCAAAATAGTTTTAAGTGTTCCTATGCTTCAAACTTTATCTTGTCAATTTTGGAACCGTTTTAAAATTGGTATATTCCATGCTATTGCAGACAAGGCTGAAAAATGGCCAGGAAAAACAAACGACAATGAATCTAATACTTCGTTAACGCTGCATGACTTATATAAGGAGAATGCATGTGATGCTATGCATGTGTTCAGAGAACGAAAACTAGAATACCGCCTTAGGTACGTAGAAGATGAGGTGTACGAGCTTTGGTTCCCTGTGTAAATTGCGTATTTAATTCTGCTGAAAGATCCAGTAGCAATTTCGAAAGCTATTAATCAAAGAAGTATATCCTTGTGGATGTATGCCAATAAGAAATTCCTTTAAGTTCCTTTAAATTCTTTAAGTACCCCATTCAACTTTTTTTTCATTAATACAACGCCAAAGCATTCTAGTACGTTCCAACCGTTTTCTAATAAGAAATAAGAAATAATAATATTTTGCGAATAAGAAAGCTGTATAGTTAACCCGTCCGCTACAGCCGTAGTAGGTAATTACTGCTAATCAGACATGTTATTGTAGTATCGCTCTGCTAATTTCAGCCATTTCGTTTGTAATTATAGCATATGTAAACGGAATTTCACTCTCGGAACCGCTTACAAGCAGCATTTCGATGTCACTGCAGGTTTACATTACCTTACAGGACTCATTGAAGGGTTTTTATACTTTCATGTTTATTCTCATTTAATGTTGCTGTTCTACTTACGGTTACGGCCACTTGGCACCGCTACCGCTTAAGGCCACGGTGTGGTGTAAGTAGTTGACTATTTTCCGTCAAAAGATGTCGCTGGCATAGACCCCTATATCCTGAGAATGCTACAAATAAATATACACCTATGACTAATTTCTCGCACTAGAGGTCTGCACACAATAATTAGGGTAAAGTATGGGGTAAAGGGAAAAGGTCAGCTTATGCTAAGGAACTTCCTCCCTATGTTCGCTTGAGAATGGGAGGGAATACCAATTTAACTGATAATCCAATTTGCATGCGCTAGACGTGTAAGTATTTAGAAATTGCGAAATAAACAATTATATTTTCTTAGAAAATTGTCATTACCATTCTTTATGGTCAAGGTTGACACCGTCGTTTTATGTATAAAATACCAATGGAAGGGATAATCCAATTTCCAAGCTTTAGAAGTGTACTTAGAAATTCCGAACTAAATAATACTATTTTCCTAGAAAATTGCCATTACCGTGCTTTACACTCAAGGTTACCACCCATCTTATCGCTCGTCTTAGCGATCACTGTTTATATTCTAGCTCTAGTCAACTAATAGCCTTCGAAGATCTTGCTCTTTTGGGCTTTCGTTCGAAATGTTGATGACCGGGTTAAAATTGCCATGTTAAACTGCTATGGCCCTGCTGAAAAGTGTAATGCACGCTGATGATCATCTTGATGCCGATAGGTCATTGATCGCTAAATTACATCTTGCAATAGTTTTTCCTGCTTGGCCCCAGCGTGAAACTCTGGAATGTAAAATAAGTTACTGAATATTTTAGCTTTTAGACATGAATCAGTCAAAGGAAGTAACCAATAAAATAGATTCCAAATTATTGAGGATCAGTATTTTGCAACAACCTTCACTTTCGATCTCAAATTCACTACAACAACAAGCTTTGATTATATCCCAACGGAATAACTGGAAACGCATAATTTTTCTACTGAGGGGAATTCAATATTTCTCAAAACTGAAGGACTTTTTAATTTGTAGTGTTTGTGTAATTTGCCAAAATGCGATTTCAAAGAACATTCACTTTTACTATTTCACTAACTTTTCGGAATATTGTTATGAAACTTTGACTAGAACGCATTCCGTAATCAGAGATCAGCATCAGCGGTTCTTGATTTCGGTGTTACCAATTTCTTGAATAGTTTCAAACATTATAGCATTGTAGTTGATCATTTAAAACGACAACGAAAAAGTTCATTACTGCGTTCGTGAGTCGTACAAACATTGAGTGGCGCAAGTTATTACGTTATTTGTTTTTTGCATCGGTACTACTGACTGAAAATGGCAAGAAAAAAAATACTGTCATCCTGTAGCAAACAGAAACTGAGAGGCGTTGCTTTGAAGAACCGAAGAGAAAAGCTTTGCCAAGAACACCCAGCAGATCCAGATGAAGTATCGCCAGGTGAAAGTTTTAAAATTACAAACTTCTTGTACTGTAAGTTCCAGACCTGCTATAGAATCAGTTTCCATTGAGCCTATAGCTAGCACTAGCTCCGTTGTTTCCAATAGCTTTGCTAGTTTAGATCTCCTTGACAAAGAAACGAACTGTCTCGAAGATGACGAAATTTCACGCATTCTTAAAGAACAGGCAGAAATTGATGCTGTAGAACTTAACATTGAACCTGTTTGGTATTCGCAACCAAAAATGAAGAAAGAAGTTGACGGACTTCGATTAGTAAATGTTTGCCATTTCTTGTCAGGGCACAATAAGATTTTTGAACACTACGATATTTGTCGCTCACCCATTCCTTTCCAAAAGGAAGTTAAGAAAGGTTTTTGGAGCAGTTTTGCTTTCAAATGTGAGAAATGCCAGAAGAATATTTTTATAACAACTGACCAGGTTTCTCCATATGCGCATGTAAGGCCTACCCAAAAGAACATTTCGCCGCATGCTGCACGCTTGAGGTCAGATAAAGTTCAGGCTCTGTCCGTCAACACAAAAATTGCAATGGGAATTATGCAAATTGGTGCAGCCCATAACCACTTAGAAGAATTCATGGCAACCGTTGGCGTTCCTTCAATGAACCGCAACTCATTTATTGAACAGGAACGTAAAGTTGGGAAAATATGGGAGAAAGAGGCAAAGCTAGAAATAGAAAATGCAGGGAAGGAAGAACGTGAATCGGCTGAACGGGCTGAACAAATCGACGAAGACAACACGCCGTACATAACCGTAATTGGCGATGGTGGGTGGTCTCAAAGGAGCCACGGCACCAGGTACACAGCCAAGTCAGGTGTGGGCGTAATCATTGGTGCGCGGACCAAGAAAATATTGCATGTAGGAGTTCGTAACAAATATTGTTCCATTTGTCAACAAGCTAAGAACAAACAAGTGGATCCTCGCCCCCACGAATGTTTCAAAAACTGGGACGCTCCGTCTACAGCAATGGAAAGCTCCATTATTGTAGATGGTTTTAGAGATGCTGAAGACAAGCACGGCTTGCGCTATCGAACGTTTATTGGTGACGGGGACTCTTCGACCCATAATGCTATCCTCGCTAATACTCCTCGCACTCAGAAAACCGTCCGCAAGCTTGAGTGTGCAAATCATGTAATGAAAAATTTCACGAAAGCTCTGTATAAACTTCAGGGCAAAACCCCTGCCAATAAGAAAATTTTGACCCCTCTTTTGATACGTAAACTTGGCGGTGCAGCACGAGGTGCAATCAATCGTAACGCTAGATTGAAGGGAAATGTTGATCAACTTCGTTCATTTCTGAGCAATGGTCCCAGACATTATCTTTTGAATGACCACACTTTTTGCACTGCTGCCAGCGATGGTGGAAAGGGTTGTAAGTCAGTGGGTCAGAAATTGAAACAGAATGTACACACTGCAGAATGTACAGAATGTACACTGAAGTAATGGAGATCTTGTTGGGCTGTAGGAGCAAAGCTGCAGGTTTGCTTACCGAAGTTACGACTAACCTCGCAGAGCGGTTTATGTCCATGGTGGCTAAATTCTCTGGTGGCAAGCAATTTCTCCGCTCGCAAAGGGGATCTTATAATTACCGATGTTATGGTGCTGTTCTAGAATATCACCATGGACGAGGTTTTCAGGCTGCTATTTTGAAAAAATATGGTTCCTGTAGCATTGCTACAGAAAATTTTGCCAAGAATTGTCACGACGATATTCTTTCGTTCAGAAATCGGTTAGAGAAGTCACGGGAAAATAATGCTATTGCTTCTCCACGACAAGCTTTGACTCGGAGGCGCGAAGCTTTCGCAGGACCTGATTGCCATTATGGAAAGCCAGATTTGCCAGAGGAGATCTTACGTGACAGGTGCAAACTGATTGTTGCTCAACAGCAGCTTAGCAGGGAGCAGATTGTGGCCCTTGAAGAGAAAACTAGAGAGCAGGCTGATTCTTCTGATTGGTTTGATGCAAGGGCGAGTAGACTGACCGCTTCTCACTTTGGCAAAGTGTGTAAGCTCAGAGATACAACTTTGCGTCAAAATACATTGCAAGCAATACTAAGTCCTAATAACATTAGCACAGAAGGTAGGCTACTCGTTACGGACAGGCCAATGAGCCAAATGCCAGGAAAGACTACGAAATAAAGAACTGTGTGACTGTAGTCCCATCAGGGTTTTGGGTGCATCCTGAGCTAGGTTACCTGGGAGCATCTCCCGACGGCCTTGTAGGTGACGAAGGACTTATCGAGATAAAGTGTCCCCAAAAGGCAGAGACAGCGTCTTCCTTCATTGAATTTGTAAAATCTAAACCGAAGGACTGCTTTCTAGAGTTAGTTGATGGTGACAAACTGAGATTGAAGAGAACGCACAATCACTACTACCAAGTTACAGGACAGCTTGCCGTGACCGGAAGAGCGTGGTGTGATTTTGTTGCATGGACAAAGAACAGTTTGCAAGTTGAGCGGATTGTGTTTGACAGGGTATTTTGGGAAGACACAATGCTTCCAAAACTCAGAGCCTTTTTCATGGACTGTATGTTGCTTGAACTTGCAGACCCGCGGATGGGACAAAAGTTGGCTCCGCGGGAGCCGCCTTACGTTTTGGCCGCCTTACGTTTTGGCCGCTATAGAGGCTAAAAAGGTCGCAGACCAAACAAACGGTAAAAAGGCCGCAAAGAGACCACTTGATCAGTGATCTGATGCACATATTATGTTGGTCAAACATGCACATGGATTAAAATTATAAATGTACCGTGAGGTCAACTTATTGAAAGCTTATATGAAATGCACGTCAAAGCCTCTCGTGAGATGATTTCCTTCATGAAATCATTGAGTTCACCAATGAAAAACATCCGAGAGGTTGCTATCAAATATAAAATGCCACCGTGAAATGGTATCTTTTAAATATACCATTGAGCCAAGAGTTTTTTGCATCCGGTGATGACAATACTAACTAATGCCTGAGAGTAAAGGATAGTTTGAGCCTCTCGTGAGATGTCAAATATAAAATGCCACCGTGAAATGGTATCTTTTAAATATACCATTGAGCTAAGAGTTACTTGCATCCGGTGATGACCAAATTAGAACTGATGCCTAAGTAAAGCTAGTTTTCATTATTACAAACCAACACGTAAGGTAAGTTTCTTTAATAAATGTATGTATTTGTACTGTAAATTTTCCAAATTTACACGCCAAGCAGCTAACTGCAGCTATACTTATAGTCTTAGCTTTCGTAACCAAGCCGGAAATCTTTTCACCTTTTCTAGACCCAACTTGGTTCGCTTTCTTGACCTCTTTCCCCTCTTTGCTAACAGGGGGAAAATGTTCGAGAAAAGCCATTCGGAGACAAAAAGAAAAGGGTAAAATGCCACAAGGTATTTGTGCCCTTGGGTTACTTTAGGCTCGAGCAAACCCAATTAGTGACTTGTCATATCCTTCCCCCTACTTTTACGGTATCTCCTTTTCATCCTCATTCTTGATTTCTGCACAAGCTATGCAGTTTCCTGCCTGGTCGTTATTTTCTGAGTGGCAGCACAATTTCTCATCCGAATTTCATAAACTTTAGTACACCTTTCCAAGTAAACAGTAAGAGATAATTGAAAAATTCTTTCTTTAAAAATATCATAATAATAAACTCGAAAAATCTGGGTTCGGTTTTTTTTTCTATATCAATATTTTAACATGTTCTTCTACGTAAAAAATTTATGGAAGCCAAATATTAAAAACTAGCAACCCAGTTAAATTGAAAAAGAAATACCATACATTACTGTCACAATACAATTTGATTATATTGCAAAGGGACTGAGAAAGGTGTAACTTAAGTTTGCCATGCTATAGCGCCATAAGGAGTTACACTACACCGTGGCCTTAAGGCCACGGTGGAGCCTACTGTAGGCGTTTTCGTTGTTCATAGATGGCATCTCGAGCGCCAGTGAATTTGCCTATAATTCAGGGGCAGTTAATATCCTTTCGTTTCGCCAGATGGCGAGGCAGGCAAACAAGCGGGAATTCAAACTATGCTTGAATCAACGCATACACAGTGGCAAACCGTAGTGTAGTACACAAGCAAGCTCGGTTTTATTGTTGACATCTGCAAAGCGCTTGAATTCGTTAAAAGAAAAGCGCATAACCTACTTGCGGAGGTTACAACAAACTCCGCTGAGCGGTTTATGTCAATTCTTGTTAAATTGCTAGGAGGAAAACAGTTTTTGCGTTCCCAGAGAGGCTCGTACAATTACAGAGCTGCTGGTGCCGTTTTGATTTACCACTCAGGGCGCGGGGCTCACGCTAAATTATTGAAAACGCACGGACAAGGCTCGTTTGTACTAGACCGATTTGCATCGCGCGCTAATGTCACGAAAGAATCGTGGAAAGTGAGGTACAGGAAGCTTGCAGAGAAGCAAAACGGTCAGGGTCAAATAGCTCCTGTTATAACCGAGAACGGACCCGATGCTGATTACGGGTTACCAGACCTAGATCCTGTGGCTTTCAAGGAACAGTGCGATCTCATACGTAAGCAATTACAGCTTACGAGTGACCAAATTGCCGCTTTGGAAGAGAAAACAAGGGCTCAAGCAGCATGTATTGACTGGATGGAGGCGAGGAAGAACCGTATCACTGCTTCCAATTTTGGTAGAGTTTGCAAACTACAGCAAACCACGCTTAGGGATAAAACTTTACGCCAAATCACAGTTCCGAGTAAATGGTCGAATGACTCAACTGAATACGGAAAAAGCAATGAGGGAAATGGCAGGAGAACTTATGAGGAGCAAACAGGAACTATTGTCCACACTTCTGGACTTTGGATTCACAAAGAATTCGGGTACTTGGGCGCTTCTCCTGACGGGCTCATTGGGGAAGTTGGCCTACTTGAGATCAAGTGTCCCAAAAAAGCCGAGCATGTTTCCTTGAAGGCGTTAGTCCGTCAAAATAAGGCACAATCAATAGGATTGGAGTTTGTCAAAGGAGACAAACTCAAACTGAAAAGAAATCACAACTATTATTACCAAATTCAAGGACAGCTTGAAATTACTGGTAGAGAATGGTGCGACTTTCATGTCTGGAGTCCCAAAGAAACCCATACTGAGCGTATCTTCCGCGACCAGACCTTTTGGAAAACTAAAATGCTCCCGAAATTGCATGATTTCTTTGAAGATAGTCTTCTTCCTGAGCTAGCGGATCCACGTATTGCACGAAAACTGGTACCCCGCGAGCCTCAGCGCGTGCTTGAGGCAATCGAAGAGAGGAAAAGAGCGTTCGCTGCTAAAGCGAAAGGAAAACCGCCAAAAAAGCGACAAGTACGCGAAATGCAATCGGAGTCGGATGTTGACAGTCTTTCCCCTTAAAAAAAAAAATAAGCTGAGTCGGACGTTTTCTTTCCTGACCGCTACGATTATTTAAAAGAACAAGAAGTTGTGTCGGATACTATCTGACCGCTAAAACTGCAAAACAGAAGTCGAAGCTGAGTAGGACGTTGTCTGTCTGACCGCTTCAATGTAAATAATAATTTTTTCTCAAAACGCACTGAGTCGGACGTTGTCTGACCACAATGAAGATGAATTGTTTTATTTACGTATAACCTATATCGTAGAATGTAGTTTATTCACTTTGTATGTTTTTTTCTTATTATACTGTTTCGTTTCTAATTTGTTTAAAAGTTTTCCTTCTAGAAAATAGGTTACAAAAACGATCTTGGATGCCGAACAAAAAAATTGTAGGCACTCGGAGTAGGCCTATCCAGAAAGCGAAAGTGTACAACTGCCAAGTTTCCTATTCTATTGATACAAATGATGAAACGCAGTACAGTTACGCATTTTTGCGTGTCCCTTTTGCAAACTCTGATGTATCAATAATAGGTTATCAACTGACAAAAACAGCAGTGCAAAAGAAGAAAAAAAGATGGGAATGTGTATCCACGAAAAATTATACAATACACTAAGATAAGCAAAAGCAACTCGTTCGTCAAACATTCGTAAAGTTACCACTTATAAACATGTTCAAAGGTTAATGAAGTTAAACATGAATAAAAATTCCAATACACGTTCGGCTTATATAACGCGACTAGTAGGGTTACGTCAGGTTATATTCATTTATAACGAAAGAAAAGATCTATAAGAATAGAAGCTTGTTATCCTAGTCGGGAATGAAATTTCAAACGGTACCCTACATTTGTGAACAAAAAGGTAATCCAAACGTAGTAGTGGACTTTACACAAAAGCCACACTGCACACTTTGTTGAGGAAAGCACAGTTTATCTCATTTAGTAATAACTTGATTTCTTATTCCAATTAAGTAAAATGTTAAACGAACTCTTCTGTTGAAAGGTTTTCCAAAAGCTAATAGCAGGACATGTGAAAAATTAAATTCCCTTGAACACCAGAAAATAATGAAAAACGCAAAATATGCACTAAACAACAGAAGCGCTATAGTAAAATTTATTTACACACTTTATAATAAAAGAAAGGACAGTACCCCACGACGAAATGGGCAAAAGAAACTGAAATCAAGAAAGAATATACGTGCCCTTGTTATTGTTTTCTGTTTCACCCAACCTTCTAAGGCGTGGTCACAGCTTGGTCATTGACAAGACCCCTTGCTGTACTTGGTCTGAGAAATATTCGTCTCAGAAAATAATATCCTTTTTGCTTTGGGCAAGCCTCAAGCGAAGTGAAGTTGTATCATAACATTTCCACCCATCCCTTTCCTCTTCCCATCCTGCTTTCCTCCTTTCCTTATCATTGCTTCGCCTTTTCCTGAACTCACAGTGACCTTCCTATGTTGGCCGCAGCCGAAGTGGTGGCGCCACAATTTTTCAAGAAAAATTCGGAACAAATTATAAAGCGGTGTCAACGATTACTCCGAAATGGATGGTCGGATTTACACAATTTATACGTAAAAATTTTTTTAAAAAAATGCTTTTTGTAATGAGCGGAACAGAATTTCAAAATTCATTACTTGTAAAAATGTTCGAACTTTAACCGCCTTTACAAAATTTCCTGATTGATTTTTCAAAAAAGTGCCACGCTCATTACAAACTAGATAGGTGTATGAACTTTACTATCAAGAAATTTTTTTAAAATAATGAAGCTATATTCGCCAAATCGTGCACCGAAACTCCAATGTAATTTCCCCATAAGCGCCTAGGCTCCACCGTGGCCTTAATCGCCTGCAAGGTCTACCCCAGTAGCCTTTGGACCATTAGCGATCCTATATTTTGTATAGTAACCTCCTATCTAAAAGTTTTTTTCCAAACAAATAATCTGAATTTCATTATTAGTTGGTTTTTCGCGCTACTTTTTCTTAGTGACCATTACATGGACGGGAATAGTATCCCAGGATATACTTAGTATGTTTAGGTAACATAAGTTCCTATCTTTTTATTTTCTTCTCATACTAAAGTTGTTCATTAAAAATCAAGATACGCCCAGAGTAAGCAACAATGCGGCAACAAGCAAACTCGAAGATTTGTGTTCAACTCAGCCTTGGCTTGGGGTATTCCCTTACTTTTTGTGGGGGTTGTTCAACTTAGGCATGTGCTGGTAAAGGTAGCACGTATTTCATGTAAGCGAGTAAAGAATGCCTACCTACGGGATGTCCTTTTAAATTAATTTGCAATTTGTTTTCCAACAAGATGACGAAACAGTATACATCTTCAAAATGAATTATTTTGGAATGGTCGTGATTGTTAACATCATAAGCTTCATCTGGGCCACATTTTGCTACTATAACATTTCAAAGGCAGCCAACGTCTCCAACAGATACGTCAGCAAAAGGTATACCATTTAACTCTTAGCAGTTAAAACAAAGACATTTCACTGAATGGGGTTCCTTGTAAGGCTGGTCACATCCTTTCGCCTATTTGTGTTGATGGGCGTGTCGTGGGTTCTGGAACTAGTGTACACCTTTTGTAATAATGTTTACGTGACACTATTGACTGTCACGTGGACTATGGTGCAAGGCATTCTAATGTTTTTCGTACTCGTCTGCAAACCGAACGTCTTGAGAATGTTACAAGAACAATACCATAGGAAGATCCATCTCCTCATTAAGGTAGTCTCCATCTTTTCTCCAGCTTCGGAAAGTGAAACGGAGAGAAATTTTGCTGCTGGGTCTGCTCCGGATCTAAACACAACACCTTCGCATATTTCGTCCATGACATCCTAATCTCCTAACACCAAAATTGGTGGATAAATGCACAAAATGCGAAAAACAAAACGTACTTAAACTTTTACTTCCATCTCCCCCCCTTTAACTGCACAACAGGCAATGAAAACGATCTGATGATGATTGTTGGATCAGCGAATTCGGATAGTTCCAACAGCCTGCTAGTATTCCACGAATTAACCTTGTCAATTATGTACTCACCATATTGATATTGAAAGACCAATTTAACTTTGACGAATACTAGCTGCATCGGGGAGTTAGAAAACGAAACCAACTTCACGGAACAACAAGTAGAACTATACAAAACTACTTCCTCATGGCTAGAGTCTGCAATGCTTGTGCAGACAAGCGCTGTGCCAAAAAGTGTTGTGCCGAATGGATTTCCATAAAGAGCACTATGAGACCATGCGAGTAATTCGAAAATCGAGAGTTGAATAAAGTGACCATTCGGTTCATGGATGGAAACCGCGATGATTCCTTCACAACGGTTTACTTAGCCATCCCGTTATCCATAGCCAATGCCATTTATTGTATTGTAGTAGTATTGTAGGATGTAGAGTATTGTACGTTTGTATGGTTGACTTGTTGGTTGAAGGGAAAAGAATCCAAGACAATGTTCTGCTTTTTGACTCGTCCGGAGAGCTAATTAGGAAAACTGATAGAAATTTGGAAATAATAGTTTCTTTACAAAACTAAACATTCGAATTTTGGAGCCCAAGCAACGAAGAGCAGAACAGAGGCCATATCCATATTTAGAGTTCACCGATTGCGCAGACAAGAATTTCTATTGCGTCAGCTGGCGACAACAAACCAGATAACGGTATGGAAAGATTCAACAAATTCGCATTCGTTAGGAGAAAAGATCCGACACTCCCGAGGCAGGTGGCATATTGGTGATTCATACAGGGTTATCGAAAGAGATAACGATAAGGAGGAATCGCTAAGAGTTACGGATAAAGATTCCAGTTTACAGAGCACTGAGGCCAAACGAGTGTCTGGCTTCTTGGCCACATACGGAACCTTATCTAACTGCGAAAGGTTGAGTTGAGTGAATCAAACATTTAGTTGGATTAGCTCAACCTTCAAGTGACACTCTTGTAAGTTTAACGACTTTAATTTGTTCAAGTCATCTGAGAAGAATCTATCACTGACACTGTGGATATTAGATACCATGTAAAGACCAAACTATGAAAAGTGGCAAGTGGTTTAGGGTTCTACCTCTAGGCTAGACGGGACGCTAAAGATCGTTAACTTAGTCCCAGTGCGGGGAATAGTTTATGCGTGTCCAGACGACAAATTGAAAAGTTCATTTTCTAAAGCGCGTTCAGACCAAGTCAAAATGGTCATGTTGTTTCCCTCATCCAGACGATTTTAGCCCTTTTGTCAATTGCTGTTAACATTTACGAAAAAACCGTTCGCAAATTGCTATTCAACAATGAAAAATGACGGGGCAAGCGATTCGAGTGAGACCTACCCGGGTTTCTTAGGTCTGCTCCGATATAAGCCGTTAGATGCTCGGTCGTCTCTAACACGGTCGTTTTACATGAGCTCGTTTTCACTCTATCCCATCTGAGGTACCTCCTCCGACATGGCTCAAATCCGATTTGCCCGGTTTGCTGCTTTCTTTATGTGTTGGGAATTCATGTTTTTCAACAAACAAAACATTTCTAGTAGGAAAATTCAACCGCTGAAGTTCCATCGTGGATAAGACGAGGAAAAATACTGGCACGATGGACTCGGATAAGAAAAGCTCGGAAGCTGGAAGTAGGCAACTATACGTTACAAGGTTTAAAGAGTGCAGGTATTAAAGACCCATGTCTCATTTTAGCTTCACAAAACACTTTTAATACATTCACTGGGCCAATTTACGTCCATGGTGCTGACGGTGTTTCCGTGGGTGGCAACGTAAATATTGAAGGACAAGGAAGCTCTTCGCGGAAACAATCACGACCGGTTGACTTTGATAAATTAGATGTAAAGTTTCGAATTCATTGAAGTAGCAATGTTAACCACGGTAGGCGTTTGCTTTTCTAGTGCGAAGGCTTGAAAGAGTATTATTCGACAGCGTTATGCAAAGCTTCTCCACTGCCATGGTATCACGAGTACACTTGGGACATCGACGAAGTCTATACGGAGCTAGCCTTACAAAACTCAACAAAGTTTGGCGTGGAAAAACTTTTTGAACAATGTCAGGTAAGAATTACACTTTAATTTTCTTAAAACTCATCTAGCGCACTCGATGGGCATTTCAGAAACATTTTCCGAAAGGGGGTAGTTACCGCATTCTGATCGAAGGAGACGCCGGCTATGGAAAGTCAACCTTGATGCTTAAGATCGCTTCTGATTGGTCTAAAAGCGACTCAAACGATCATACCAAGTACACCAGTGATTTTAGTCTACTGCTTGTAGTAAAACTGGGCTCCGTTGGTGAAGATGTAAGTCTACTTAAACATGGATCATCAAGGCTCTATTTGTTCCTAAATTTCAACCAGGGAAATATCTTGAGTTACATGGAAAAAGTCTACAAAAAGAAGATGAAACTGAAAGGTAAAAAAACATGGCTACTAGAAGATGTATTAGAGAGTGAAGCAGAAAAGGTCCTGATTCTGCTTGACGGGTACGATGAGGCGAATGCTAACACCAAGGAAGAGGTAGATCGGATTATGAAGCAAGAAGACATGATGCAGTGCCACGTGGTGCTCACATCGAGATGCGGACATGTACCCGATCATGTCAAA
The DNA here is from genome assembly GCA_023053545.1 of Lepidurus packardi. Lineage (NCBI taxonomy): Eukaryota > Metazoa > Arthropoda > Branchiopoda > Notostraca > Triopsidae > Lepidurus > Lepidurus packardi. The sequence goes on along the minus strand of JAKZAN010000001.1, from coordinate 286,347 downwards.
GGTAATGCCTTGCTTGTAAGAGTGAAAGGCTTTGGACAAAGACAAGTGGCAGAGGCAGTTGTTAAGTTCTTCATCAAGGCAGGTCACTTAACCAAAGCCGATGTGATAAATTGTTTCGATAGACCGCTCGGAGTGTCGGATTCCGATAGCGAACTGGATGACTCGATCCTACCTAGTATCGATGATTTTAAAAATCTTGAAGAAATTTACGAACTAGAGCCTGAAGCTCAACGACTCAGTCTGGAGCAATTCGAGCAATTCGTGTCTAAGGTACTAGCCGAGAGTCCTTACAAGCAACTAGCTCAATGTCCACTGCTTTGCGTCATGATGTGCTGCTTAGTCAGCGAGTGCCCGAATGGTGAACTACCTTCAACTCTTTCGGGTCTTTACTTTGCCATGATCAACCACAACCTCTACCGCGCATACATAAAGAAAGCCAGAGCTGCTGGAGAAGACGTTGACATATGGAACTTGAGTGTCCTCGACAGTCAGATCATAGAAGGTCATGAAAGCTACCTCCAAGAGTTTGGTCGTCTTTGCATCGACGGTCTGAAAACTAAAAGCATGAGCTTCACCTTATTTGATATAACGGAAAAGAAATCAAAGGCTCAAACTACCGACGTCAAAGTTACTCAACTAATCGCGGCAGGAGTTCTGATCCAAGACACCAAAGAGAAGATTCCTCATTACCAAGTTCCTCATCGAACCACGGCAGAATTTCTAGCCGCCTACTATCTTGGTAGAGAAACCGACCGGAATCTTTTGGAACAGAACTTACTTGACCTGTATCGGCTAGAGGCCAGCTTCGATGAAGTTGCGGTTTCCCTGATGGAAATGGGAAAGTCGAGGTGTTTGGTCCACGCTTTCCGTGTCATTAAGTTTCCTTCCGACTGTCTTTATAACTTTATGAAAAATTATTTCACCCCAAATGGTGCCGCTAGAACCTGGTCCGAATTTAAAGATGCTCTGCCTAACGAGCTGCCTTTCCAACCTACAGGAGGGGGATATCTCAGAGTTAGGTCAGTTGAGCCTAGCCTAACTCTGCTTCAACTGGTTGAAGAGCTCCGCAAGAAGAACACTGGAAGAACAAACGCACTCTTTGCATCACCAAAGGATTGCCCCATTTCCATTATTTTGGATGGGGACAATATGAGACACAATTTTAAAGTTGTGTTGCAGACTTTGTCCAAGTCCGGTGTTGTTCTTCATGAATTGGAATGTTTTCAAACATGCGGCATAACTGGCGACCCAACCCAACAAGAATTAGTTCACAGTCTTCAGGAGCTTCTTAAATCTGCTTCCTGTCCTGTTCAATTGAGATTCCGTAGAGCTTCACATAGTAAGTTAAGTTATATTTCTGGATTTTATTTTGGCTATTTTTAATACTTAGATTTAAAAACGGCGATGACCGAGGCCATGCAAGAGGTTCCTGAAGCTTGCCGTCTCAAGCGTTTCGAGTTCGATCTATATTGTAAGTACGAGGGAGCGCTGTAATTATTGGATCGCAGACGTTGATGTCATGTCATCTGGACGTCTCCAAGATGATGCAGCAACACACTCCAACTTACTCTTTAAATTCTTATTGCAGATTATTATGATGATATATCACTACTATTGGAAGTCTTGGCTGAGAAGTGGTTGTCTCACTTGCAACACCTGGGCTTACAGTATAAGGACAATAGCCACGTAATCAGAACTATTAACTAACGAGGTTTTTCTAGTTATGGTGCGTTGAACCCAATATTAAAACGACTTTCGGAGCCTGGGTGCAGTCTCACTTCGCTGCACCTCGAGCATAGTAGAGACGTACTGCTTGAAGACCTAGTGATGCTCGCCAGTAAACTTGAAACGCTAAAGCTTTCATACATGGATCTCCGATTTGACGTGAGTGAGAAAATTGTACAACTGCACTTCCCAAAAACTTTTCATATTCGCGCCATCACCCTTTTCATGAATAATTCAATCACAATTCACCCTTGTTTATACGAAGAAATTCCTTCTTATTCGTATTACAGGTTACTGCAATCAGCAAGTACGCGGTAAAGGAAAAATGCTGTCTGAAAAGGCTTCATCTCGAGGTCGTTTTTCTGAAGCTTAATGGATTGCTTCCGTCAGCTGATGAGAACCAAGAGCTCCTCCTTGCTTGGAGAAATGTGGCACTAAACCTGGAGGAATTGACCATCGATGACTGCGATTTTCCAATCGAATTGTTTAGTTGGTTGAACCTAACTGCACCTAATCTGCGGACCCTTTCCATCGGCGGAATCAATGGAAAGACTCCAAAGAAGGAGTTCTATGCCATCCAGTTGTTGGAGGCCTTAACCGGAAGTAGTGGAGACAATATTGAAGAGCTGTCATTATTAAGCACCTTTTGGGAGAGTGGAGTTGTACCGATGCTGCATCCGATCCGAAAAGCCCTTCAACGCTGTCCGAGGATGAAGAGAGTCAACCTGGGAATTTGGAAATTTGATTTATCAAAGATCATTTCCATAGGTCCTGGTCCTTCAACTCCATTATCCCCCAGTGATGAGGAAGCTTTGAAAAGCGATCAATTTGTCTTGGATTTGTTCAAAATAGTTTTAAGTGTTCGTACGCTTCAAACTTTATCTTGTGACATTTGGAACCATGAAACAATTGGTAAATTCCATGCTATTGCAGACAAGGCTGAAAATTGGCCAGGAAAAACAAACGACAATGAATCTAATACTTCGTTAACGCTGCATAAATTATCTAAGCAGAATGCATGTCATGCTATGCATGTGTTCAGAGAACGAAAACTAGAATACCGCATTAGGTACGTAGAAGAAAAGGTGTACGAGTTTTGGTTCCCTGTGTAAATTGCGTATTTAATTCTGTTGAAAGATCCAGTAGAAATTTCGAAAGCTATTAATCTACAGAAGTATATCCTAGTTGATGTATGCCAAATTCTGCCCTTTAAGTACCCCATTCTACTTTTTTCATTAATACAACGCCAAAGCATTCTAGTACGTTCCAACGGTTTTCTATGGTCTCAAATTCCCTCGAGGCAAAAATCTGCATTCGTATTTTATTTTGCGAATAAGAAAGCTGTATAGTTAACCCGTCCGCTACAGCCTTAGTAGGTAAGTACTGCTAATCAAATGTTAGTATCGCTCTGCTAATTTCAGCCATTTCGTTTGGAATTATAGCATATGTAAACGGAATTTCACTCTCGGAACCGCTTACAAGCAGCATTTCGATGCTCACTGCAGGTTTACATTACCTTACAGGACTCACTGAAGGGTTTTTATACTTTCATTTTCATTCTCATTTCATGTTTCTGTTCTACGTACGGTTATGGCCACTTGGCACCGCTACCGCTTAAAGGAGTTTTTCCATTCTAAGACTGAAAACTTGGCTAAGAAACTCCACTGCGGAGGAAAGACTTACAGGATTAGCTCTCCTTTCAATACAAAGCAGTCCTCACATATCCCCTGAACAGGTTATAGATGTCTTCGCCGGAAGTTAGACCTGTTACATCCAAATCCCATGGGGCGATTGTTTTCTCATAGATATTTCCTGCTTCTCTTTCCGGGAGTTGGTAGGCTTCTATCCATGTACTCATTTGTGCATATATTCTTTTTTCCCTGTGATGTAGGATTCTAAAGCTCGTTCTTCCCACCAATCTCGGAGTGGTGTTAGTCCTGTTGAGCACAGTGACACAGATATGGGCGTGGTTTTCATTGCCCCGAGAATTATTCCTACTGCTCTGTTTATGGTTTCTGTGCGTTTTAACGTGATCTCATTGGCGTCTTTAAAAACTAGTGCCGCATATTCTAATTTTGCGCTTACTAGTCCCTTATTAAGCGTTTTAATATTTGCTCCCCAGCTTGTCCCTGCCAATTTTTGAAGTATTAAGGTAGCTTTCACTCCCCTTTCTCTCATCTTTTCCATGTGCTGTTTAAATTGCAGTTCCTTGTCGAAAGTGATCCCCCAAACTTTTCACAACTTTCGCCACCGACAAATGCAGAATTCGATGCACGGTAAAAAAAAGAAAGTAAAAATTGAAGTTAAAAAAGTTGCGTGCAATTTCCGAACAGGTTATTGAACATGTTTAGGGTTACAATCAGTCAATTGGAGTGATAAAACCGCTGAATTGATTTTATTAAACGTTACATTTTCAAAAGATACTTCAATTGTCCAATTGTTTCCAAAAGACAGACCATAACACAATCTAGTTTTATGGCCTGAAAAGAGATGGCGCTAGTATCTTTCCTGGCTCCTTTTTCCAGCTGTAATTCAATTCTAGTTAATCGTAGGCAATTTGAAAGAGATTTAAATTCTAAAATCCATCTTTTTGTCTGCTTTTTCTTAAAAAGTAAGTGTATGACAAGACAAGAGTCATTGATAATTGGTGGATGGTAAAAATCCGATTTTCGTTTTTTGTGCCGTCTTATAGAAAATAACCTCACATTTGCCACCGTTTAAAGAATCGTTAACAAACTTTGTATGAAGAAATATGGCAAGACCAATGAGATGCACCAGTTTCAAGATACTTTCGCCAGTTTAGTTCATCGGTTCCGTACTCATCGCCCTGATGCCCACATAGGCAATACAAGCGGATACCAAGGACTTGTTATCTAGATTCCTTGGAAACCCAGCTTTAGGTAATGGGGGGTGTTTTCTGATCAGTATTTCGTGTTTCTACTTTGTGGAAAAGACCCTGACCATTTTCCTGTTCGTTTTACCTCCTTTGAAAACGAATACTGGATTGTTACCAATTCCATAAATCAAACCGAAAATTAGAACCAGAAGATTAGATAAAAAAAATGAACCATTTTATTTCGTCAGGAAAAAAAAGACTGGTCGCTATTTTGTTCTATTTCTTTTGGAGCGTTGTGTTGCCTTTGGAGTACAGTTTCGGGAAAGGAAATTAGTAAGAAAGTGCAAACTCAGTGCGTAGGTTTCATAAGCGTAGTTCAGTTTGTTTCCAAGGAGTTGGAAATGGAATTCAATTGACATAGTTGCTCCTATTTTCTACTATTCACGGCCTTCCATTTGAGACAGCATGTGGGATCAGAAACGAAAGGTCCATCAACGGTTTCAATGCCAAGACCAGCAAAGGTAAAAAAGTGTTCCAGACACGACCCTGAAATCAACAGAGGAAGTCATTTGAAAAGATATAAAAGGGCCTCTTCGATTTAGGAAGGATTCACAACAACTTGGAAGCTTTCGTCCCGTTACCTTGCTAACCCATTCGATCGACCCAGATTACCCCCAAGACCAAGGTTAGTCAATTGCCGAGGGAACTTGACGCGATACCACTTTTCGACAGGCCAGAAGATCAGTGGCATGGCAAAGCTGGCGTGGAGTATTGCATCTATCTATCATCAAGACGAAAGAACTGGCTGATGTTTCCGAGAGCTGTAGTGAGTTAGGTGGAATGCTGCCGTCTAATTATGTTCTTTGGGTACGACCGAAGTTTCATTCCGTACCTAGTTTACAACTAAAAAGGTATAGGACAGAAGTCTGGTTATGAAGAAACCCAATGTGACGATTCGGACCTCTTACTATTGGGAGGCCGGCAGACGGCATTTTTTCAGCGAAAGTTGGTATTCAAATGGTAGTCATCTCAAATGTATCCAAATGCTCCAAATGTTTACTAATTACACACAACATTTAGTCGTGTATTATGGGGAAACGAGTTCTCCGTCACGTAGCCAAGGGGGGGCACTGCTTCGCCGCTGGGTTTTACACTGGGCTTTCTGAACTTTTTGTAGATATCAAGCAAACTCAGGGTTATGCATGCAGTATTGAACTCCCATTCAGCTGTATCACATCAGAACATAGCTTCAATGAAACACAGCAGAAACTAAGTCAAATGTTGAAGCAGTTTCCTCGTAATACTAATAACTTTCTCTTACGTTACAAGGGCTGCCTCTGAAACAAGTAATCGACATTGAGATTCAAAAAATAGACGGGCCGGATCCAGGGACTGAACTTCTTCGCTGCGCAGCCAAATTTAAAGACGCATACGACGACCGGAAAGACAGGCCTTTCACCAGCGTCTGGATACTAGACGGCGCATACGGAGACGGAGACGAATTTGGAAGCAAACCTGGCGACTACAGCACGGTAAAACCAACTGGGTAATAAGGCTGGGTATAGCTTAACTCAGGCGTCATTTTTTACGTGCAGTAATATGTGCAATGTTCATACGCAAGACGCAACAGTTTTTAATTTCTGTCTTCACTGAATTGAGACATGTAAATTGAAATGCAGCCTCCTTGTAGTTGTAGCTTGGGTGTAACAAGCTGAGCTATACGCGAGTCTATAAGCAAACATGTATTTCAGTTACCAAGTTTCTCTGCACTTTTAGACCATTCCTGTGCTGAGAATGGATGAGAATTCACCCAAAAACGCATGTCAAGTAAGGTACTTGGGGTCCTGCTACGGTAACCGTTCGCAAGAGATTCAAGTAGCTACGCTATCTATGGGCAAACTGGGCTTGCTCATTCGGGTTCGCAACGCGGCTTTTCCTACTTCATCTTTAGACTACGATCAGCCGCTAAGAAAGGTATTTTCTTACTAAAGATAGATGCAGAAAATTGATTTTAGGCCTTTTATAGTTATAGCTCGTAATGGAGATGAACAATGACCCGAGAACCTTCGACCTAAGACTTGTCTATGCTTCGAGCGTTTACCTTGTGGGCAAAGACATTTCGTATGAACAGAATGGTTCTGATTTGCTTATCACTGTCTCCATGTTAAGTGAAACTTTCAAGGGCAGAGACCTGGAAAATATGACTTGCTACGAGACGGAGATCGAGTCACTCAACGCACTCCTGAGTGGCAGTTCCACTAAGCAGTCGCCTTTTATAAGGAACACACTGGAAGCTATCAGTTTCTTCGTAAACCGTACTAGAGACGGCACTTTGAGTGGGGCACAATTCTTCGCAGCGGATCGGTGTTCCCTGGAAAGGAGTGCGTCGTACTTCTGGGCTGGGGGAGTTGGTCAAAGAGTCCAACCAAGCTTGACGTCACACCTCCCCAGATTTGCCTTGATGAAAGCAGCAATCCGGTGACTCGAACCTGTAGTGGGTCAACCGTTTTTGGAGCTCAGTGGGTAGAACCTTTCTCCGAAAAACAAGTAAGAACATTGCTATCAGAAATGACTGCGCTTCTAGCTTTTTCCAACTTTATGCATAGAACTGCTCCAGAGCTTTCTGCGTCTGCCATGCAATAGATTCCCCTTAGAAGGCGGACGTCCATTGGGCAATTTGTCGTGGGTCGAAACACCTTACGACAGGACGACGTTGTCTCGAGAAGGTTGTGTGTATGAAACGGTTCTTTAGTACAGCGGACATGTATCCGCGACGTTAATCGTGTACCTTATTGGGGGCCGGTACAGGTAAGTTACTTGAATTCAACTTTCGTTCCCAATTTTTTCATGTTCTGTGCTGCATATACCCAGGCTTGGAACGCAGAAGGGCAAACTGGTCAAGTAAGAATATATGCACAAGTAAGTTTCCATCGTTCCCCGTATTTTGAAGTTGTTCTTTTCTAAACCACAAAGGTGCTGGTCAGATTCAAGTGACTGTTCTTCTCCATTTCAGCATCCTTGGAATATAACAAGTTATTGTTCTTGGCTTATTCATGCAGCATGAGTATTTGGAGTTCTCTACGCGCGCGATGTACCACATACGCCATAACTGCCACACTAATCAAAATCTGAAAAATCAACCAACGAAAGCGTTACAAGTTTGGCTTTCTATTTTTAGCTAGCTTTGAATTGCTTTGCTAAGTTAAATAGGTGAAATCAAACACAGTGGTTTGCTTTGACTTTTAAAAGCTTTCGTATGTTTTCACTTACAACAAACATCTCCACACAAAAGTTTGGGAATGAAAGTTCGAAACCTTTTTTGTTTATATCTTCTAAAACGTAAGCTTTTGGAAATCTGTGGCCATCTGTCCGTTTGAGAACGTTTAAACTTTTTTTTTAAAAAATTGTTATGGCTGAAGTTTTGACTTTTAGGAGTTCCAGCTTCAGACCAATTAAAACAAACAGTAATGAATCATCAAGCGTCTATAAATTGAAACACTCTACTACATTCTACTTTGGTAATTTTTTAATTACGCTTGTTTTGAAGTTATATGCTTGCAAGGCGTCTTGGACAGTTTTTAAACAGCCGAAAGTCTATTATGAATTATATAGGCTTCAAAAACTATCCAATTCTCGCAACTTCAGAGACTACAAAGCATCCTTTCAAGCCAACTTCCAAGCCGACTTCCAGGCTGACTTTCTAGTTACCTTTCAAGCCGACTTCTGAGTCGACTTTCAAGCCCACTGCCCAGTCAACTCACGAGCTACCTTTTAAGCGTACTTCTGAGACGCCTTTCAAGTCGACTTCTAAGCTGCCTTGCAAGCCAACTTCCAAGCGGACTTCGTAGTCACCTTTTAAGCCAACTTCTGAGTCGACTTCCAAGTCTACTGTCTAGTCGACTTTCGAGCTAACTTACAAGACGTCTTTCTAGGCGACTTGGAAGCCCACTTCTAAGCGGCCTTTCTAGTAAACTTCCGAGCCGACTTTTAAGCTGACTTAGCAGACGACGTTCAAGCCTACTTTAGGGACAACTTTACAAAACCATTTTAGCGACTTCTATACATACTTGGATAGCGAAGACAATGTAACCTGTAGTGGCTGTTGTCTCGTCTGTCAAGACATCTTGCATAGATCTTAACGTGCTGCCCAGGTATACATTAATGATCTGTGTTGGCAAAAGCCCTAGGGCTGTAGCTCCCATATACTGTCCCAGACTAAGCTGTCGAAAGAAAAACCGAGATTAATTCGTTTCCTTTAGTAAAATGGTCAACACAATAACAACGATTATTAGGTAGAAGTAGTGGTAGTAAGTAGCTTTTGTCCCTTTCTTTGAATAGAACTGAAAGTTGAGCTTACAGCGAAGACGGCGTTTTGCAGGCCAAAGGGGATCGGCGTGAGTCGAGCGAATAAAACGACTTTAAACGCTTGCGGCCCCGAGATCACGTTGACGTACGCGCGGAACGTGTCGCTGGTCAATACTCTGTTGGCAATGACAGTGGCGCAACAATGCTTGACACACAAATGAGCTACAAAAACGCCTAAGGAGGCTGTACAAACGACCGTGACAATGCCCGCAACAATGCCGAAGATGTAGCCGCAGGCCAAGTTCAGGAGAATGTATCCCCAAGTGAAAGGTAAGGACACGATTGAGAAGAGAGCCACCAACATGAGGCAGATAACGAGGGGTCGCTGTTGCTCAACCCATAGAAGAATGTAATATAAATAGTCGCGAAAACTGAAGATGCCCCAGGCCATGAAAGCGAACGAACGTGGTAAATTTGTGCATATATTCTTTTTTCCCTGTGATCTAGGACGCTAAAGCTAGTTCTTCCCACTCTCTAACATGATCTTATCGGCGTCATTCAAAACTAGTGCCGCATATTCTAATTTTGCGCTTACTAGTCCCTTATTAAGCGTTTTAATATTTGCTCCCCAGCTTGTCCCTGCCAACTTTTGAAGTATTAAGGTAGCTTTCATTCCCCTTTCTCTCATCTTTTCCATGTGCTGTTTAAATTGCAGTTCCTTGTCGAAAGTGATCCCCCAAACTTTCCTTCCTTTATTTTGTCCATTCCGTTCCTCTGATTTTGACTTTAACTTTTGTTTCTGTCTTTCTTTTCTTTGTTATGACTAGGCATTTCGTTTTTTCGGCTGCTATTTCAAAACCGTTCCTATCACACCATATGTCTGCCTCTTTCGCTGAGTTAGCTATTCTTCTCATAGCATTGTCTAAAGTGTTGTCCCTTGTCCAGATGGCCATATCATCTCCATAGATCGAGGTGTTCATTCTATACAAATCTGTCACTAATCCTACTATCCAAATCAACTATCATAACTATCACTAATATACTATAATATACTATAAAATGTTCTAATATATACTATAATATACTATCACTAATCATACTATCCAAATCTGGCACTAATCATACTATTCAAGAGCCATGGACTCAAAACTGGTCCCTGTGGTATACCTTTACTTAAATTTACTTTTCTTGATGTCGTCGCACCTATTCTGACTTCCATTGTCCTGTTCGTAAGCAAGTCCTGTACAATTCTGTAATATTTTCCCTTTAAAGCCTCCTTCCAATAATTTTGCTAATAGTTTGCTTGACCAAACCGAGTCATGTTTAAGATCTAGTAGGAGTAAAGCTGTACAGTTTCCCGCCTGGATAGATTCAGCCTCCTTCACTCTGACTAGTTGATCTATTGTACTTCTTCCTGGTCGAAACCCCGTTTGATATACTGACATTATGTTATACTTTTCAGTTATCCAATTTCATCCTTTTACTAGTCAACGTTCAAAAATTTTCGCTAGAAACGAGAGCAAAGCAATGGGTCTATATGATTCAGCTTTTTCTGCGCTTTTCCCTTGTTTTAATATCGGAATTACCGTTGCGTTTTTCCACTCTTTGGGTACTTGGCCTACTCTTAGTATCAGGTTCTAGATGTTATACAAAGCTTCTCTGAAGTTGTTTGGTAAGTTACTGATTATTTTGTAGTGAAATCGCTCCCCTGGCTAGAGCTGGGTAATCTTGTTACAATTTCGTTAAACTCCCATTTAGTGAACGGCCTTTCCAATTCTTTCCACCTGCTACTTCCTCGTATAAATTGTTCTACCTGCTGCCTAAGAATCGTTTCCTGTCCTTCATTCCCTTCCTCGTCTGTAGTTGTACCCCGCTTTGAACTTTTGCAAAGTGTTTCGCAAACTCTTCTTTCTCGCAGATGGACCACACCTCAGAAAAGAAAAGCGCGGAAGCTGGAAGTAGGCAACTATACTTTACGAGGTTTAAGGGGGGATCAGGTATTCAAGTAAATACCGATGTCTCATTATAGGTTCCCAACCCCAACAACACATTAATAATGAAATTGGTACATTTTGATTGTCTCGCTTGTAGGGCCAAAGGAGAAAGAAGGCGCCCAAGCTCCGAGTTCTCTTATCGGATATGGTTGTTTAGGTGCCTGCTACCATTTCAAGACCTAATACGCGAAGAGCTAACGCATAATGGAGCAACGGAAGCTTTTCTGCCCCCAAAAGCTTAAACTGCAGCAAATCTTTAGGCGATTTACCGCAACCAAACCTCCCAGCATACCTGGTGCCCTCTGGGTTTCCTAGTTCCATCACAAGAAAGGGCGAATCCGAATCAAAGGCGACGTAAAGACGATCAGAGGGATCAGCTCAGACGGCGTTCAAAGGCAAGGGTTGAGGGAAGAGCTGATGATGATGATGATCTTCGGTATTGCAGCTGGAGGAATCGCCATAGATGCACGGATAACCTTCTTTAGGAATGCCTGCGCTACTAAATAGCGAGGAAAGAACACTAGGGGCGCAAAAACGGAAGCCTAGAGCAAAGAGGAATGTGAAAACCCTACGAATGAATGAAAAACTTCCACTAGAGAAAACTCCTTTTAGAGTGATATTATCAAAGGACCAACTTACCCTTCAAAGAACCTTCCCAAATGATCGGCCCAGCTCACAAATTTGTCGAGACGGAATATTAGCGCAAATGGAGCTCCATCTCAAGCCAACACTAGCCTACACAATCAAGCAGATATTCATTTCCGGAAATCGAGTTCATTTAACATTAAAACACTTTACCTTTCGTTATAAACGCCATGGACAAAACTAGTGAATTTAACAACGGCAGCTCACAAGAATCTTCGTCTTTCTCTAAAGTGGATGATACTTTGCTTCACATTTGTAGCTTCATTGTGGCTCCGAGAACTAGAAGAAAAGAGAAAACAACCAGTATTAACCACTATGAAAGACGCTACAATTTAGAGTATTCGTCGTTTGTACCTTTTGTCGACACTCGGTGAACAAGACAAGAAACAGTTAAAGTTCCCGACGATTGAGTCGTTGGCCAAGTCAACTTATTCACATCTTTTCGCTTCGAAACAATGGACGAGTTTCACAGCCCCAAAAGGATTCCGTTCCACCCTCTTTCTGCGGTCTCCATTACGGAGGTCTTACAAAACAAACACAGAAGTGGGAAAAAAGTTAGTCGGAACTTATACAAACGAGTCATAACGAGATACAAACGATTACAAACGAGTCATAACAGTTATTTGGGGGAAACGAAAAAGTTACCTCGACTTCCAAATTTCTTCCAAAATCGTCTTCGGTAGACAAGCTTGAAAACACCGCGCAATTGAAGAAAGCTCACCAAAGGAACCAGACCACAGGGATCACGCATGGTCCAATACAAAGCGCTCCTTTTTTCAGGACCCTATTGGGGAAAATTAGCACCGAAAAGGCATTCAACTTAATGTCAAACGTAATACCGTCAGTACAGAAAATCCATGTCCCATGTCCACTCAGCTCAAGTCAGGAGCTCAAGGTCATCTGAACCCCAAGACCAAGGATTGCTTAACGTGTCCACGTTCTTATTGGAAGCGAAAAACTAAAATAAAAAGATATTAATATAGTTGTAACTAACACAAAATGCAATCAGCTCAGTTCTCTTCCCGGCGTTTTCTCAGAAATGTACAAGAAATTATCCTAAACTGAGATAAAATCTCCCTCAAAATGACAAAATGCGACAGAAAGAAAACAAGAACTGTTTCCTTCTTTCAAACCCAAAAGCTTTGCCCGGGCTAGCATAAGCGAAGCTTTCCCTGCACAAACTCAAGAAGTTCCCGAATTTGTTTACAAAAATAAGTTTGACTTGCCCAAAAAGACGAACACTGACGAAAGCAGAGAGTAATACACGAAATGTACTCCCCTTTCCGAAAAGACTCCAATGTGTCCCTTCCCCCGCCTCATAGACGTAGCAAGGGTAGGAAAGACGACAATTTTTCAGAAGTTGACCAGGTGCAGGTTCTACTCCCCTTTTTCTAAGTTGTTGCAACCCAGAGCCTTCGAGAGTTCTTTTCTCTCGTGGTCTCATGAGCGTCCTAGAAAAAAAAAAGGAACAAGAATTAAAACGGTAAAATAGGAATAAAAGCGCTAAAACTCAGCTACTGAAACACTTGAAAATGAGTCTACCTTCAATGAACCTATTACCAATATGTTCAAACATAAAGTGCACGCCTCGGCTAGGGAAAGAAACCAAAAAACCACATTGGAAAAAATAAAAATAAGTTCTTACCTCTTTTGAAAAGTTCTTATCCGGCCCCCAAAACAGCAAACAATCTTGAAAACACGGCAAAATCGCAGACGGAGCGCTAAATGGAGGGAAAGCCTGTAAAAGAGATGAAGGTTTCGTTACTAACGTGTTTCCAACATTAAAATTGAACAGAAAATAATGTACTCAGCCAGAAATGTCCACAGACGAAACCTTTTCGCTTGCCTGTCGACGTCTTCGAGTTCTTCAGTCGAGGCTCCCACCACCCGTTTGACCCATGACCCCAGAAAAGTTTTCGCTGTTTTTGCCATTTAAGACCTATAGCATGGCACAGCGAAAGCTTTTCTGTCCCCCAGGAAATTCAAATGTTGCAGCAAAAGACCTAACCGGCCACAACACTTTGAATTCCTGGCATACCTTTCCTTCTGGTTCTCCTGGCAGGTCCCATCAGAAGGTGAATAATAGCCATCTCCACCCAGCCTCAGCTTTGCAGATAAATAGCAGATACAGTTGCGTTTGTCTTTTTCTTCTCCGAAAGGATGGCAAAACGCACGGCGATCAAGTTGGCTGAGCGGAACGGGAAGAGAGAAAGGACCACACACTGAACACTTGCAAACTGTTTGTGAAATTTGTCACCACCTAATAAATAGAAAAGGAACAACTCTTAGTAATACTGTTCATGTTTAAACACAATTTAGTAAGGTCTTCAGCTTTAACAAGTTTCATTTGAGTCACGGAAAAAGCACGTCATCCCACCCGACTTGACAAACCGAAACCTGGCGGACCAGCCGTGTATGCGAATGCTCTCGCGTTGAGCGGCACGGAACAAAGACAGCAAATTGTTCGCTACGCTCGCTTCGGACGCGGTGCCGGCAATGGCGGCCATTGCTGGAGAATATTTCGTATTACCTTTTTCGACCGAAAAATGGGAAAAATTGGTTTCCACTCATATTTTCTTTATTTTAAACACGGGATTTTCCCCCGGCAGTGTATCTTTGTTGGTAGTTACGAGACTTGATGAATTAAGCGAAATTTGACTATGGCTAAAATCAGATTTGATTTTTTTAAGTGGAGAAATAATTTTCGTCTCATTAAAGGAAACGAAAGGCAGCATACGGGAACTTCGGACTTATTGTTAAGCGAATTAATGGCAATATGTAGCCAGTGGGAGCGAAGAAACTTGAAAACGTTCAAAAACATGGCACAGGAATAATTCGAAAATATTCAGTAATGACGCTTTTAATTAAGAAAGTGTGAAAATATGCACGCGGCTTGCTTAGCAGTTAAGCTTTGATTGCATTCAGTTTAATCAAAGTCGGATGGAGTCGATAAATTTAAAATAAAACGGGAGCAAATTACCTGACGTGTGCTACACTGGGCGTCTGTTCACAATATGGCTTGGGTTCTCTAATTCCGTCGTCTACGCAAAGTGGCGGCAAGTGCCTATATAAACAAAGGTCTGTATCCAAGGGCCATGGCAACATTAGCAACGAGCAGCGTGATTGGGCACCGGGTTTTCTATATATTCCGTATTCTGGCATTTGGCGTCTTAACAATACGTTTTACACATGTTCAATACAAAATTCAATGATTTTTGTAAAAGGAAAAAAAATTAAAATATTGGTAAGTAAGTAAACAACGAATTGTGGAGTCTCCGCCTCGTAGCCACATTTGCAGATTAAACTACATACATACATTATTTACAATAATTAGCTTACATACATTTGCTTTAAAAGATGTCTGAATGGATTAAATATTGTGGGAATACGTTTACATTTAGCCATTTCACTGTATTTAAATCTTCCACGGCTACACGTTCTCTCTCTCTCTCGCTCTCTGCCCCCTACATATCCAATCGGCCCCTTTTTATACTCGGTACCGCGGTTTCTCTTAAAGAACGTCCTCTAGACGATTACTGGGAGATAGCTTTCACTTACTACGACTACAACGTAGGGTTGGAGAAGAGGTATACCAAGAAACGGAGAGATGGGACTGGGCAGGCTGTACAATCATGACGGTTCATGACAATATCGACCCGTCAAACAAGCCCACTCGGAATGCCTCCCAGTCAAAAGAAGTTTAAAATTGCACTACAAAACGTTCCTCCAGCTACCGTCTCTAACAACTTACTTAAAGCGAACTTCGTTGACACCCGGACTTCAAGCTCTGCCCTTCACGATGTTCCTATTAAGGGAACGGTGCTAAGAGTTCGCGCGGAGCGAATTTCGGCTGCAAAGTTACGACAAGGAACCATTCTTCTCACTCCGTCCGAATCACGCGAGAATTCCTTGTCAAGAAGCTCGAATTCCAACTCTTTGGACTGGCCGGCCAGCTCGGGATTCGGATCCGAGCCTGAAGCTGGCCCTCCGGTGTCAGAAAAGCGCATTTTGAAGAAGCGCCGAACGGAATTACCTACGGCAACCCATTGTCCGCCAGACTCCGACGTTTTGGGTCTGAGAATCTCCCTTTGATTTTGGAAAAGCCACTTTTACTGAATTTAATCTCTTTTTCTGTTGCAGGTAAAGTAGTTTCGGTACCCGTTGCTGAATCTCGCTACAATTGAAGGCGCAGATCCACTCTTTCATCGACTTGTGGGTCTGCTGTACGTTCTTAAGCCTAGTACACAAAACAAAAAATACTATTGCTTTACAATATTTTATTATATTATACTCAAAATATACTTTGTAATATTTTCGGTAATTTTCCGAGCTAAAAAGGACGTGTCTTTCCTACTCTCCTCGTCACTTTCCCAACAGCGCGATCCTGACGGGGTACCCATTACCGACGAAGTGGGAGTACGAATACTTGAGGTATCAGAGTTGTCCAAACGGCAATTCAACACAATAGTCCACTGAAATGGTACAAAGGTAAAAAATACAAAATGGAACAAATTACTCATAATAATCTAAAAAAAAACAAAAAACATCGATTTGGATAATTTACCTCTGTTCTCCCTTGATAGAGCACACTCGCTTTGGGGACCTTAACTTGGTCTTCTTTCTGGTTTAAAAAGAGCATCAATTGCTGCCTTTCCTCTGCCTTTTGGTGCTCCTGTAGTGAGTGGAGCCACTGAAAAAAAAAAAATACTAAAACATGCTCAAAATTGACATGAATCGCGTAACAAAACAAAAATTGAAACCTTTTTCAGGTTCTTTAGGCTTCTTTGCACTCCTCTTTGCAATTTCCTTGGGTTTCTTGGTGATTTTCACCGTGTTCATCTTCACCGACGTCGTTTCATTGTCTAAATAAGCACAAAATTATTAATCCGTCCTTCCAATTCGCGCAGTTACCATCTTTAGTAGTTGCCCGAGGTCTCGCAGCCTTTTTCTTGGTGGATTCTGTCTCTTTCAAGCACTTTATTACGACAACAGGCTGCAGTTCAGCAGATTTTGGGTCAATTTCTCTTCTCGCGTCTGGTTTTGCTTTTGGTTTAAGTCTACTTCTTGGTTCCAAATCGATCATCTCGATACTTTACCTTCCTAGCTCGGCTAGGCCTCCTCTTAGACGTATTTTCTGCGATTTTTTGTGATTTTCCCGGAGTATTCTGCGATTCACGACCAGATTGGGTTGTAACTTGGGGTGTTTTCACATCTTTGCCAGGACGGGAAGTGGATCTGTCCCTTAAATTGTAGGGACAGTCTGCAACGGGTACCGAAACTACTTTACCTGCAACAGAAAAAGAGATTAAATTCAGTAAAAGTGGCTTTTCCAAAATCAAAGGGAGATTCTCAGACCCAAAACGTCGGAGTCTGGCGGACAATGGGTTGCCGTAGGTAATTCCGTTGGGCGCTTCTTCAAAATGTGCTTTTCTGACACCGGAGGGCCAGCTTCAGGCTCGGATCCGAATCCCGAGCTGGCCGGCCAGGCCAAAGAGTTGGAATTCGAGCTTCTTGACAAGGAATTCTCGCGTGATTCGGACGGAGTGAGAAGAACGGTTCCTTGTCGTAACTTTGCAGCCGAAATTCGCTCCGCGCGAACTCTTGGCACCGTTCCCTTAATAGGAACATCGTGAAGGGCAGAGCTTGAAGTCCGGGTGTCAACGAAGGTCGCTTTAAGTAAGTTGTTAGAGACGGTAGCTGGAGGAACGTTTTCTAGTGGAATTTAAAACTTCTTTTGACTGGGAGGCACTCCGAGTGGGCTTGTTTGACGGGTCGGTTTGACTGGTTTGACGAGAATGCAGAAAAAGATGGAGGTTTAAGATGGTTTCCTATAGGAAAAACAAGGTAAAGAAAGTAAAGCATGGAGCAAGCTCAGGTTGATATAGGAAGCAAACGTAGAAGACTACAGGTTTCGACTACGTAAACGGATACAGAGGAAGAATTAGAGAAAGCGGAGGAGAAATACCGAGCAGCAGGAAATGAGGAGAGTTTCGATAAGCTAAGCCCCTTCCAAATGAATAAAATGGTGGGAGATTTGAATATGAGAGAAATGAAAATCAAAGTAAGGCGTGCAGGAGAACTGTTGGTTTTCCCGACCAATTAGGACGAAACGGATAGATTACTAAAGATAAAACAGATAGGGCAAATAAAAGTTCAGGCCAGGATAACCAAACCTAAGTTTCTGCAACACGGGATTGTAACCAAATGCGATGGCGTTTGGGATAGTCGAGTTGTTGTGGCTGAATCTTAGAGTTCTTTCGAGCGAGAGGAGGTTTAAAGGAGGAATGCCTGTTTCAACTTCAAGAGCTGAAGTGGGGGCAGTTTTGAGTGCACCGGTAATAAGAAGCAGGGCTTGTCTATGTAGTGTTCGTACAGGGGCAAGGGAGGGTAGCTTAGTGTTAGACCAGGCTGGAAGACCGTACAGAATTGTCGAGTAGAGGCTCAGGACCAGCGTTCTTAGTTGGTTGACTTTAATAGTTGGTAGGAAGGTGATTAATTGGCGTAGTCTGCTAATTGTGTGATGCCCTTTTGAGGCAAGATGAGCAGCTTGTTTTGACCAGTTCAAGTGCGTGTCGAAAATTAGGCCAAGAGAGCGAACGCTGTCTTTGGGGCATATAACGTCTTCATTCCAGGTTAAGTTTCGTCCCTTCTTTTCCTCGACAAGTGTATGAGTTCCGTCTTGCCTTTTGAGAAAATACAGCCTAGATTCTTACTCCATTTCTCCAACGTTTTAAGGGCATTTTGAAGAATTTTAACGTTGATCTTGCTAGATGGGCCTGTCACCGCGAGGAGCAGGTCGTCGGCGTACGCAATTGTGGTGATACGTTTTTGTTTGAGCAGGTGGAGTGCGTCGTCTATACAGAGGAGAAAGAGTATTGGGGAGAGCCCTGTGGTACACCTTTAAGCATGATGAAGGTATCACTGAAAGATGGGCCGTTTATTACGAAGCCTGAACGGTTCTCAAGAAAGCTTCGTACCCATTCAGACATGTAGGTTGGGAATCTTTTCTTTCTCATTTTCTGGAGGAGTTTTCCGTGTAGAACATTGTCGAAAGCTCCCTCGATGTCTAGAAGGAGAGCAGATGTCACTTTCGTTTTGTCGAAACCGTTTAGGATTTTGTCCGACAGCGTGATTAGCGAGTTTGTTGTTGACTTCTTTGTGCGAAAGGCCGATTGATTTGAGGATAGTAAGTTATTGGTTTCGAGGTGGGTTATAATCCTGTTTGCTATGATTTTTTCCAGTATTTTTCCCAGGCACGATAGAAGGGCAATTGGTCTAAAACTCTTATAGGTGGAGTAGTCCGTTTCACCAGGTTTTGGGATGGGGAAGATCGGTTTTCCAGGGGGTTGGGAAGTGTTTTAGCTTTACACTTGCGTTGAAAAATCCAGTTCTATAAGGTCCAATCGATTTCCACGTGTTTTTTATATGTTTCTTATAAGAGTTGGTTGTACAAGGTCTGTGCCGGGAGCTTTTAGGGGTGGGAGGTGGTCCACAATAGTTGTAATTTCAGCGTGTGAAATTTTGTGCTGAACTTCATGTCTGCATTTCGGCCGTTCACTTACATCTGGTTGCATCCTCCTAGGTTGGTTGTTTATGGGTGGGCTAAGGTCTGCTGCCAGTAGTTTCACTGCGAGGTGATTTAGTTGCTCCGTTTCGTTTTGGAAAGTTTTCCGGTTTGAGTCGAGAAGAAGGTCAAGTGAGCTACTTGTGGCAGTTTTCCGTGCTTTCCTGTCCAAGTTCCATAGCAACTTTGTGTCTGAGGTAGACATTTTGTCTTCCCAGTATCTCTCCCTGGCTTTTCGGCATTGACTAGTGTATTCGTGTCTAGCGTCCTTCCAGACTCTATCGTTGTTAGCATTTGGGTAGGAGCGGTACGTTCTTAGTTTCTTGGCTACATCTTTCTTTAAGGATTTGAGTGTAGAATTCCACCAAGGATTTTTTTTGTTCGATAAATTTATTTTTGGGATGAACGTTGAAGCGGTGTCTACGAGAATAGCGGATAGACGGCCAACTGCATTATCAAGTTGCTCGGTAGAGTTGAGTTGTGTCACTGTCTTTTCCATTTCGTTTAATTTATTGGAAAGGTCTTCATTAAGTGATTTCCAATCGGCTTTCTTGTAGTTCCAAAATGGCGGGGAGAATTCTTCAACAGGTGTACGTATCCGTAAGGAGAAAGCGTTGTGATCCGACGAGTTGGGGAAAGAGTTGTTATTTAGGGGTATCATTTGCATGCATTCTGCGATCTTCGGTGAGGCAAAGACGAGGTCTATTGTTGAGGAATCTCCTCTTTCCTTTTGAAAGGTGGGCGTGTTCCATTCGTTTACAAGGACCCTGTTTTTCTCCGTGACAAAATCGTACAACTGTGAACCCGGTCCGTCTGGAGGTTTGTTTTCCCAATACCAGTGATGTGCGTTAAGGTCGCCGCATAGAATGATGGGAGAGGTGGTGTCGTTCAACTGGTGCCACATCTCGGTGAGTAGTTTGAGTGGATCATTGGTTTGCCTTCTGTAGATGCATGCAAGTGTTATGGAAGGTAGACTCTCCGGTTGTACTTTTGAAATGGAGTACAATTCTTGTACTGATTGGATTTGAAAATGGAACGTACGTGGTCTCTTGAAACAGACCACCCCTGTATACTCCGTCGGAGGCATAATTAGGTCACAGCCCTGTTGAGATTGATTCGCCATCTTTGTAGGTGGTTCTAGTATGAAGACTGCTTTCGCTTCTTGGATGTTTGCTTCTCTCAGAGTCTCTGCAAGTTGGAAAAAGCTTTTCCGTATGTTATGAAAGATGATGCTTATTCCTCCGTTGTTGGTCAGGTTGGTTTACGTCAGTTGTTTGTTGAGCGTCACTTCTAGTCGTGCGTTTCATGTTTGTGACGATGTCGTTGCCGTCGGGTTATTTGTCAGTTTTTCGAGAGCAGCAATCCTAGCTGGGCATGAACGGTCAAAGGCTTCGTGTTTGCGGCGGCAGTTCGCACATTTCAGTTCTTTGACGTGGCAGGCGTTTGTTGAGTGCTCTGCTGATGCGCATTTTGCGCAGGTGGGGATTAGGCGTTTGCAAGCTGAGGCAATGTGTCCAAAAGCGAGGCAATTAAAACATTGGATTAGAGGTGAATGTCTCACGTCCTCGATCTGTACAACCTGTTAAAGGCGAGGAGCGCTGCTGCGTGGAGAAGTTTGCTGTTTTCCTCTGTTGTTGAGCAGATGTACCAGATTGATCCAAACTTTTTCGTGCTGCTCGGGTTCAGCCATTTCGCTTGGTCTGCTACAAAAGGTACGCCGAGTGCTGAGTTTTTCTCTGACACATGGGTACAAATAGTGTTCAGGTCGAGGTCGCGAGGAAGTTGGTGAATAACTATCTTCCGGTTACGTTCTCTCACGACAGTCTTTACGGATCCGAGTTGGGAAAGTGTAGTTTCTTTTAAAAGATTTCCAGTTTCCATCATTTCATTTGCCTTTTGGACTGGTATTTTTGTATCTGGCTCACATGTACCGGGAAGATTCGGAGTCTCGTCCGTGTTTCTCGGCCTGGTAAATCCTGGACATGCTAAGTTACGTCGGTAACTCGGCGGACGATTTGGAGAGGGCCAATGTACTTGGGCGAGAACTTCGGGCATCTCCCAACACGGAGTTCCCACAAGTATCGTCAGCGACAGAGGGACCGGTTTCACCGCTCAGCAGCTCGAAGAATTCTTGGACAACTGGGATATCCACCATTCCATGACCGCCGCCTACCATCCTCAGGCCAACGGGCTTTGCGAGCGCGTCAACCGTACTCTGAGGGAAATAGTCGCAGGATTGGTCGACGGTGATCAGAAACATTGGGATCGCTTTATACACGACGCGGTCTTTTGCTTGAATACAGCGGTTCAAGAAAGGACCAGACTCGGTCCGTTTCAAATTGTGTACGGGCGGGTCCCGACGTTACCGGAAGATACCCTATTCCCGTGGCCTGAAGAAGCAGCCGAATCCTTTGCGCAATTTGTTGATCGGGTTGAAGCTATACGACAGACGGCAATGGAACGTACTGTCCCCGGAATACCATCCAGGGGATATCGTGTGGGTGAGAATTGGCTCTTTAAGAAAGCGGCAGACTTGCGCAGAGCCAGTATCGGGGACCGCACGTGCCTCGACCCATCGGCTGTGGTAGTCTATTGCTACCAACAAGTGTCTGTTTCGTTTTGAGGACAATGGCAATGGACCGACGTGGTCTATGCCGATCTTCTGAAAGGGTTGCATCGACGGTGCGATAGGCTGCAATAAACCAAGCGGGCGACCAGGTGGGACTGTTGACAACGGACACAAGCTCTCACATAGCGACGAACTGTTCTATGAATACCGGGCCACCAGTATTGCGCGTGAATCTTTTCCAGGGTTTTTGCATAGCCCAAGTGACCCCCATCGGGACCGTCATGGAAGGCGTGGAGTAGCTTTCGTCGATGAGCCCGGGGCAATACAAGCTGCAATGGTCTACCGGTCCCGCTCTTTCGTCTACCGAATACTCCGCGGTTCGTCGTAAACCGTTCCCGGAAGTTGCTTGGGTCTTCTTGCTCAGGATTGGTCAGAGTGTTCAGTATCCGGGCTAGAATTCCGTCTGCATACTGTTCAGTTACCAATTCTTCAGCCGGTATTTTGGCAACGGCAGGGCATACTGGCATGAACTCAGGGACGTGGGTTGACCGTTCGGTGCCCGTGAAAGGGCGTCGGCAACAACGTTTAACTTCCCCCTCCGGTGCTCATAAGTAATGTCGAATTCTTGAAGAGCCAGAGCCCACCGACAGAACTTGGCGTTGCCGTCTTGCTTGTTGAAAATGTAGGTGACAGCCGTGCTGTCGGTAACTACGATAAACGGTCGTCCAAAAACGTAGGAACGGAGTTTCTGGACAGCCCAAACGACGCAGAGGCACTCCAACTCGTTGCTGTGATATTTCGCTTCCGAAGGGGAGAGGCGCCGACTGATATATGCCACGGTGACTTCCTCGCTGCCACGTCTTTGGATTAGCACAGCTCCCAGTCCCTCGTAACTTGCATCGGTATGGATTAATCTCGTGAACGCCTCTTCTTGGAGAGCTTCCCAAGCCCAGCGAGAGAATTCCTTGAGCAGGCTGTACAAAGGTTTGGCTATGGTGGCGAAGTTTCGGGCAAAACGTACCCAACCAAGTACCCAACCATCCCCAAAAAGCGTTTCAACTCCTTGGTATTCGCAGGTACAGGGTAATCGGAGATGGCTTCGACTTTTGATGGATCAGGTCCGGTTCCAAAACGACTAACGCGATGACCAAGAAAAGTTACTTCGTCCTGTGCAAAGCTACATTTATCAACATTCAAGATTAAGTTGGCGGACTCCATTGCAGAGAGGACAAGGCTTAAACGCTCTTGGTGTTCTTGAAAGGTGCGTCCGAAAACCAATACATCATATAATTCTACGCAGAAGATAGATCTGCGTAGATAATCTAATCTGCGTAGATAATCGTAAGATAATCTACGCAGAATCGGTATTCACCGGTCTTCTTGCGAACCAGCACGACAGGAGATGACCACGGACTCTGGGAAGCGGTTACAATGCCCTGTTCCGTCATTTTCGCTACTTGCTCTGAGACGATAATGCGTCCTTGTGGGGATATTTTCCTCGGAGGAACATGAATAGGGCGATGCTCACCAGTGTCGACAGCATGTTGGACGAGCTTAGTTCCGTGGGACGATAACTGACCGCAAGAGAAAGAGTGCCTATATTTCCCCAGTAGTCCCACAAGGTCGGCGCGTTCCGATTCGGTTAGATGTTCTCCAATCTGCCGGTCCCGAAATTCCAGGCTCGGTATGGTAGATTGGGTTGGAAGGGCAGTGGCGACAATTGGTCTGGCAGATGTATCAAAGTTGGTGACGGTGTCGACTGCTTCTACTTTCACTAACGGCTGCTTCCCTTGAAGTAATAACGGTCCATCATTGAAGTTGATGACAGGAATCATGGCTCGCCCCTCCGATCCTTCTATGACGCTTGCCGGACTAAACCATTCTTTCCCGGGCGTGGACTTCAGGGTTGTCTGAGTAAGCAGTGTGCCTTGAACTGACACTGGGACACTAGCTTCTACAAAACGCAGGGACTTTGGAGGAATCGTTACCGTGGCCACCGTCAATGTCTATGTCGTCGTTCGGGGAGTTCAGCAGTTGAGTAAGTGTTCGAAAACGGTGTATTTAGGGGGGAGGGAGGAGTATGGTCAGTAACTGATTCATACAACGTTGTACATGTCAAGGACTTCTCCAAATCAACCATTACCCTGACAGAAGTCCCCATAGTGATGACACTAGCATTGATGTGATGACACTAATCAGTGATGTGATGACACTAATCATCCAACCGACACCAAGAATAAGTGGAAAAGGCGCAGACTGAACCACTAGCATTCGTTGGCAGATATTCCTGTCGATCTCCTGTGGCGAAATCTCCAAGTTGAGTTCTCCGAGTACCGGAACCGGACTGTCACCAGCACTAGCTAACGGTATCCCGTAATACTGTTTGATGGCGAAATTGTCTCCCGCCAAGACGTCCCTTCGTATGAGCGTAAGGGCTGCTCCTGAGTCGACGAGTGCTATAATAGTCCCGATCCCTTTCAAAGTGACTGCGATGGTGGGTAAAACGGACGGTACTGTAGCGGCCATGGGGACTTTGGAATCTTCAGCCGACTCTGCCCTTACGAGCCGGCTTGGGAGTTCTGGACAGAGACGGGCGATGTGGCCTTTCTTCTGGCAATGAAAGCAAGTTGTATCCGTGAGGTCCCGGGGGCTCCTGTCTCTTCTCTGGGTCCTTACTGGGCAATCTCGACCGAAATGTCCACTTGTATGGCAGTAGTAGCATACGGTCTGGCGACCTTCGGAGTTTTTGACTGACTTTTCCAAAACGGCAAGACGTTTTACAACCTCGTCGAGGGAGCTGATCAGGGTCTTCATGCCGCTGACCGAAGGATCTGGCGGGTTCGCGTAAAGGGGAGGAGGCTGTTCATGGACAACTGCGATGGGCTTTGTTGGCACAGGGCTAGAGATGCGTTCCATCTGGGTTATTGTTTCGCTGAACTGTTCGACAGAGGTGTGTTTCTGGGCAAGTACTGCTATGGCCAGTTCGGAATGTCGTAGACCACACGCTATCCGATGAATCTGCTCTTCTGGTGTAAGTTGTACGGGGCATTTCTTGACCAAGCGCCATTTACCGTACAGATACGTCGTAGTGGGCTCATCAGGTTCTGGGACTCTGGATTGAATTTGACTGCTCCATTCTTCCAGGGTCAGAGGTTTCCCAAAGGCACATCGAAGCTCCTTCTTCCAATCCTTCCAGTCAGTAAAGAGGTATCCGCGTGTGTCTTGCCAATTCACAACAGCGCCAGCAATCTTGCTTAATGCCGCAATAAAGGTGTAGTTCTTCCGTCCAGCCTTCCACCTTCCCCATGCGTTCCAAGGTCTCGATCCATACGAGCACGTCCTCTTCCTTCTGCCCAGAAAATATGGGTATACCGCTCAGGCTATGTCCGCTTAGCTTCGTAGCTCCCTCACCGATCTTCTTTGTGAACGATTCCACTAGTGCTTTTTGGGAGTCGAAAAAGCTTTGCATCAGCTGGCTAATCACAGACGAGTCAAAAACAACATGAACTTTGGGAGTGGTAGTCGATGCTGTCGTTTCCGAAAAATTCTCCATGGCTAGGACGCGTAGACGTTATTCTCACTAGACTCACAATCAGGGATACTGTAATTGATGAAAAGTTATAGGTTCAGATCCCGCTTCTGACACCAAAATGTCACGGATGGCTTAGTTTTCTGGCTTGTATTCAAGTCTGTGCTCTACTGCCCATTAACTGGGAACATCGGTGTTTTATACCCTTCCCCGAGTAGACGTTTGCCCAGCGTTAAGACAACCAATTAACAACACAACAAACAGCAAGGTCAGTGGTGGTTCCCCGATCGTTCCCTACAGGCCCCCTAACCTTGGCCTTGGTCTATAACAATATCTTGTTCGACAAGAGTTAACAGGTCTCTCCTTGCGCCTGTAAGGTTCCGTTTTGAGACGTCTTGCTGTTGAATTACCAGTACATTTTCGTACTCTTGATGGGGCCTTGGGGTAGCTTTGTTAACACTGCTGTTGGTGACTCCTACATTAGCGGGGGTAGGGACGTCAACTTTGGGTATTCTTGGGGGTTTTCGGGCACGTTTCACGACTTGTGTCCATGAAGCTTCATCGGAAATTGTGTTTTCTCTTTGGTGTTGTAGTGAACTGAGCTCCTTTTCCAGATTCTGGATCCACGTGCTTTGTGTCTGGATGGTATCCGTGAGCTTGGCCACTTCTTGGATTAATAACATTTGGTTTTCTTGGATGTTTCGGATGGTGTTTGCTCCGTATTCGAACTTATCCTCATTTGCTTTCTCAACTGAAGATGAGCGAGTTCGTGTAACCCTGACGGTTCCTCCTGGTGAGTGTGTTCTGGTTCTTTTGGTTGCGGCTTCATTTCTGCAGGATGGGCAGGTTTTGGCTCTCGCGTGGTCTTTCTCAAGGGTTCATTGCAGCCTCCGCAGGTTATCACCTTTGGATTATGTGTATCCATGTTTTGGCCATTTTCTTGGTCTACGTTGTCAGGTTGGTTTATAGTGCAGGTTGAACCGGTTGGAGGTTGTGGATCAGACGTTTCCATACTGTGATGACGTCACTGAAGCTGATCGGGTATAGCTTTGGTTGGATAGGGACAGATGAAGGTAGAACAGTAAACAACTTCGATTTTATTCCGACCAAACAGGAAGACAAATGGGATTTTGTTCTTCGGTGTTTTTGCTCTAACGGCTCCAACTTTGGCTCTTTGTCAGCTCTATCTGTCCTCTTCTACAGCTTCTAGAGTTACTTTCAAGTTTCGTATCCCTTAAAACCCTTTCAAGTTCAAAGGACTCGAGAACAGTCCTCCTTCGATATTGGGTCTCAAAGTCGCATGGGTCTAAGCCCGCTTTGTATAACTCTATTCTGCCAAATGTATAGTAGTATACAAGCAACATGAATACTTTAATCTAAGAGAAGAAAATGGAAAGAATTGTAAAGAGAAATAAAAGCTGAGTTAAAGAGCCAGTGCTATTTTATATCTTACATTATTCGAGTGTTTATAATCATAACATGCGTAAGACAGTCTGAAATTCGAACTTAAAGAAAAGAAACGAACGTAACGTAACGAAAAATAAAAGATGACTAAATGGAATGTATAGAATATAGTGTCTTAAAATCATAACATTATTTTAGTTTATAGAATCGTATTAGACTAAACTAATAAGAAACGGAATGATTGAAATACAGGATTAGTATAAGGAAAATAGGACTGGCAAAAGTACCTGATATGCGACGTCTTGGCTCACCAGACACATCTTGAAGACCAATACACGCTCATACCATTTCGAGTCTTTCCAACCAAACATTGGACCGAGTGAAATTAACAATGAGGCACACCATACGCCTGCGACTATAAGCAGCACTCGCTCCCGGGTCCGTTTTTGGACGTAATCAATACTTGTTACTGCCCAGTACCTAAACCAAAGAAAGTTTACAGTACATACTAAACGGAAAACTGCTCGGGGCTTTGGTAAATCACTTTTTCAAACTTTAGATTCCAAACAGCTCCTTCATAAACACTTGGGGTATTAGCATTAATTTTGGACAATTAGCATTTAACTTTACAATAGTTTCGTGGATCAGAAAGTATCCGAAATCTCTTGAAACCTTTAAACATTCACACTCAGGATTTACGTTCTTTGTAAGATTAACTAATGCTTTGGAACCGACAACGTTTGCAGTCTGAAGGAAACGTATAGGTTTTTACGGAAAACTAGGAAACTTGGGCTTGTTGAACGAAGTACTTGAATCAAAAAGAAAGGCTTAGATGCATACAATTGTAAGGCTTTTGTTGGCATTAGAAGCCAGCCTTTTCTATGCTAGCTTTGCAATTGCGCAAACATGATTAGTTTGGTTTGGCGAGGTCTCGTTTTTAGATTTTGGTTTTGACTAAAGAGGAAACAAACTTTTAAGAACGCCAATTTCATTAGTTTCCAAGAAAAATAAATTCTATACAATACAGACAAACAACTTCCCCACTGCCAAAAAAGTTATGGTAGCTGGTATCTTTTAATTAGAAAATCAGAAAAGAATTGGGAAGCAGACACAAGGACTTGTGGTCCTGACAGAAGGACGCCAGGTCCATAATCTTTTAAGGGACCAATAGAATTTCGAGTTCAAACAGTCTCTGCTCATTCGTTAAGCACAAGAGGGATTAGAAAGTGCTTGAACCATATTGAAAAATGCGTCACAAGGATTCGGGACACCGACAGAAAGACGCCTAACCTATCGTAACCCAACCTAGCCTTGTGACATGTCCTTTAATGCGGCTTAATCACTTTCTAATTCCACATACCAATTGGCTTAATCGCTTTCTGTCGGGGCCTAGGTCCTTCTGTCGGGACTCGTCGTCCTTGTGTCGGGACCCGGCGTCCTTGTGTCGGGTAACACAGAGTCCATGTTTCGAGTCGTCCTTATGTCGCATTGCCGAAAAATAGCAATATTTCTGATAAAATTTACGATAAACCAGTTAAATTAGAAAATGATAATATATACAGATGATTGAATAATCCTATAAAACGCCACACGACAGTTTCCGCCAGTTCTATTCATGTATTCAACAATACGTCTTTCATCTAATTGAATTTAAAAAAAAAGACTCAGAGATTCCGAAGAGAACCATTCTCTTTACATTTGTGTTCTTTCCGTGTTTGGTTACATATCTTCCTTTCTTTGCCTTTAAAGTGGGAATCTTTTCAAAGTCAAATGGATTTTTTGATTAATTTTTTCCCCCATCTCTTAAGAACTCGCGTCCCTTCCCTTGTTTCCGCATGCATAAACACACGAAGTAAGGTATAACATGCAGAAATTTATCCATATCTGCATTATGTCTAGATATATAGCTGATTGGACTGTTAAACAATACTCTTATGTCGTTAGAAATCCTGACATGCTCCTTCCTTCCTTTGCCACTGTCTGGAGACCCGATCAGAGACCCGATCAAAGTGCACGTCTGTTAATCCGATCAGACCCCCGATCAGAGACCCGATAGACCCACAACAAGCTGAATGCGTGCAAGAAACTCGGACAACTTGCAGCATTACATTGCAAGATGCTTAAAGAACTTGTAGTTCTGCTTGGACCTTTTAAACTTGCCACCGATGCTTTTCAAAAGGATTCGGAAACCCTTGGACTAGTCATACCAGCGTATTTGGATATGGTTAACAGAACATCCTCGGATACATCTGTGAACCCCGACAGCACGTTGGTACTTTATTGCCGTCAAACGGCTCAAGTATTTCACGAATCCTTAAAGCGACGTTTGGGATATGTCCTTAATGATACCTTTTACGTAAGATCATTTAATTAAAATAGTCTATGGAGATTGGTTTTGACAGATGTGGATTATGTTTCAGGAACCCTGCTTGATCCTCGATTCAAGAAAAAATGGATTCCTTTGTCTGGGCGGACACAAGCTGAAGTGATCAATTTAGTGAAGCAGGAATGGGAATTTCGGTATCCTTTCGCTGGTAAGAGAATTTAACCTGCGTAATAGTAGCTCTATATATAAGAAAATATATAAGATATATATATAAGATCCAGCAGTAATAAATAGTAATAAATCCAGCAAGACCATGGAAAAGAAATGACCCAAGGAGTGTGAAATAAAAAAGTCCGATTAATTATTACAGGTCTTGATGTTATCTTGCTTTTTGTGAAAATCATACTTCGCTCTTTTGTGTGAATAATATTAAGTTCTTAAATTATGTTATGTATAGTAATATAAGCGTACTTCAAACAAGATATTTTATCATAATATCTGTATATTGACTCAGTACATATAAACTTAATAATAACCTTGAAATAGATTTTGTCATCCATATAATTTATGTGTATGATTGAAAGGGAACATTAAGTTGTTTAAAAAGAACGTGTACCAATCTTGGTATGACATTTCTTTTGGCTTGAAATTATCCCGTGCAAGCAAAGCGGAAATACAATGTTTAATAAAAAAGCACAGTTTATTACAGGCTTTATTTTAGTCAAGTTTTGGTAAGTGATTGGGGTATATATAGCGTTACAGGACTAGTCGGTATTATTGAAATATTCGGTGACGGTCTAAATTCCGCCCCCTTTCTTTAACATGCACTTTCCTAAGCACGCCCATCTCCAAATAATAGTGTCAATTCGTGTTCGGACCAAAGTCAGCCGGAGTTGAATAGGCAGCGACACCTGTCGTCAATGCAGCAGACGACGATGCGATGCCACTTCGCCTGTCTTCTTTTTTCTTTGTGTTATCTTTAACAACACAAAGAAGAAGACCCCCCGAAACGCGTCAGTTAGTTACATGTGTTATCCATGTTTTGCATCGGTTTAAGGTACTTATTGTTGCGGATTCCTAATTGCGTTCCTTCTATTCCCTCCTTTTTGTATTCCCACCCGATTTGTATGACGTTCCTAAAGTTGCTTAGAAGGCAGACCAGGGGAAGCGAAGGCTTGGTAGCCTTGCCGGGTCGTTCGTGTTCCGCCTGAACATATTGATTGTTGTTCCTTGCCTTTGCTATAATAACAGTTCTTCCCTTGTGATTCATCTAGTTAAAATACACAACGCAGGACATTTTCTATATCCAATATTCTCGACACTTATAACCATAAGAATGGCCGGGGACTTGGATAAGTTTAAAGTAAAGGCTCGAATTCATTGATAGTAGCAATGTCAAAAACTGTATGCGTTTGCTTTTCTAGTGCGAAGACTTGAAAGCGTACTATTCGACTGCCTTGTGCAAAGCTTCTCCACTGCCATGGTACTACTGGCACACTTGGGACATCGACGAATTCTACACGCAGCTAGCCTTAGGAGACTCGGCGAAGGACACGTTCGGGGTGGAAGAACTTTTTAACCATGCCGACATAAGTGTAAGTGTAGTGGGAAATTTTAATTCTCTTAAAACTCATCTAGCGCAATCGATGTTCATTTCAGAAACATTTTCGGAAAGGGGGTAGTTACCGCATTCTGATCGAAGGAGACGCCGGCTATGGAAAGTCAACCTTGATGCTTAAGATCGCTTCTGATTGGTCTAAAAGCGACTCAAACGATCATACCAAGTACACCAGTGATTTTCGTCTACTGCTTGTAGTAAAACTGGGCTCCGTTGGTGAAGATGTAAGTCTACTTAAAACATGGATCATCAAGGCTCTATTTGTTCCTAAATTTAAACCAGGGAAACATCTTGAGTTACATGGAATCAATCTACGACAAGAAGATGGACACAAAACTTGAGGATATATTAAATAGTAAAGGAGCAAAAGACGTTCTTATGCTGCTGGACGGGTACGATGAGGCGAATGCTAAGACCAAGAAAGAGGTAGATCAGATAATGAAGAAAGAAGACATGATGAGCAAGTGCGACGTGGTGCTCACATCGAGATGCGGACATGTACCCGATGATGTCAAACGTGATGCCTTGCTTGTAAGAGTGAAAGGCTTTGGACAAAGGCAAGTGGCAGTGGCAGTTGGCAAGTTCTTCATCAAGGCAGGTCACTTAACCAAAGCCGATGTTATAAGTTGTTTCGATACACCGCTCGTAGTGTCGGATTCCGATAGCGAACTGGATGACTCGATCCTACCTAGTATCGATGATTTTAAAAATGTTGAAGAAATTTACGAACTAGAGCCTAAAGCTCAACGACTCAGTCTGGAGCAATTCAAGCAATTCCTACGGAAGGTACTAGTCAAGAGTCCTTACAAGGAACTAGCTCAATGTCCACTGCTTTGCGTCATGATGTGCTGCTTAGTCAGCGAGTGCCCGAACCGTGAACTACCTTCAACTGTTTCGGGTCTTTACTTTGCCATGATCAATCGGAACCTGTACCGCGCAGCCAGAAAGAAAGCTGGCAAAGTCTGGAATATGGATTTCTTCGACAGTCGGATCCGCCAAGGTCATGAAAGCTACCTCCAAGAGTTTGGTCGTCTTTGCCTCAACGGTCTGAAAACTAAAAGCATGAGCTTCACCTTATTTGATATAACGGGAAACGAAGAAGAGGCTGAAACTACCGACGTCAAAGTTACTCAACTAATCGCGGCGGGGGTTCTGATCCAAGACACCAAAGAGAAGATTCCTCATTACCAAGTTCCTCATCGAACCACGGCAGAATTTCTAGCCGCCTACTATCTTCGTAGAGAACCCGACCCGGATCTTATGGAACAGAACTTACTTGACCTGTATCGGCTTAGGGCCAGCTTCAATGAAGTTGCGGTTTCGATGATAGAAATGGGAAAGTCGGAAAGTGGGAAAGTCGAGGGAAAGTCGAGGGAAAGTCGAGGGAAAGTCGAGGTGTTTAGTCCACGCTTTCCGTGTCATTAAGTTTCCTTCCGACTGTCTTGACAACTTTATGAAAAATTATTTCACGCAAAATGGTGCCGCTGATACCTGGGACGAATTTCATGGTGCTCTGCCGAACAAGCTGATCTTCCAAGATGGACACAGAAACGAAGGAAGTATCACAGTTAGCTCAGTTGAGACTAGCCTAACTCTGCTTCAACTGGCTGAAAAGTTCGACAAGAAAAACACTGGAAGAACAAACGCACCCTTTGCATCACCAAAGGATTGTTTCATTTCCATTTTTTTGGAAGGGGGTTTTGAGGCACACAATTTTTCAGTTGTGTTGCAGACTTCGTCCAAGTCCGGTGTTCTTCATAAATTGGAATGTAATGGAAGAAACATCAGTACTGGCGACCAAACGCGACAAGAATTAGTTCACAGTCTTCAGGAGCTTCTTAAATCTGCTTCCTGTCCTGTTCAATTGAGATTCCCTAGCGCTCCAGAAGGTAGGTTAAATTAAATATCTGGATTTTATTTTGGCTATTTTTAATACTTAGAGTTTATGCGGGCGATTACCGAGGCCATGCAAGAGGTTCCTGAAACTTGCCGTCTCAAGCGTTTCGAGTTCGATCTAAAGTGTAAGTACGAGGGAGCGCTGTAATTATTGGATCGCAGACGTTGATGTCATGTCATGTGGACCTCTCCAAGATGATGCAGCAACACACTCCAACTTACTCTTTGAATTCTTATTGCAGATGATGGTGATACATCACTACTATGGGAAGTCTTGGCTGAGAAGTGGCTGTCTCACTTGCAACACCTGGACTTGGGGTATAAGGACAATAGCCACGTAATCAGAACTATTAACTAACGAGGTTTTTCTAGTTCTGGTGTGTTGAACCCAATATTAAAACGACTTTCGGAGCCTGGGTGCAGTCTCACTTCGCTGCACCTAAGCGCAACTAAAGGCCTACTGCTTGAAGACCTAGTGATGCTCGCCAGTAAACTTGAAACGCTAAAGGTTTCAAACATGAATCTCCAATTTGACGTGAGTGAGAAAATTGTACAACTGCACTTCCCAAAAACTTTTCATATTCGCGCCATCACCCATTTCATGCATAATTCAATCACAATTCACCCTTGTTTATACGAAGAAATTCCGTTTTACTCGTATTACAGGTTACTGAAATCAGCAAGTACGCGGTAAAGGAAAAATGCTGTCTGAAAAGGCTTCATCTTGTGGTCGTTTCATTGGAGCTTGATGGATTGCTTCCGTCAGCTGATGAGAACCAAGAGCTCCTCCTTGCTTGGAGAAATCTAGCACTAAACCTGGAGGAATTGACCATCGATGACTGCGATTTTCCAATCGAATTGTTTAGTTGGTTGAACCTAACTGCACCTAATCTGCGGACCCTTGCCATCGGCGGAATCAATGGAAAGACTCTAAAGGAGTTCTATGCCAACCAGTTGTTGGAGGCCTTAACCAGAAGTAGTGGAGACAATATTGAAGAGCTGTCATTATTAGGCAACTTTTGGCAAAACAGCAAAGTTCTGATGCTGCCGATACCGATCCGAGAAGCCCTTGAACGCTGTCCGAGGATGAAGACAGTCAACCTGGGAATTGAGAAATCTGATTTATCAAAGATCTCCATAGGTCCTGGTCCTTCAACTCCATTATCCCCCAGTGATGAGGAAGCTCTGAAAAGCGATGATATTGTCTTGGCTTTGTTGAAAATAGTTTTAAGTGTTTCTATGCTTCAAACTTTATCTTGTACCTTTTGGGACCATGAAACAATTAGTATATTCCATGCTATTGCAGACAAGGCTAAAAAATGGCCAGGAAAAACAAACGACAATGAATCTAATACTTCGTTAACGCTGCATAACTTATCTAAGCAGAATGCATGTCGTGCTATGCATGTGTTCAGAGAACGAAAACTAGAATACCGCCTTAGGTACGTAAAAGAAAAGGTGTACGAGTTTTCGTTCCCTGTGTAAATTGCGTATTTAATTCTGCTGAAAGATGCAGTAGCAATTTCGAAAGCTATTATCAAAGAAGTAAACCCTAGTGGATGTATGCCAATAAGAAATTCCGCACCTTTAAGTACCCCATTCAACTTTTTTTCATTAATACAACGCCAAAGCATTCTAGTACGTTCCAACGGTTTTCTATGGTCTCAGTTCCCTCGAGGCAAAAATCTTCCTTGTTAGTTTATTTTGCGAATAAGAAAGCTGTATAGTTAACCCGTCCGCTACAGTCTTACTAAGTACTGCTAGTATCGAATGTTAGTATCGCTCTGCAAATTTCAGCCATTTCCTTGGTAATTATAGCATATGTAAACGGAATTTCACTCTCGGAACCGCTTACAAGCAGCATTTCGATGCTCACTGCAGGTTTACATTACCTTACAGGACTCATTGAAGGGTTTTTATACTTTCATTTGTATCCTCATTTAACGTTTCTGTTCTACGTACGGTTATGGCCACTTGGCACCGCTACCGCTTAAAGGAGTTTTTCTAGTCTAAGACTTAAAACTTGGCTAAGAAACTCCACTGCGGAGGAAAGACTTACAGGATTAGCTCTCCTTTCAATACAAAGCAGTCTTCACATATCTCTTGAACAGGTTATAGATGTCTTCGCCGGAAGTTAGACCTGTTACATCAAAATCCCATGGGGCGACTGTTTTCTCATAGATATTTCCTGCTTCTATTTCCGGGAGTTGGTAGGCTTCTATCCATGTACTCATTTGTGCAGATATTCTTTTTTCCCTGTGATCGAGGACTCTAAAGCTAGTTCTTCCCACCTATCTCGGAGTGGTGTTAGTCCCGTTGAGCACAGTAACACAGATATGGGCGTGGTTTTCATTGCTCTAGTGCTCTGTTTTGTATGGTTTCTATGCGTTTTAACATGATCTCATTGGCGTCTTTAAAAACAACTACCGCATATTCTAATTTTGCGCTTTAGTCCCTTATAAAGCGTTTTCATATTTGCTCCCCAGCTTGTCCCTGCCAATTTTTGAAGTATTAAGGTAGCTTTCATTCCCCTTTCTCTCATCTTTTCCATGAACCAAGTCCCTCGCCTGGCTAGTGCTGGGTAATCTTGTTAAACTCCCATTTAGTGAACGGCCTTTCCGATTCTTTCCACCTGCTACTTCCTCGTATAAATTGTTCTACCTGCTGCCTAAGAATCGTTTCCTGTCCTTCATTCCCCTTGCTCGTCTGTAGTTGTAGCTCGCTTGAACTTTTGCAAAGTGTTTCGCAAACTCTTCTTTCTCGCAGATATCCCCGTTCTCCTTTATTATATTTCCTAACCCTATTTCCTTCCAGTCTCCCAATAAGTTTCCATACCTCTTTCATACTCGTATGCCCCCTAACTTTGTTCTCCATGCTCTCCTTTTCATGTTACGAAAGGTCTTTTTGCATTGCGCTTGTGCTTTTTTAGAGTTCTCGAAGTTAGTTTTTGAAGGATTTCTCTTGAATTATCTGTAACATTGTCTCACTATGCCCATTAGCCTACTCGTTCCACCACATTTTCCTATGACTAGTCTCTTTTGAGTTATTTTTCTTTGGTCCTCCTTTGAGCGGTACGTGTCTTTTGCAGACTTGTATGAGCTTTTCTACATATTTAGTATATTTTGCTTCGAACGATCCGTTTTGTAGTATGTTTTGGATGAGTGTTCCCTTCAGCTCTTCTACTAAACTTGTCCAATTTGCCTTTTGAAGAATCCATTTATATGTATAGGCTTCGTATGTTGTGACTATAATCTTTCTTGAATCTGAACTAACTGCGCTAAATGGTCGCCAAGCAAAGGTGCCCCGTTTCTGGCCGTTGTTTTGTTACTAAATCTGGTGTCGCGAAAGTTAGATCTATAGTGTGGAGTTTCTCCCGTTTCCTCCAATATATGTCTCACTTCCTTTTTCTGTTACTAATTTGAGCTCCTCCCATTCCTCTAGAAAATCAAAAAGAATTCTTCCTCTCCTCTCCGATATTCGGCTACCCCACATGCTCTGGTGAGAATTGAAATCTCCCATTAACAAAAAACGGTTTCCTTTCCCAGTTTGTCCCATATAACGTTGATACTCTGCTATTGATATATCTCCTCTCTATTCCTCGTAACCTCTTCAATTCATTTTCACCCCTTCTTTTAGCCATGTTTCACTAATAAAAATAACATCTATTCTCTGTTTTAAATCACTTAAATAGGCTGTTAAAGGGTTGGCCCTTCTGCTCCTGGCATTCCAAAATAAAATGTTTATGCCCTCGCAATCCATGTTAATATTTGTTGTATAAAGTTTCCATTCCTAATAACATTTTTAACTTCCTTGCAGATTTCTTCCCATTTCCCTCCTGTCAAAACTACTGAAATTACTTTTCTGACCAATCCTCCTACCCGGATCCCCAAATCAGTTGTCTCTTTTTCATCTTCTGGCTTCTCTTCGTCTTGTTGCCTTTCCTCTCGATTTGTTTGTGTCGCTTTTTCCTACCTTGTAACACCTCACTGTAACTTTGTTTCGCTACTACTAAAGTTTTCTTCGCTTTTTCCATTAGTTCTTGAACTGTTCCGTCTTCTTCCTTTTCTGCTATTTCTCCTGTCATGTTATTAACCGATATTTGACTCTTTTCAACGTGTTCTACCTCGTTACGTTTCATGGTCTGATCGCCTAATGTGTCCGCTTTTCGATTTGCCTGAGTTTGGTTCCCTTTGGCTCGTTTAAGAAACTCACCGTTCCTATCCGCTGCAGTATGTTGCTTATTACAATTTGCACATGTTGGCTCCTTTCCCTCTCTCTTGTTTTCGCAGATTGTCGTGGCGTGTTCGCCACCATCTATCTGTTGCCCACATCTATCCCTTGCCTTGCAGACAGAGCCGATTTGTCCAAATCTAGGATACTTATAACATCTGATGGGTCTTGGTTCAAAGTGATGAACTTTTATTTTTAGGTATCCTAAATTCAATAGGATGGCAATTTGCCGTTTTCAAAACTAAGGTGGAAACGGCTACTTTCCTCTTGAACTTTCCCCCCGTTCTCTATAGAGATTGTACAAAGATTATAATCTTTGTACAGGGCTCTTACCCCGACGAATCCTGCGATATTCTCTTCCTCGATCTCCTTTTTAGTCGCCCCGTAGAGGGTTACAATCCCGTGTTGCAGAAACTTAGGTTTGGTTATCCTGGCCTGAACTTTTATTTCCCCTATCTGTTTTATCTTTAGTAATCTATCCGTTTCGTCCTAATTGGTCGGGAAAACCAACAGTTCTCCTGCACGCCTTACTTTGATTTTCATTTCTCTCATATTCAAATCTCCCACCATTTTATTCATTTTGAAGGGAAATTGCTTATCGAAACTCTCCTCATTTTCTGCTGTTCGGTATTTCTCCTCCACTTTCTCCAATTCTTCCTCTGGATCCGTTTACGTAGTCGAAACCTGTAGTCTTCTACGCTCGCTTCCTACATCAACCTGAGCTTGCTCCCTGCTTTACTTTCTTTACCTTGTTTTTCCTATAGGAAACCATTTTAAACCCTCCATCTTTTTCTGCATTCTCCGTCTCTAGATCCTGATTTTCGTCCTCCATATCGGAGCTTTCCGAAATCTCCGCTTCTTCGTCTTCTAAATCTGGTAAATTGTATCTCTGCTCGTCCCCCAGCTCTTCACTAGGCCCTCCACCTCTCATCCCCATACAGTTTATAAAAAGAAAGAAAAAAGGAAAAAAGCGTTAGGGTAAAACTATCTTTTTGAAGAAGTTAAATAAGAACAAATTGAAAAAAAATAGTGTAAGAGAGCAAAAACAAAACAAAACTGGTAAGTCTAAACTTGTCACCTGGTTCCAAAAGGTTTTGCTGCACTTTTTCTTTCAATCTTTCGCACTGCAATTCTGAACAACCTGTCTGTTTGGAATCACAAATGTTCAATTCAGTTCGCTTTTCTTCAATCGCCACTAGATGGCCGAACGGTACTCTTTCAGGCTTCTCCAGGGAATCAAGCAGAGAAACTCTTCTCCTTTTTTTTGGCACTCTCTGAATTGTCACGTGGTAATGTTCGGTTTACATCTAAACAAAGGAAATTTTGGAGGGTTTTTGGCAGTTTATAAACAAATCAAATAACCAAACCCTTATTCATTTGTTGCGCAGTATGTCTTATTTCAAGCCGTACCTTTGGTCGGTACAAGGAATTTAGTTGGGCTCAGTTCAGACCAGGAAGAAGATTGCGTTTGCGTTAGTCTTGGTGGAAACATTGCTGTACACCACAAGGTAAAAAACGTTCCAAAAAGTTAATTATACTGTTTAACCTTAGTCTAACGATGTATTGTATTTGACTTTCAGCTGTCGGATCAGAAACCTTTGCAAAGCTGGAGTACGCGGCAATCAAACCAATTTACTAGCCCAGTGGTCTATGACGCCACCAAACAGCAATGTGTGTTTAATTACGAGCATATTAGTCTATGGAAGTCGGACCAGTCTGTCGTTGACCAGGTGAAAAATACGCCGTAAGTTAGAAAAAAAAACAAAAAGATCGTCTCATAACGTTTTTCTATCGTATTTTCCTTTCAGTTTACGACAGAACTGCACTCAGTTTTGCCGCAAAAGGATGAAACTTGGTTGGTGGTGTATTCGACTGGGTTTTGCAAGTCTTTGGATGCTGCATTACAGACTCGGAAGCAAGAAAAGCCCAGAATTCTTGCTGCAGGCGAGCGTCAGCGGCATTCCTTTCTGGAAAACGGGAACGGGAAGAAATTCGTAATACTATTTACCAGGACCCATACAGTAAAAGGAACAAAGATGAGCCCGAAAACTTTCACTGACGTAATATTTTCTGGGTTGAAAGGAGGAACCTCGTGTTTACTGCTTCAAACTTGCCGATAATGGCCAACCCGAGAGCCATTTGTCGTTTACCTTAACCAGCGATACAAACAATACAACGATACAAACAAATGCAAACCTTAACCAACGGGCACAACCAAGTTTCCGGACGATCCGTAGTCAAGACAGAGAATGTTTACAAGTTGTCGTTTTGTGTAAGTGTCACTTGGCCAAGAGTGTGGGTCAGTCTCTTGCTTAACGTAACTGTCTGCTTAACTGACAAGTTTAACTGATTTTTGGCTATTTTTTGGCAGGGAAAGACGGGATGTTAGCACGGTATTCCTTGTCGAGCGACATGAAACCTTTAGCCTCCTGTAGAGTTCATCAAATTAACCTTGCACAACCCGTCTGCGTTCAAGCAGTCAACTCGACTCACGTTATGTTGCACGGTGCCGATGCCAGCGAAGAAGGAGCCGTCCTTTGTTCTGGGACCTCAAATTCTTGCCAAGTCCGGCTGTGCGAAAGTCTTCTCCCACCCGCCCCAATTATGGGTTACGCATAGGAGGAACCACAGGATGGGCGTTTGTGCCTGTAGGGCAGAATCTAATCGTGGTGCCCTATCGCTGGCAACCGTCGCTTTTAGCCTCGGTGGTCGGAAAACACGCCCATGGAGGTAAATACTGGGCGAGATTTTCCAGTAATTTTCTAAGAAATTTCTTTTTGTTTTAGTCGCAGATGTCAGTGCACCTGAAAGTATGGGTTGGGGAACCGAGCATGAAGCGTTTCAGCCGTTACCACCCATCGAGGCGGGAAAATCGTTGCAAACCTATGTGGTGAAGAGGTTTTATTCGCTGGTAAAGTCCGGACTGTCTCATGCCATGTAAAGACTCTTAATTTCTTATGTAGCTCGTTTGGTAATCAAGGATTCTTAGGTTAGTCTGGCAATTTGAACATTATTATTCGAGTTATTTTATAATTCTATTCATTGTACTTGATTGTTATTCTCTATTATTTTATTATTTTGGTTATTCAGTTACTATTCTATTTTCTATCCATTTTTCGATTGATTTTCTATCGATTTATTTTTCTGTCTATGTTTGTATCATTAGATGGCTCTGGGCGTTATTTATTTTAAATCCTGCCCACTAGATGACTCTTCAATAATATTTCAGTATGCTAATCAAGGGAATCATGTTTGGTAATCAAGGATTCTCTTTTTAGGGTTGCGGACGAAATCTTCCCTATGCTGCTAGAGAAGAAGGACCTGGAGGCAATGCTTTACGTGCTCAGTTACTTGAAAGACGTTTCCGAAGTTTACTTGGTGCGAATGCTGGAGCTGGTTGTTCCCCTCGCCGACAGCCATTTGGAAGCGCTGAAAATATCCTGCGATCTTCCTTTACCCTTTTGACCTGCCAAATCCGCGTTTATCAACGTCCTACTGGCCCTTTCTTTGAACGAAATTTTCCTCCTCGAAGCCTAAATTGGTCCACGACAAGTGTGGTGAAACTGCTCGAGTTTGGGGCGGTTTCGTTGGAAAG
Source organism: Lepidurus packardi (assembly GCA_023053545.1). NCBI lineage: Eukaryota > Metazoa > Arthropoda > Branchiopoda > Notostraca > Triopsidae > Lepidurus > Lepidurus packardi. The sequence goes on along the minus strand of JAKZAN010000001.1, from coordinate 246,111 downwards.
TTGAGAGAAATAGTGCACCCACCCTGGAAAACTTGCTGGCTTGGGCAGCGTTGCTTTTGGACGCCTCAGCATAACCAATTGCTCCGTATTCAAGACCCGGCCTTTAAGACGCTGCTGAAGAGCATGCAAGAGTTAATTGCGCGCAAGGTATATTTCTTGAATATTCTAAGAAATCCTTTTAAACTTGGCATGGGTTCAATAGTCGCAATGTTTAAATGCCCTGACGGGCCTAGAAGCGCTTATTGATGCAGTGAAGAACAAGAAACGGTTCCATGAAGCTCCGCGAAGTCGTTCTTATACCGTTGAACAGATAAAGTTGTATGAATATTGGTGGTATATACAGTCGCGTGAAGCCACTCCCGCTTTTTTGTATCATTTTCCAATGTTTTGCTCCTCGTTTGATGAAAAAGGGAAGTTCTTCATTCATTTTATAGACCTTTTGAGTGCGAACAAGGACTACGTGATAATTGCTTATTATGATAGAAGTAGCATACACGTGTTCGCCAGCTTATGTGTATGGCTTGAACGGCTTTAGAGACAAGACTGTCTTACATGAAAAGGAATCTATTTTGTAATTTTAAAAAATCTTAGGAAATGATTTTGTCTGTCTTATCATAGATCAATTTCTAGAAAACAAAATTGACCTTTAGGGTAATGAACTTTTTTTCATATTTCTTAGTACCACAATCACTTGACTTATTGCACGCAATTCTGTTCTATTTCAACACTTTACTCCATTTAGTTCTGTTGTCATAATGTCGCTAGACAAGTTTAAACGTCGAGAACAGAACTTTATTGTCGGAGGAACGAGGGAGGACTAACGTTCTAAACAAAAGACCCGAAGAAAAAAGGGTGCTAGAACGAAAAGCTGAACTAAGGTTCTTTCCGAATTTCGGACTCGATCCATCACAAATCTCTCATGACAATGTGATAGTCTTTATCGCCTAATAGGGGGCATTTTGTAATGATCGGTTTTCAGCCTTTTTGCAATGGACTGGCTTGCGATCTTCCGCTATGATGACGTCACGCTTAATTCCGAGAATGTTGGTTTCTAGAGATATATGCCCCATAAATTTACAAAATCGTATTTGAAAGCAGCAATATAGGGTATATAATTCCTTATAATTTCTAGTTTGAATAAATGTGTATATTTCAGTTCTACTATTTGTCGCGATCGCAAAGGTAATTCACTTCACCTTTGCCATTCCAGACGTAATTAGTTCAAATACTTTAAGCTCTGTAGAGTCGCCTGTAGTGACTTCAGTTTTCGTTTAATATTTTGGGCCATTTTTTTGTGTTCAATCCTACAAGTCTTTTTTACATCATTCTCCAGCTGCTTCAGTTGACAAGAATGAATGTAAGTCTACCAAGTTCGCAGGAAAATCTTCCTGTTGCCCAATAATGAATGTTCCCGTCTGCTAAGCTAGCCTGCAGACCCAAGCCGGCCTTTTTGTTCGTTTCCCATCCTCAATTTCAAGAATATTCAGAGTTTTTCAACGTCAAGGCAGCCGCAATGACGGCAGTATGGATTCAGAATTTTGTCCGCCACTAGGCCAACTTTCGTAGCCGTTATTTCCAATAGAACCGTAATATTGGAAACAAGAAGTTTTATATCAGGAAAAGGCATTGGACAAAGGTATTGCACAACGGAATCGCGAAGGCTAAGGAAAAGAAATCTCATTACAAAATTGGAAGACATTGTCAACTAATTCGATCTGTACAGCTACAGTTATCGATGCCTAGCCCATTTCCACAATCCGTTCTACCGAAGGTTGGGGCTCAGAAATTCATTTCAAGCTTCGCACTACGACAAATTCTATAATTTCTTCTGACGATTACTTCCATATTTGGCTTTCAATGGAAAATGCACCATAAGACTGCGACAGTCATGCAGATAGTATGAGCAGAATTGGCGCACATGAAAACAACGCATTTTTTTCTGGTGCAAGTCCGCAATAGGCGTCGCCCAGTCAGTGACAGGTCTGTCATATCCTGTGTACCATATTCTTTTTTTATTGCAAGGCATTTTTTGGCTGTAAGGGAGTGTCTTGCTGATTAACCGAGAAGTGTCAATAACTAACGATAACTGTAATTAACAATAATGAAGTCCCTAATGAAGGCAAATTAAAAATGATTGAATGAGTGTTTATAACAAAGATGCGTCAATGAATGCAAAGCTTTGTTTGGCTTCTCGAGTCTGATTTTCTGGATTCCGCCTTTCATTGTTTGGTTAAAGTGTAATTAATGCTTGTAATTTCGTGCTATTATTGCAGAAAATCTGGAAATGGAAAGATACAAAGGAGTCTTTTGAGTCCTGCTCCGTTAAATGTTATCATCCACAGATGGCGCAGACAAGAACTTGATCGCGTCTGCTGGCGACAACAAAACACGTAACGATTTTAAAAATGATTCAACAAATTCCCGACAGTTAGGAGGAAAGATCCGACCCCCCGAGGAAGGTGGCATGTTCATACAGGGTTATCGAAAGAGATAACGATAAGGAGGAATCGCTAAGAGTTACGGATAAAGATTCCAGTTTACAGAGCAATGAGGCCAAACGAGTGTCTGGCTTCTTGGCCACATACGAAACCTTATTTAACTGCGAAAGGTTGAGTTGAGTGAATCAAACATTTAGTTGGATTAGCTCAACCTTCAATTGATACTCTTGTAAGTTTAACGACTTTAATTTGCTCAAGTCATCTGAGAAGAATCTATCCCTGACACTGTGGATATTAGATACCATGTAAAGACCAAACTATGAAAAGTGGCAAGTGGTTTAGGGTTCTACCCCAAGGCTAGACGGGACGCTAAAGATCGTTAACTTAGTCCCAGTACGGGGAATAGTTTATGCGTGTCCAGACGACAAATTGAAAAGTTCATTTTCTAAAGCGCGTTCAGAGCAAGTCTAAATGTTGTTTCCCTCATCCAAACGATTTTAGCCCTTTTGTCAATTGCTGAAAAAAACATCTGAAAGTGCTTATTCGACCATGAAAAATGACGGGGCAAGCGATTCGAGTGAGACCTACCCGGGCTTCTTAGCTCTGCTCCGATATAAGCCGTTAGATGCTCGGTCGTCTCTAACACGGTCGTTTTACATGAGCTCGTTTTCACTCTATCCCATCTGAGGTACCTCCTCCGACATGGCTCAAATCCGATTTGCTGCTTTCTTTATGTGTTGGGAATTCATGTTTTTAAACAAACAAAACATTTCTAGTAGGAAAATTCAACCGCTGAAGTTCCATCGTGGATAAGACGAGGAAAATACTGGCACGATGGACTCGGATAAGAAAAGCTCGGAAGCTGGAAGTAGGCAACTATACGTTACAAGGTTTAAAGGGTATGAGGGGTTAAAATTAAATACCGATGTCTCATTATAGGTTCCCAACAAAGCACTACTAATACCTTCAATGGTCCAGTTACCGTCAATCGTGCTGAAAATGTTTGCATTGGTGGTGTCGCTAACGTTGGAAACCAACCCGTGGACATGAATAAGTTAGAAGTAAAGGCTCGAATTCATTGATAGTAGCAATGTCAACAACTGTATGCGTTTGCTTTTCTAGTGCAAAGACTTGAAAGAGTACTATTCGACTGCCTTGTGCAAAGCTTCTCCACTGCCATGGTACCCCAAGCACACTTGGTACATCGACGAAGTCTATACGGAGCTAGCCTTACAAAACTCAACAAAGTTTGGTGTGGAAAAACTTTTTGAACAATGTCAGGTAAGAATTACACTTTAATTTTCTTAAAACTCATCTAGCGCACTCGATGGCACTTTCAGAAACATTTTCGGAAAGGGGGTAGTTACCGCATTCTGATTGAAGGAGACGCCGGATATGGAAAGTCAACCTTGATGCTTAAGATCGCTTCTGATTGGTCTAAAAGCGACTCAAACGATCATACCAAGTACACCAGTCCTTTTAGTCTACTGCTTATAGTAAAACTGGGCTCCGTTGGTGAAGATGTAAGTCTACTTAAACATGTATCATCAAGGCTCTATTTGTTCCTAAATTTCAACCAGGGAAACATCTTGAGTTACATGGAAAAAGTCTACAAAAAGAAGATGAAACTGAAAGGTAAAAAAACATGGCTACTAGAAGATGTATTAGAGAGTGAAGCAGAAAAGGTCCTGATTCTGCTGGACGGGTACGACGAGGCCAATGCTAAGACCAAGGAAGGGGTAGATGGGATTATGAAGAAAGAAGACATGATGCAGTGCCACGTGGTGCTCACATCGAGATGCAGACATGTGCCCGATGATGTCAAAGGTAATGCCCAGCTTGTAACAGTTGAAGGCTTTGGACAAAGACAAGTGGCAGAGGCAGTTGGCAAGTTCTTCATCAAGGCAGGTCACTTAACCAAAGCCGATGTTATAAGCTGCAGTGAAACACTGGAAAGTTTAAACATGATAACACTATATTACCTACACACGAGATTTTCCCAAAAGTTGGATGATCTACCAAGTATCGATGATTTTAAAAATGTTCAAGAAAAGGACCCACGACAAACTGGAGCTGAACCACTCAGTCTGGAGCAATTCAAGCAATTCCTACGGAAGGTACTAGTCAAGAGTCCTTACAAGGAACTAGCTCAATGTCCACTGCTTTGCGTAATGATGTGCTGCTTAGTCAGCGAGTGCCCGAATGGGAAACTACCTTCAACTGTTTCGGGTCTTTACTTTGCCATGATCAACAGGAACCTGTACCGCGCATACATAAAGAAAGCCAGAGCTGCTGGAGAAGACGTTTACATGTGGAACTGGAGTGGCCTCGACAGTCAGATTCATGAAGGTCACGAAGGCTACCTCCAAGAGTTTGGTCGTCTTTGCGTCAACGGTCTGAAAACTAAAAGCATGAGCTTCACCTTATTTGATATAACGGGAAACAAATCAAAGGCTCAAAATACCGACGTCAAAGTTACTCAACTAATCGCGGCAGGTGTTCTGATCCAAGACACCAAAGAGAAGATTCCTCATTACCAAGTTCCTCATCGAACCACGGCAGAATTTCTAGCCGCCTACTATCTTGGTAGAGAAACCGACCCGGATCTTTTGGAACAGAACTTACTTGACCTGTATCGGCTAGAGGCCAGCTTCGATGAAGTTACGGTTTCCCTGAAGGAAATGGGAAAGTGGAGGTGTTTAGTCCACGCTTTCCGTGACATTAAGTTTCCTCTGGACTGTCTTAAGTACTTTATGAAAAATTATTTCACCCAAAATGGTGCCGCTAGAACCTGGTCCGAATTTAAAGATGCTCTGCCGAACGAGCTGGACCTCCAACATACAGGGGGATATCTCAGAGTTAGCTCAGTTGAGCCTAGCCTAACTCTGCTTCAACTGATTGAAGAGCTCGGCAAGAAGAACACTGGAAGAACAAACGCACTCTTATCATCACCAAAGGATTGCCCCATTTCCATTTTTGTGAGAGGGGGCTTTAAGGCACACAATTTTTCAGTTGTGTTCCAGACTTTGTCCAAGTCCGGTGTTGTTCTTCATACATTGGAATGTGAAGTAGGATACGACATAACTGGCGACCCAACGCGACAAGAATTAGTTCACAGTTTTCAGGAGCTTCTTAAATCTGCTTCCTGTCCTGTTCAATTGAGATTCTATAGAGCTCCAGAAGGTAGGTTAAATTAAATATCTGGATTTTATTTTGGCTATTTTTAATACTTAGATTTTATATCGGCCCTGACCGAGGCCATACAAGAGGTTCCTGAAACTTGCCGTCTCAAGCGTTTCGAGTTCCATCTACAGTGTAAGTACGAGGGAGCGCTGTAATTATTGGATCGCAGACGTTGATGTCATGTCATGTGGACGTCTCCAAGATGATGCAGCAACACACTCCAACTTACTCTTTGAATTCTTATTGCAGGGGATGGAGGTGTTACAACACTACTATCGGAAGTCTTGGCTGAGAAGTGGTTGTCTCACTTACAGCACCTTCGCTTGGAGTATAAGGACAATAGCCACGTAATCAGAACTATTAACTAACGAGGTTTTTCTAGTCGTTGTGCGTTGAACCCAATATTAAAACGACTTTCGGAGCCTGGGTGCAGTCTCACTTCGCTGTACCTCAACTTAAATAAAGGCGTACTGCTTGAAGACCTAGTGATGCTCGCCAGTAAACTTGAAACGCTAAAGCTTTCAGACATGAGTTTCCGATTTGACGTGAGTGAGATAATTGTACAACTGCACTTCCCAAAAACTTTTCATCGCCCATTTCATGAATAATTCAATCACAATTCACCCTTGTTTATACGAAGAAATTCCTTCTTACTCGTATTACAGGTTACTGAAATCAGCAAGTACGCGGCAAAGGAAAAATGCTGTCTGAAAAGGCTTCATCTCGAGTTCGTTTCATTGGAGCTTGTTGGATTGCTTCCGTCAGCTGATGAGAACCAAGAGCTCCTCCTTGCTTGGAGAAATCTGGCACTAAACCTGGAGGAATTGACCATCGATTGGTGCAAATTTCCAATCGAATTGTTTAGTTGGTTTAACCTAACTGCACCTAATCTGCGGACCCTTGCCATCGGCGGAATCTATGGAAAGACAAACAATGACGAGGAGTTCTATGGCAACCAGTCGTTGGAGGCCTTAACCGGAAGTAGTGGAGACAATATTGAAGAGTTGTCATTAGGATACAACTTTTGGCCAAACAGCGAAGTTCTGATGCTGCATCCGATCCGAGAAGCCCTTCAACGCTGTCCGAGGATGAAGAAAGTCGAACTGGGAATTAAGATATCTGATTTATCAAAGATCTCCATAGGTCCTGGTCCTTCAACTCCATTATCCTCCAGTGATGAGGAAGCTTTGAAAAGCAGTAATATTGTCTTGGCTTTGTTCAAAATAGTTTTAAGTGTTCGTACGCTTCAAACTTTATCTTGTGACTTTTGGGACCATAAAACAAATGGTATATTCCATGCTATTGCAGACGAGGCTAAAAATTGGCCAGGAAAAACAAACGACAATGAATCTAATACTTCGTTAACGCTGCATGGCTTATCTAATCAGAATGCATGTCATGCTATGCATGTGTTCAGAGAACGAAAACTAGAATACCGCCTTAGGTACGTAGAACATGAGGTGTACGAGCTTTGGTTCCCTGTGTAAATTGCGTATTTAATTCTGTTGAAAGATCCAATAGCAATTTCGAAAGCAATTAATCAACAGAAGTATACCCTAGTGCCTAGTGGATGTATGCCAATAAGAAATTCCGCCCTTTAAGTACCCCATTCTACTTTTTTCATTAATACAACGCCAAAGCATTCTAGTACGTTCCAACGGTTTTCTATGGTCTCAAATTCCCTCGAGGCAAACATCTTCCTTCTTAGTTTATTTTGCGAATAAGAAAGCTGTATAGTTAACCCGTCCGCTGCAGCCTTAGTAGGTAAGTACTGCTAATCAAATGTTATTGTAGTATCGCTCTGCTACTTTCAGCCATTTCGTTTGTAATTATAGCGTATTTAAACGGAATTTCACTCTCGGAACCGCTTACAAGCAGCATTTCGATGCTCACTGCAGGTTTACATTACCTCACAGGACTCATTGAAGGGTTTTTATACTTTCATTTTCATTCTCATTTCATGTTTCTGTTCTACGTACGGTTATGGCCACTTGGCACCGCTACCGCTTAAAGGAGTTTTTCCATTCTAAGACTGAAAACTTGGCTAAGAAACTCCACTGCGGAGGAAAGACTTACAGGATTAGCTCTCCTTTCAATACAAAGCAGTCCTCACATATCCCCTGAACAGGTTATAGATGTCTTCGCCGGAAGTTAGACCTGTTACATCAAAATCCCATGGGGCGATTGTTTTCTCATAGAAATTTCCTGCTTTTCTTTCCGGGAGTTGGTAGGCTTCTATCCATGTACTCATTTGTGCATGTATTCTTTTTTCCCTGTGATCGAGGACTCTGAATACTACCTCGTCTTCATAAGGACGTTCCATCATTCTGTTGCGATACCTTAAGCCAGTTCTTCCCACCTATCTCTGAGTGGTGTTAGTCCCGTTGAGCACAGTGACACAGATATGGGCGTGGTTTTCATTGCCCCGAGAATTATTCCTAGTGCTCTGTTTAGTATGGTTTCTACGCGTTTTAACATGATCTCATTGGCGTCTTTAAAAACAAGTGCCGCGTATTCTAATTTTGCGCTTACTAGTCCCTTATTAAGCGTTTTAATATTTGCTCCCCAGCTTGTCCCTGCCAATTTTTGAAGTATTAAGGTAGCTTTCATTCCCCTTTCTCTCATCTTTTCCATGTGCTGTTTAAATTGTAGTTCCTTGTCGAAAGTGATCCCCCAAACTTTTCACAACTTTCGCCACGGACAAATGCAGAATTCGATGCACAGTAAAAAATAAAGTAAAAATTGAATTTAAAAAAGTCGCGTGCAATTTCCGAAAAAGACAAAGGTTATTGAACATGTTTAGGGTTACAGTCAGTCAATTGGAGTGATAAAACCGCTGAATTGATTTTATTAAACGTTATATTTTCAAAAGATACTTCAATTGTCCAATTGTTTCCAAAAGACAGACCATAACACAATCTAGTTTTATGGCCTGAAAAGAGACGGCGCTAGTATCTTTCCTGGCTCCTTTTTCCAGCTATAATTCAATTCTAGATAATCGTAGGCAATTTGAAAGAGATTTGAATTCTAAAATCCATCTTTTTATCTGCTTTTTCTTAAAAAGTAAGTGTATGACAAGACAAGAGTCATAGACAATTGGTGGATGGTAAAAATCCGATTTTCGTTTTTTGTGCCGTCTTATAGAAAATAACTCCACATTTACAACCGTTTAAAGAATCGTCAACAAACTTTGTATGAAGAAATATGGCAAGACCAATGAGATGCACCAGTTCCAAGATACTTTCGCCAGTTTAGTTCATCGGTTCCGTACTCATCGCCCTGATGCCCACATAGGCAATATAAGCTGATGTATTGAGTCCGAAATTCGGAAACGTTGGGAGTTTCAGTTTTTGTTGTACCACCCCTTTTTTGCCCCTCGTACCCTTTTGTTTGTAGCGTAAGTCGCTAAGCCGCGTCTTCCTTTCACGTTACTCCAATACAGTCTAAGTTCCTTACAGCACGAAGGCTGCGTTGTGTGTTCATTAAAGTTAGTAACAACATAAGCGGATACCAAGGACTAGTTATCTAGATTCCTTGGAACCCCAGCTTTAGGTAATGTTTTCTGATCAGTATTTCGTGTTTCTACTTTGCAGAAAAGACTCTGACCATTTTCCTGTTCGTTTTACCTCCTTTGAAAACGAATACTGGATTGCTACCAATTCCATAAATCAAACCGAAAATTAGAACCAGAAGATTAGATAAAAGCAGAAGATTAGAAAAAAAAATGAACCATTTTATTTCGTCAGGAAAAAAAAGACTGGTCGCTATTTTGTTCTATTTCTTTTGGAGCGTTGTGTTGCCTTTGGTGACAGTTTCGGGAAAGGAAATTAGTAAGAAAGTCCAAACTCAGTGCGTAGGTTTCATAAGCGTAGTTCAGTTTGTTTCCAAGTAGTTGGAAATGGAATAATCAATTTCCATAGTTGCTCCTATTTTCTACTATTCACGGCCTTCCATTTGAGACAGCATGTGGGATCAGAAACGAAAGGTCCATCATCGGTTTCAATGCCAAGACCAGCAAAGGTAAAAAAGTGTTCAAGACACGACCCTGAAATCAACAGAGGAAGTCATTTGAAAAGATATAAAAGGGCCTCTTCGATTTAGGAAGGATTCACAACAAGCTTTCGTCCCGTTACCTTGCTAACCCATTCGATCGACCCAGATTACCCCCAAGACCAAGGTTAGTCAATTGCCGAGGGAACTTGACGCGATACCACTTTTCGACAGGCCAGAAGATCAGTGGCATGGCAAAGCTGGCGTGGAGTATTGCATCTATCTATCATCAAGACGAAAGAACTGGCTGATGTTTCCGAGAGCTGTAGTGAGTTAGGTGGAATGCTGCCGTCTAATTATGTTCTTTGGGTACGACCGAAGTTTCATTCCGTACCTAGTTTACAACTAAAAAGGTATAGGACAGAAGTCTGGTTATGAAGAAACCCAATGTGACGATTCGGACCTCTTACTATTGGGAGGCCGGCAGACGGCATTTTTTCAGCGAAAGTTGGTATTCAAATGGTAGTCATCTCAAATGTATCCAAATGCTCCAAATGTTTACTAATTACACACAACATTTAGTCGTGTATTATGGGGAAACGAGTTCTCCGTCACGTAGCCAAGGGGGGGCACTGCTTCGCCGCTGGGTTTTACACTGGGCTTTCTGAACTTTTTGTAGATATCAAGCAAACTCAGGGTTATGCATGCAGTATTGAACTCCCATTCAGCTGTATCACATCAGAACATAGCTTCAATGAAACACAGCAGAAACTAAGTCAAATGTTGAAGCAGTTTCCTCGTAATACTAATAACTTTCTCTTACGTTACAAGGGCTGCCTCTGAAACAAGTAATCGACATTGAGATTCAAAAAATAGACGGGCCGGATCCAGGGACTGAACTTCTTCGCTGCGCAGCCAAATTTAAAGACGCATACGACGACCGGAAAGACAGGCCTTTCACCAGCGTCTGGATACTAGACGGCGCATACGGAGACGGAGACGAATTTGGAAGCAAACCTGGCGACTACAGCACGGTAAAACCAACTGGGTAATAAGGCTGGGTATAGCTTAACTCAGGCGTCATTTTTTACGTGCAGTAATATGTGCAATGTTCATACGCAAGACGCAACAGTTTTTAATTTCTGTCTTCACTGAATTGAGACATGTAAATTGAAATGCAGCCTCCTTGTAGTTGTAGCTTGGGTGTAACAAGCTGAGCTATACGCGAGTCTATAAGCAAACATGTATTTCAGTTACCAAGTTTCTCTGCACTTTTAGACCATTCCTGTGCTGAGAATGGATGAGAATTCACCCAAAAACGCATGTCAAGTAAGGTACTTGGGGTCCTGCTACGGTAACCGTTCGCAAGAGATTCAAGTAGCTACGCTATCTATGGGCAAACTGGGCTTGCTCATTCGGGTTCGCAACGCGGCTTTTCCTACTTCATCTTTAGACTACGATCAGCCGCTAAGAAAGGTATTTTCTTACTAAAGATAGATGCAGAAAATTGATTTTAGGCCTTTTATAGTTATAGCTCGTAATGGAGATGAACAATGACCCGAGAACCTTCGACCTAAGACTTGTCTATGCTTCGAGCGTTTACCTTGTGGGCAAAGACATTTCGTATGAACAGAATGGTTCTGATTTGCTTATCACTGTCTCCATGTTAAGTGAAACTTTCAAGGGCAGAGACCTGGAAAATATGACTTGCTACGAGACGGAGATCGAGTCACTCAACGCACTCCTGAGTGGCAGTTCCACTAAGCAGTCGCCTTTTATAAGGAACACACTGGAAGCTATCAGTTTCTTCGTAAACCGTACTAGAGACGGCACTTTGAGTGGGGCACAATTCTTCGCAGCGGATCGGTGTTCCCTGGAAAGGAGTGCGTCGTACTTCTGGGCTGGGGGAGTTGGTCAAAGAGTCCAACCAAGCTTGACGTCACACCTCCCCAGATTTGCCTTGATGAAAGCAGCAATCCGGTGACTCGAACCTGTAGTGGGTCAACCGTTTTTGGAGCTCAGTGGGTAGAACCTTTCTCCGAAAAACAAGTAAGAACATTGCTATCAGAAATGACTGCGCTTCTAGCTTTTTCCAACTTTATGCATAGAACTGCTCCAGAGCTTTCTGCGTCTGCCATGCAATAGATTCCCCTTAGAAGGCGGACGTCCATTGGGCAATTTGTCGTGGGTCGAAACACCTTACGACAGGACGACGTTGTCTCGAGAAGGTTGTGTGTATGAAACGGTTCTTTAGTACAGCGGACATGTATCCGCGACGTTAATCGTGTACCTTATTGGGGGCCGGTACAGGTAAGTTACTTGAATTCAACTTTCGTTCCCAATTTTTTCATGTTCTGTGCTGCATATACCCAGGCTTGGAACGCAGAAGGGCAAACTGGTCAAGTAAGAATATATGCACAAGTAAGTTTCCATCGTTCCCCGTATTTTGAAGTTGTTCTTTTCTAAACCACAAAGGTGCTGGTCAGATTCAAGTGACTGTTCTTCTCCATTTCAGCATCCTTGGAATATAACAAGTTATTGTTCTTGGCTTATTCATGCAGCATGAGTATTTGGAGTTCTCTACGCGCGCGATGTACCACATACGCCATAACTGCCACACTAATCAAAATCTGAAAAATCAACCAACGAAAGCGTTACAAGTTTGGCTTTCTATTTTTAGCTAGCTTTGAATTGCTTTGCTAAGTTAAATAGGTGAAATCAAACACAGTGGTTTGCTTTGACTTTTAAAAGCTTTCGTATGTTTTCACTTACAACAAACATCTCCACACAAAAGTTTGGGAATGAAAGTTCGAAACCTTTTTTGTTTATATCTTCTAAAACGTAAGCTTTTGGAAATCTGTGGCCATCTGTCCGTTTGAGAACGTTTAAACTTTTTTTTTAAAAAATTGTTATGGCTGAAGTTTTGACTTTTAGGAGTTCCAGCTTCAGACCAATTAAAACAAACAGTAATGAATCATCAAGCGTCTATAAATTGAAACACTCTACTACATTCTACTTTGGTAATTTTTTAATTACGCTTGTTTTGAAGTTATATGCTTGCAAGGCGTCTTGGACAGTTTTTAAACAGCCGAAAGTCTATTATGAATTATATAGGCTTCAAAAACTATCCAATTCTCGCAACTTCAGAGACTACAAAGCATCCTTTCAAGCCAACTTCCAAGCCGACTTCCAGGCTGACTTTCTAGTTACCTTTCAAGCCGACTTCTGAGTCGACTTTCAAGCCCACTACCCAGTCAACTCACGAGCTACCTTTTAAGCGTACTTCTGAGACGACTTTCAAGTCGACTTGGAAGTAGACTTCTAAGCTGCCTTGCAAGCCAACTTCCAAGCGGACTTCGTAGTCACCTTTTAAGCCAACTTCCGAGTCGACTTCCAAGTCTACTGTCTAGTCGACTTTCCAGCTAACTTCCAAGACGTCTTTCTAGGCGACTTGGAAGCCCACTTCTAAGCGGCCTTTCTAGTAAACTTCCGAGCCGACTTTTAAGCTGAATTAGACGACGTTCAAGCCCACTTTAGGGACAACTTTACAAAACCATTTTAGAGACTTCTATACATACTTGGATAGCGAAGACAATGTAACCTGTAGTGGCTGTTGTCTCGTCTGTCAAGACATCTTGCATAGATCTTAACGTGCTGCCCAGGTATACATTAATGATCTGTGTTGGCAAAAGCCCTAGGGCTGTAGCTACCATATACTGTCCCAGACTAAGCTGTCGAAAGAAAAACCGAGATTAATTCCATTTCCTTTAGTAAAATGGTCAACACAATAACAACGATTATTAGGTAGAAGTAGTGGTAGTAAGTAGCTTTTGTCCCTTTCTTTGAATAGAACTGAAAGTTGAGCTTACAGCGAAGACGGCGTTTTGCAGGCCAAAGGGGATCGGCGTGAGTCGAGCGAATAAAACGACTTTAAACCGTGGGAAATCACTAATCATACTATTCAAGAGCCATGGACTCAAAACTGATCCCTGTGGTGTACCTTTACTTAAGTTTACTTTTCTTGATGTCGTCGCACCTATTCTGACTTCCATTGTCCTGTTCGTAAGCAAGTCCTGTACAATCTGTAATATTTTCCCTTTAAAGCCTCCTTCCCCTAATTTTGCTAATAGTTTGCTTGACCAAACCGAGTCATGTTAAAGATCTAGTAGGAGTAAAGCTGTACAGTCTTCCGCCTGGATAGATTCAGCCTCCTTCACTCTGACTAGTTGATCTATTGTACTTCTTCCTGGTCGAAACCCCGTTTGATATACTGACATTATGTTATACGTTTCAGTTATCCAATTTAATCCTTTTACTAGTCAACGTTCAAAAATTTTCGCTAGACACGAGAGCAAAGCAATGGGTCTATATGATTCAACTTTTTCTGCGCTTTTCCCTTGTTTTAATATCGGAATTACCGTTGCGTTTTTCCACTCTTTGGGTACTTGGCCTACTCTTAGTATCAGGTTCTAGATGTTATACAAAGCTTCTCTGAAGTTGTTTGGTAAGTTACTGATTATTTTGTAGTGAAGTCCCTCCCCTGGCTAGAGCTGGGTAATCTTGTTAAAATTTCGTTAAACTCCCATTTAGTGAACGGCCTTTCCAATTCTTTCCACCTGCTACTTCCTCGTATAAATTGTTCTACCTGCTGCCTAAGAATCGTTTCCTGTCCTTCATTCCCCTTGCTCGTCTGTAGTTGTACCCCGCTTTGAACTTTTGCAAAGTGTTTCGCAAACTCTTTCTCGCAGATGGACCACACCTCAGAAAAGAAAAGCGCGGAAGCTGGAAGTAGGCAACTATACTTTACGAGGTTTAAGGGGGGATCAGGTATTAAAGTAAATACCGATGTCTCATTATAGGTTCCCAACCCCAACAACACATTAATAATGAAGTTGGTACATTTTGATTGTCTCGCTTGTACGGCCGAAGGAGAAAGAAGGCGCCCAAGCTCCGAGTTCTCTTATCGGACATGGTTGTTTAGGTGCCCAAGCTCCGTTGCTACCATTTAAAGACCTAAAACGCGAAGACCTAACGCATAATGGAGCAACGGAAGCTTTTCTGCCCCCAGAAGGTTAAACTGCAGCAAATCTTTAGGCGATTTACCGCAACCAAACCTCCTAGCATACCTGGTGCCCTCTGGGTTTCCTAGTTCCATCACAAGAAAGGGCGAATCCGAATCAAAGGCGACGTACAGATGATTAGCTCGGACGGCGTTCAAAGGCAAGAGTTGGGGGAAGAGCTGATGATGACGGTGATCTTCGGTATTGCAGCTGGGGAATCGCCATAGATGCACGGATAATCTTCTTTAGGAATGCCTGCGCTACTAAATAGCGAGGAAAGAACACTAGGGGCGCAAAAACGGAAGCCTAGAGCAAAGAGGAATGAGAAAACGCTACGAATGAATGAAAAACTTCCACTACAGAAAACTCCTTTTGGAGTGATATTATCAAAGGACCAACTTACCCTTCAAAGAACCTGTCCAAATGATCGGACCAGCTCACAAATTTGTCGAGACGGAATACTAGCGCAAACGGAGCTCCATCTGAAGCCAACAGTAACCTACACAATCAAGCAGATATTCATTTCCGGAAATCGAGTTCATTTAACATTAAAACACTTTACCTGTCGTTATAAACGCCATGGACAAAACTAGTGAATTTAACAACGGCAGCTCACAAGAATCTTCTTCTTCTTCTAAAGTGGATGAAATTTTGCTTCATATTTGCAACTTTATTTTGGCTCCGAGAACTAGAAGAAAAGAGAAAACAACCAGTATTAACCACTATGAAACAATTTATAGTATTCGGCGTTTGTACCTTTTGTCGACACTCGGTGAACAAGACAAGAAAGAGTTAAAGTTCTAGACGATTGAGTCGTTGGCCAAGTCAACTTATTCACATCTTTTCGCTTCGAAACAATGGACGAGTTTCACAGCCCCAAAAGGATTCCGTTCCACCCTCTTTCTGCGGTCTCCATTACGGAGGTCCTACAAAACAAACACAGAAGTGGGAAAAAAGTTAGTCGGAACTTATACAAACGAGTCATAACGAGATACAAACGATTACAAACGAGTCATAACAGTTATTTGGGGGAAATGAAAAAGTTACCTCGACTTCCAAATTTGACATCGTCTTCGGTAGACAAGCTTGAAAACACCGCGGAATTGAAGAAAGCTCACCAAAGGAACCAGACCACAGGGATTACGCATGGTCCAATACAAAGCGCTCCTTCTTTCCAAACCCTATTGGGGAAAATTAGCACAGAAGAGGCATTCAACTTAATGTCAAACGTAATACCGTCAGTACAGAAAATCCATGTCCCATGTCCACTCAGCTCGAGTCAGGAGCTCAAGGTCATCTGAACCCCAAGACCAAGGATTGCTTATTGGAAGGGAAAAACTAAATAACTAAATAAAAAGATATTAATATAGTTGTAACTAACCCGTCATGCGATCAGCTCAGTTCTCTTCCGGGCGTTTTCTCAGAAATTTACAAGAAATTATCCTAAACTGAGATAAAATCTCCTTCAAAAATGACAAAATGCGATCAGTTTGAAAGAAAGAAAACACTGACCAAGAACTGCTTTCCTTCTTTCAAACCCAAAAGCTTTGCCCGGGCTAGCATAAGTGAAGCTTTCCCTGCACAAACTCAAGAAGTTACCGAATTTGTTTACAAAAATAAGTTTGACTTGCCCAAAAAGACGAACACAGACGAAAGCAGAGAGTAATACACGAAATGTACTCCCCTTTCCGAAAAGACTCCAATGTGTCCCTTCCCCCGCCTCTAGACGTAGCAAGGGTAGGAAAGACGACAATTTTTCAGAAGTTGACCAGGTGCTGGTTCTACTCCCCTTTTTCTTAGTTGTTGCAACCCAGAGCCTTCGAGAGTTCTTTTCTCTCGTGGTCTCATGAGCGTCCTAGAAAAAAAAAAAGGAACAAGAATTAAAACGGTAAAATAGGAATAAAAACGCTAAAACTCAGCTACTGAAACACTTGAAAATGAGTCTACCTTCTCTGAACCTATTACCAATATGTTCAAACATAAAGTGAACGTCTCGGCTAGGGAAAGAAACCAAAAAACCACATTGGAAAAAATAAAAATAAGCTCTTACCTCTTCTGAAAAGTTCTTATCCGGCCCCCAGAACAGCAAACAATCTTGAAAACACGGCAAAATAGCAGACGGAGCGCTAAATGGAGGGAAAGCCTGTAAAAGAGATGAAGGTTTAGTTACTAACGTGTTTCCAACATTAAAACTGAATAGAAAATAATGTACTCAGCCAGAAATGTCCACAGACGAAACTTTTACCCTTGTTTGTCGACGTCTTCGCGTTCTTCAGTCGAGGCTCCCACCACCCGTTTGACCCCTGACCCCAGAAAAGTTTTCGCTGCTTTTGCCATTTAAGACCTATTGCATGGCACAGCGAAAGCTTTTCTGTCCCCCAGGAAATTCAAATGTTGCAGCAAAAGACCTAACCGGCCACAACACTTTGAATTCCTGGCATACCTTTCCTTCTGGTTCTCCTGGCAGGTCCCATCAGAAGGTGAATAATAGCTGTCTCCACGCAGCCTCAGCTTTGCAGATAAATAGCAGATACAGTTGCGTTTGTCTTTTTCGTCTCCAAAAGGATGGCAAAACGCACGGTGATCAAGTTGGCTGAGCGGAACGGGAAGAGAGAAAGGACCACACACTGAACACTTGCAAACTGTTTGTGAAATTTGTCACCACCTAATAAATAGAAAAGGAACAACTCTTAGTAATACTGTTCATGTTTAAACACAACTTAGTAAGGTCTTCAGCTTTAACAAGTTTCATTTGAGTGACGGAAAAAGCACGTCATCCCACCCGACTTGACAAACCGAAACCTGGCGGACCAGCCGTGTATGCGAATGCTCTCGCGTTGAGCGGCACGGAACAAAGACAGCAAATTGTTCGCTACGCTCGCTTCGGACGCGGTGCCGGCTATGGCGGCCATTGCTGGGGAATATTTCGTATTACCTTTTTCGACCGAAAAATTTGAAAAATTGGTTTCCACTCATATTTTCTTTATTTTAAACACGGGATTTTCCCCCGGCAGTGTATCTTTGTTGGTAGTTACGAGACTTGATGAATTAAGTGAAATTTGACTATGGCTAAAATCAGATTTGATTTTTTTAATTGGAGAAATAATTTTTGTCTCATTGAAGGAAACGAAAAGCAGTGTACGGGAACTTGAGACTTATTGTTAAGCGAGTTAATGGCATTATAAAGCCAGTGGGAGCGAACAAACGTGAATACGTTCGAAAACCTAGTGACGCAGGAATAATTCGAAAATATTCAGTAATGACGCATTTAATTAACAAAATGTGAAAATATGCACGCGGCTTGCTTAAAAGTTAAGCTTTGATTGCATTCAGTTTAATCAAAGTCGGATGGAGTCGATACATTTAAAATAAAACGGGAGCAAATTACCTGACGTGTGCTACACTGGGCGTCTGTTCACAATATGGCTTGGGTTCTCTAATTCCGTCGTCTACGCAAAGTGGCGGCAAGTGCCTATATAAACAAAGGTCTGTATCCAAGGGCCATGGCAACATTAGCAACGAGCAGCGTGATTGGGCACCGGGTTTTCTATATATTCCGTATTCTGGCATTTGGCGTCTTAACAATACGTTTTACACATGTTGAATACAAAATTCAATGATTTTTGTAAAAGAAAAAAAATTAAAATATTGGTAAGTAAGTAAACAACGAATTGTGGAGTCTCCGCCTCGTAGCCACATTTGCAGATTAAACTACATACATACATTATTTGCAATAATTAGCTTACATACATTTGCTTTAAAAGATGTCTGAATGGATTAAATATTGTGGGAATACGTTTACATTTAGCCATTTCACTGTATTTAAATCTTCCACGGCTACACGTTCTCTCTCTCTCTCGCTCTCTGCCCCCTACATATCCAATCGGCCCCTTTTTATACTCGGTTTCTCTTAAAGAACGTCCTCTAGACGATTTACTGGGAGATAGCTTTCACTTACTACGACTACAACGTAGGGTTGGAGAAGAGGTATACCAAGAAACGGAGAGATGGGACTGGGGAGGCTGTACAATCATGAGGGTTTATGACAATATCGACCCGTCAAACAAACCCACTCGGAATGCATCCCAGTCAATAAAAATTTTAAAATTCCACTAGAAAACGTTCCTCCAGCTACCGTCTCTAACAACTTACTTAAAGCGAACTTCGTTGACACCCGGACTTCAAGCTCTGCCCTTCACGATGTTTCTATTAAGGGAACGGTGCTAAGAGATCGCGCGGAGCGAATTTCGACTGCAAAGTTAGGACAAGGAACCATTCTTCTCACTCCGTCCGAATCACGCGAGAATTCCTTGTCAAGAAGCTCGAATTCCAACTCTTTGGCCTGGCCGGCCAGCTCGGGATTCGGATCCGAGCCTGAAGCTGGTCCTCCGGTGTCAGAAAAGCGCCTTTTGAAGAAGCGCCGAACGGAATTACCTACGGCAACCCATTGTCCGCCAGACTCTGACGTTTTGGGTCTGAGAATCTCCCTTTGATTTTGGAAAAGCCACTTTTACTGAATTTAATCTCTTTTTCTGTTGCAGGTAAAGTAGTTTCGGTACCCGTTGCAGACTGTCCCTACAATTTAAAGGACAGATCCACTTCCCGTCCTGGCAAAGATGTGAAAACACCCCAAGTTAGAACCCAATCTGGTCGTGAATCGCAGAATACTCCGGGAAAATCACAAAAAATCGCAGAAAATACGTCTAAGAGGAGGTCCAGCCGAGCTAGGAAGGAAAAGCAGGTCGAGATGATCGATTTGGAACCAAGAAGTAGATTTAAACCAAAAGCAAAACCAGACGCGAGAAGAGAAATTGACCCAAAATCTGCAAAATCTGCGTGCAGGAGAACTGTTGGTTTTCCCGACCAATTAGGACGAAACGGATAGATTACTAAAGATAAAACAGATAGGGGAAATAAAAGTTCAGGCCAGGATAACCAAACCTAAGTTTCTGCAACACGGGATTGTAACCAAATGCGATGGCGTTTGGGATAGTCGAGTTGTTGTGGCTGAATCTTAGAGTTCTTTCGAGCGAGAGGAGGTTTAAAGGAGGAATGCCTGTTTCAACTTCAAGAGCTGAAGTGGGGGCAGTTTTGAGTGCACCGGTAATAAGAAGCAGGGCTTGTCTATGTAGTGTTCGTACAGGGGCAAGGGAGGGTAGCTTAGTGTTAGACCAGGCTGGAAGACCGTACAGAATTGTCGAGTAGAGGCTCAGGACCAGCGTTCTTAGTTGGTTGACTTTAATAGTTGGTAGGAAGGTGATTAATTGGCGTAGTCTGCTAATTGTGTGATGCCCTTTTGAGGCAAGATGAGCAGCTTGTTTTGACCAGTTCAAGTGCGTGTCGAAAATTAGGCCAAGAGAGCGAACGCTGTCTTTGGGGCATATAACGTCTTCATTCCAGGTTAAGTTTCGTCCCTTCTTTTCCTCGACAAGTGTATGAGTTCCGTCTTGCCTTTTGAGAAAATACAGCCTAGATTCTTACTCCATTTCTCCAACGTTTTAAGGGCATTTTGAAGAATTTTAACGTTGATCTTGCTAGATGAGCCTGTCACCGCGAGGAGCAGGTCGTCGGCGTACGCAATTGTGGTGATACGTTTTTGTTTGAGCAGGTGGAGTGCGTCGTCTATACAGAGGAGAAAGAGTATTGGGGAGAGCCCTGTGGTACACCTTTAAGCATGATGAAGGTATCACTGAAAGATGGGCCGTGTATTACGAAGCCTGAACGGTTCTCAAGAAAGCTTCGTACCCATTCAGACATGTAGGTTGGGAATCTTTTCTTTCTCATTTTCTGGAGGAGTTTTCCGTGTAGAACATTGTCGAAAGCTCCCTCGATGTCTAGAAGGAGAGCAGATGTCACTTTCGTTTTGTCGAAACCGTTTAGGATTTTGTCCGACAGCGTGATTAGCGAGTTTGTTGTTGACTTCTTTGTGCGAAAGGCCGATTGATTTGAGGATAGTAAGTTATTGGTTTCGAGGTGGGTTATAATCCTGTTTGCTATGATTTTTTCCAGTATTTTTCCCAGGCACGATAGAAGGGCAATTGGTCTAAAACTCTTATAGGTGGAGTAGTCCGTTTCACCAGGTTTTGGGATGGGGAAGATCGGTTTTCCAGGGGGTTGGGAAGTGTTTTAGCTTTACACTTGCGTTGAAAAATCCAGTTCTATAAGGTCCAATCAATTTCCACGTGTTTTTTACAAGAGTTGGTTGTACAAGGTCTGTGCCGGGAGCTTTTAGGGGTGGGAGGTGGTCCACAATAGTTGTAATTTCAGCGTGTGAAATTTTGTGCTGAACTTCATGTCTGCATTTCGGCCGTTCACTTACATCTGGTTGCATCCTCCTAGGTTGGTTGTTTATGGGTGGGCTAAGGTCTGCTTCCAGTAGTTTCACTGCGAGGTGATTTAGTTGCTCCGTTTCGTTTTGGAAAGTTTTCCGGTTTGAGTCGAGAAGAAGGTCAAGTGAGCTATTTGTGGCCGTTTTCCGTGCTTTCCTGTCCAAGTTCCATAGCAACTTTGTGTCTGAGGTAGACATTTTGTCTTCCCAGTATCTCTCCCTGGCTTTTCGGCATTGACTAGTGTATTCGTGTCTAGCGTCCTTCCAGACTCTATCGTTGTTAGCATTTGGGTAGGAGCGGTACGTTCTTAGTTTCTTAGCTACATCTTTCTTTAAGGATTTGAGTGTAGAATTCCACCAAGGATTGTTTTGGTTCGATAAACTTACTTTCGGGATGACCGTTGAAGCGGTGTCTGCGAGAATAGCGGATAGACGGCCAACTGCATTATCAAGTTGCTCGGTAGAGTTGAGTTGTGTCACTGTCTTTTCCATTTCATTTCATTTATTGGAAAGGTCTTCATTAAGTGATTTCCAATCGGCTTTCTTGTAGTTCCAAAATGGCGGGGAGAATTCTTCAACAGGTGTACGTATCCGTAAGGAGAAAGCGTTGTGATCCGACGAGTTGGGGAAAGAGTTGTTATTTAGGGGTATCATTTGCATGCTTTCTGCGATCTTCGGTGAGGCAAAGACGAGGTCTATTGTTGAGGAATCTCCTCTTTCCTTTTGAAAGGTGGGCGTGTTCCATTCGTTTACAAGGACCCTGTTTTTCTCCGTGACAAAATCGTACAACTGTGAACCCGGTCCGTCTGGAGGTTTGTTTTCCCAATACCAGTGATGTGCGTTAAGGTCGCCGCATAGAATGATGGGAGAGGTGGTGTCGTTGAACTGGTGCCACATCTCGGTGAGTAGTTTGAGTGGATCATTGGTTTGCCTTCTGTAGATGCATGCAAGTGTTATGGAAGGTAGACTCTCCGGTTGTACTTTTGAAATGGAGTACAATTCTTGTACTGATTGGATTTGAAAATGGAACGTATTTGGTCTCTTGAAACAGACCACCCCTGTATACTCCGTCGGAGGCATAATTAGGTCACAGCCCTGTTGAGATTGATTCGCCATCTTTGTAGGTGGTTCTAGTATGAAGACTGCTTTCGCTTCTTGGATGTTTGCTTCTCTCAGAGTCTCTGCAAGTTGGAAAAAGCTTTTCCGTATGTTATGAAAGATGATGCTTATTCCTCCGTTGTTTCGTTGTTGGTCAGGTTGGTTTACGTCAGTTGTTTGTTGAGCGTCACTTCTAGTCGTGCGTTTCATGTTTGTGACGATGTCGTTGCCGTCGGGTTATTTGTCAGTTTTTCGAGAGCAGCAATCCTAGCTGGGCATGAACGGTCAAAGGCTTCGTGTTTGCGGCGGCAGTTCGCACATTTCAGTTCTTTGACGTGGCAGGCGTTTGTTGAGTGCTCTGCTGATGCGCATTTTGCGCAGGTGGGGATTAGGCGTTTGCAAGCTGAGGCAATGTGTCCAAAAGCGAGGCAATTAAAACATTGGATTAGAGGTGAATGTCTCACGTCCTCGATCTGTACAACCTGTTAAAGGCGAGGAGCGCTGCTGCGTGGAGAAGTTTGCTTTTTTCCTCTGTTGTTGAGCAGATGTACCAGATTGAGCCAAACTTTTTCGTGCTGCTCGGGTTCAGCCATTTCGCTTGGTCTGCTACAAAAGGTACGCCGAGTGCTGAGTTTTTCTCTGACACATGGGTACAAATAGTGTTCAGGTCGAGGTCGCGAGGAAGTTGGTGAATAACTATCTTCCGGTTACGTTCTCTCACGACAGTCTTTACGGATCCGAGTTGGGAAAGTGTAGTTTCTTTTAAAAGATTTCCAGTTTCCATCATTTCATTTGCCTTTTGGACTGGTATTTTTGTATCTGGCTCACATGTACCGGGAAGATTCGGAGTCTCGTCCGTGTTTCTCGGCCTGGTAAATCCTGGACATGCTAAGTTACGTCGGTAACTCGGCGGACGATTTGGAGAGGGCCAATGTACTTGGGCGAGAACTTCGGGCATCTCCCAACACGGAGTTCCCACAAGTATCGTCAGCGACAGAGGGACCGGTTTCACCGCTCAGCAGCTCGAAGAATTCTTGGACAACTGGGATATCCACCATTCCATGACCGCCGCCTACCATCCTCAGGCCAACGGGCTTTGCGAGCGCGTCAACCGTACTCTGAGGGAAATAGTCGCAGGATTGGTCGACGGTGATCAGAAACATTGGGATCGCTTTATACACGACGCGGTCTTTTGCTTGAATACAGCGGTTCAAGAAACGACCAGACTCGGTCCGTTTCAAATTGTGTACGGGCGGGTCCCGACGTTACCGGAAGATACCCTATTCCCGTGGCCTGAAGAAGCAGCCGAATCCTTTGCGCAATTTGTTGATCGGGTTGAAGCTATACGACAGACGGCAATGGAACGTACTGTCCCCGGAATACCATCCAGGGGATATCGTGTGGGTGAGAATTTGCTCTTTAAGAAAGCGGCAGACTTGCGCAGAGCCAGTATCGGGGACCGCACGTGCCTCGACCCATCGGCTGTGGTAGTCTATTGCTACCAACAAGTGTCTGTTTCGTTTTGAGGACAATGGCAATGGACCGACGTGGTCTATGCCGATCTTCTCAAAGGGTTGCATCGACGGTGCGATAGGCTGCAATAAACCAAGCGGGCGACCAGGTGGGACTGTTGACAACGGACACAAGCTCTCACATAGCGACGAACTGTTCTATGAATACCGGGCCACCAGTATTGCGCGTGAATCTTTTCCAGGGTTTTTGCATAGCCCAAGTGACCCCCATCGGGACCGTCATGGAAGGCGTGGAGTAGCTTTCGTCGATGAGCCCGGGGCAATACAAGCTGCAATGGTCTACCGGTCCCGCTCTTTCGTCTACCGAATACTCCGCGGTTCGTCGTAAACCGTTCCCGGAAGTTGCTTGGGTCTTCTTGCTCAGGATTGGTCAGAGTGTTCAGTATCCGGGCTAGAATTCCGTCTGCATACTGTTCAGTTACCAATTCTTCAGCCGGTATTTTGGCAACGGCAGGGCATACTGTCATGAACTCAGGGACGTGGGTTGACTGTTCGGTGCCCGTGAAAGGGCGTCGGCAACAACGTTTAACTTCCCCCTCCGGTGCTCATAAGTAATGTCGAATTCTTGAAGAGCCAGAGCCCACCGACAGAACTTGGCGTTGCCGTCTTGCTTGTTGAAAATGTAGGTGACAGCCGTGCTGTCGGTAACTACGATAAGCGGTCGTCCAAAAACGTAGGAACGGAGTTTCTGGACAGCCCAAACGACGCAGAGGCACTCCAACTCGTTGCTGTGATATTTCGCTTCCGAAGGGGAGAGGCGCCGACTGATATATGCCACGGTGACTTCCTCGCTGCCACGTCTTTGGATTAGCACAGCTCCCAGTCCCTCGTAACTTGCATCGGTATGGATTAATCTCGTGAACGCCTCTTCTTGGAGAGCTTCCCAAGCCCAGCGAGAGAATTCCTTGAGCAGGCTGTACAAAGGTTTGGCTATGGTGGCGAAGTTTCGGGCAAAACGTACCCAACCAAGTACCCAACCATCCCCAAAAAGCGTTTCAACTCCTTGGTATTCGCAGGTACAGGGTAATCGGAGATGGCTTCGACTTTTGATGGATCAGGTCCGGTTCCAAAACGACTAACGCGATGACCAAGAAAAGTTACTTCGTCCTGTGCAAAGCTACATTTATCAACATTCAAGATTAAGTTGGCGGACTCCATTGTAAAGAGGACAGGGCTTAAACGCTCTTGGTGTTCTTGAAAGGTGCGTCCGAAAACCAATACATCATATAATTCTACGCAGAAGATAGATCTGCGTAGATAATCTAATCTGCGTAGATAATCGTAAGATAATCTACGCAGAATCGGTATTCACCGGTCTTCTTGCGAACCAGCACGACAGGAGATGACCACGGACTCTGGGAAGCGGTTACAATGCCCTGTTCCGTCATTTTCGCTACTTGCTCTGAGACGATAATGCGTCCTTGTGGGGATATTTTCCTCGGAGGAACATGAATAGGGCGATGCTCACCAGTGTCGACAGCATGTTGGACGAGCTTAGTTCCGTGGGACGATAACTGACCGCAAGAGAAAGAGGGCCTATATTTCCCCAGTAGTCCCACAAGGTCGGCGCGTTCCGATTCGGTTAGATGTTCTCCAATCTGCCGGTCCCGAAATTCCAGGCTCGGTATGGTAGATTGGGTTGGAAGGGCAGTGGCGACAATTGGTCTGGCAGATGTATCAAAGTTGGTGACGGTGTCGACTGCTTCTACTTTCACTAACGGCTGCTTCCCTTGAAGTAATAACGGTCCATCATTGAAGTTGATGACAGGAATCATGGCTCGCCCCTCCGATCCTTCTATGACGCTTGCCGGACTAAACCATTCTTTCCCGGGCGTGGACTTCAGGGTTGTCTGAGTAAGCAGTGTGCCTTGAACTGACACTGGGACACTAGTTTCTACAAAACACAGGGACTTTGGAGGAATCGTTACCGTGGCCACCGTCAATGTCTATGTCGTCGTTCGGGGAGTTCAGCAGTTGAGTAAGTGTTCGAAAACGGTGTATTTAGGGGGAGGGAGGAGTATGGTCAGTAACTGATTCATACAACGTTGTACATGTCAAGGACTTCTCCAAATCAACCATTACCCTGACAGAAGTCCCCATAGTGATGACACTAGCATTGATGTGATGACACTAATCAGTGATGTGATGACACTAATCAGTGATGTGATGACACTAATCATCCAACCGACACCAAGAATAAGTGGAAAAGGCGCAGACTGAACCACTAGCATTCGTTGGCAGATATTCCTGTCGATCTCCTGTGGCGAAATCTCCAAGTTGAGTTCTCCGAGTACCGGAACCGGACTGTCACCAGCACTAGCTAACGGTATCCCGTAATACTGTTTGATGGCGAAATTGTCTCCCGCCAAGACGTCCCTTCGTATGAGCGTAAGGGCTGCTCCTGAGTCGACGAGTGCTATAATAGTCCCGATCCCTTTCAAAGTGACTGCGATGGTGGGTAAAACGGACGGTACTGTAGCGGCCATGGGGACTTTGGAATCTTCAGCCGACTCTGCCCTTACGAGCCGGCTTGGGAGTTCTGGACAGAGACGGGCGATGTGGCCTTTCTTCTGGCAATGAAAGCAAGTTGTATCCGTGAGGTCCCGGGGGCTCCTGTCTCTTCTCTGGGTCCTTACTGGGCAATCTCGACCGAAATGTCCACTTGTATGGCAGTAGTAGCATACGGTCTGGCGACCTTCGGAGTTTTTGACTGACTTTTCCAAAACGGCAAGACGTTTTACAACCTCGTCGAGGGAGCTGATCAGGGTCTTCATGCCGCTGACCGAAGGATCTGGCGGGTTCGCGTAAAGGGGAGGAGGCTGTTCATGGACAACTGCGATGGGCTTTGTTGGCACAGGGCTAGAGATGCGTTCCATCTGGGTTATTGTTTCGATGAACTGTTCGACAGAGGTGTGTTTCTGGGCAAGTACTGCTATGGCCAGTTCGGAATGTCGTAGACCACGCGCTATCCGATGAATCTGCTCTTCTGGTGTAAGTTGTACGGGGCATTTCTTGACCAAGCGCCATTTACCGTACAGATACGTCGTAGTGGGCTCATCAGGTTCTGGGACTCTGGATTGAATTTGACTGCTCCATTCTTCCAGGGTCAGAGGTTTCCCAAAGGCACATCGAAGCTCCTTCTTCCAATCCTTCCAGTCAGTAAAGAGGTATCCGCGTGTGTCTTGCCAATTCACAACAGCGCCAGCAATCTTGCTTAATGCCGCAATAAAGGTGTAGTTCTTCCGTCCAGCCTTCCACCTTCCCCATGCGTTCCAAGGTCTCGATCCATACGAGCACGTCCTCTTCCTTCTGCCCAGAAAATATGGGTATACCGCTCAGGCTATGTCCGCTTAGCTTCGTAGCTCCCTCACCGATCTTCTTTGTGAACGATTCCACTAGTGCTTTTTGGGAGTCGAAAAAGCTTTGCATCAGCTGGCTAATCACAGACGAGTCAAAAACAACATGAACTTTGGGAGTGGTAGTCGATGCTG
This sequence comes from Lepidurus packardi, assembly GCA_023053545.1. Classification (NCBI taxonomy): domain Eukaryota; kingdom Metazoa; phylum Arthropoda; class Branchiopoda; order Notostraca; family Triopsidae; genus Lepidurus; species Lepidurus packardi. Next base: position 218,991 of record JAKZAN010000001.1, on the reverse strand, counting down.
TCGTTTCCGAAAAATTCTCCATGGCTAGGACGCGTAGACGTTATTCTCACTAGACTCACAATCAGGGATACTGTAATTGATGAAAAGTTATAAGTTCAGATCCCACTTCTGACACCAAAATGTCACGGACGGCTTAGTTTTCTGGCTTGTATTCAAGTCTGTGCTCTACTGCCAATTAACTGGGAACATCGGTGTTTTATACCCTTCCCCGAGTAGACGTTTGCCCAGCGTTAAGACAACCAATTAACAACACAACAAACAGCAAGGTCAGTGGTGGCTCAACTATCGTTCCCTACAGGCCGCCTAACCTTGACCTTGGTCTATAACAATATCTTGTTCGACAAGAGTTAACAGGTCTCTCCTTGCGACTGTAAGGTTCCGTTTTGAGACGTCTTGCTGTTGAATTACCAGTACATTTTCGTACTCTTGATGGGGCCTTGGGGTAGCTTTGTTAACATTGCTGTTGGTGACTCCTACATTAGCGGGGGTAGGGACGTCAACTTTGGGTATTCTTGGGGGTTTTCGGGCACGTTTCACGACTTGTGTCCATGAAGCTTCATCGGAAATTGTGTTTTCTCTTTGGTGTTGTAGTGAACTGAGCTCCTTTTCCAGATTCTGGACCCATGTGCTTTGTGTCTGGATGGTATCCGTGAGCTTGGCCACTTCTTGGATTAATAACATTTGGTTTTCTTGGATGTTTCGGATGGTGTTTGCTACGTATTCGAACTTATCCTCATTTGCTTTCTCAACTGAAGATGAGCGAGTTCGTGTAACCCTGACGGTTCCTCCTGGTGAGTGTGTTCTGGTTCTTTTGGTTGCGGCTTCATTTCTGCAGGATGGGCAGGTTTTGGCTCTCGCGTGGTCTTTCTCAAGGGTTCATTGCAGCCTCCGCAGGTTATCACCTTTGGATTATGTGTATCCATGTTTTGGCCATTTTCTTGGTCGGTGTTGTCAGGTTGGTTTATAGTGCAGGTTGAACCGGTTGGAGGTTGTGGATCAGACGTTTCCATACTGTGATGACGTCACTGAAGCTGATCGGGTATAGCTTTGGTTGGATAGGGACAGATGAAGGTAGAACAGTAAACAACTTCGATTTTATTCCGACCAAACAGGAAGACAAATGGGATTTTGTTCTTCGGTGTTTTTGCTCTAACGGCTCCAACTTTGACTCTTTGTCAGCTCTATCTGTCCTCTTCTACAGCTTCTAGAGTTACTTTCAAGTTTCGTATCCCTTAAAACCCTTTCAAGTTCAAAGGACTCGAGAACAGTCCTCCTTCGATATTGGGTCTCAAAGTCGCATGGGTCTAAGCCCGCTTTGTATAACTCTATTCTGCCAAATGTATAGTAGTATACAAGCAACATGAATACTTTAATCTAAGAGAAGAAAATGGAAAGAATTGTAAAGAGAAATAAAAGCTGAGTTAAAGAGCCAGTGCTATTTTATATCTTACATTATTCGAGTGTTTATAATCATAACATTATTTTAGTTTATAGAATCGTATTAGACTAAACTAATAAGAAACGGAATGATTGAAATACAGGATTAGTATAAGGAAAATAGGACTGGCAAAAGTACCTGATATGCGACGTCTTGGCTCACCAGACACATCTTGAAGACCAACACACGCTCATACCATTTCGAGTCTTTCCAACCAAACATTGGACCGAGTGAAATTAACAATGAGGCACACCATACGCCTGCGACTATAAGCAGCACTCGCTCCCGGGTCCGTTTTTGGACGTAATCAATACTTGTTACTGCCCAGTACCTAAACCAAAGAAAGTTTACAGTACATACTAAACGGAAAACTGCTCGGGGCTTTAGTAAATCACTTTTTCAAACTTTAGATTCCAAACAGCTCCTTCATAAACACTTGGGTTATTAGCATTACTTTTGGACAATTAGCATTTAACTTTATAATTGTTTCGTGGATCAGAAAGTATCCGAAATCTCTTGAAACCTTTAAACATTCACACTCAGGATTTACGTTCTTTGTAAGATTAACTAATGCTTTGGAACCGACAACGTTTGCAGTCTGAAGGAAACGTATAGGTTTTTACGGAAAACTAGGAAACTTGGGCTTGTTGAACGAAGTACTTGAATCAAAAAGAAAGGCTTAGATGCATACAATTGTAAGGCTTTTGTTGGCATTAGAAGCCAGCCTTTTCTATGCTAGCTTTGCAATTGCGCAAACATGATTAGTTTGGTTTGGCGAGGTCTCGTTTTTAGATTTTGGTTTTGACTAAAGAGGAAACAAACTTTTAAGAACGCCAATTTCATTAGTTTCCAAGAAAAATAAATTCTATACAATACAGACAAACAACTTCCCCACTGCTAAAACAGTTATGGTAGCTGGTATCTTTTAATTAGAAAATCAGAAAAAAATTGGAAAAATTGGGAAGCAGACACAAGGACTTGTGGTCCTGACAGAAGGACGCCAGGTCCATAATCTTTTAAGGGACCAATAGAATTTCGAGTTCAAACAGTCTCTGCTCATTCGTTAAGCACAAGAGGGATTAGAAAGTGCTTGAACCATATTGAAAAATACGTCACAAGGATTCGGGACACCGACAGAAAGACGCCTAACCTATCGTAACCCAACCTAGCCTTGTGACATGTCCTTTAATGCGGCTTAATCACTTTCTAATTCCACATACTAATTGGCTTAATCGCTTTCTGTCGGGGCCTAGGTCCTTCTGTCGGGACTCGTCGTCCTTGTGTCGGGACCCGGCGTCCTTGTGTCGGGTAACACAGAGTCCATGTTTCGAGTCGTCCTTATGTCGCATTGCCGAAAAATAGCAATATTTCTGATAAAATTTACGATAAACCAGTTAAATTAGAAAATGATAATATATACAGATGATTGAATAATCCTATAAAACGCCACACGACAGTTTCGGCCAGTTCTATTCATGTATTCAACAATACGTCTTTCATCTAATTGAATTTACATTTGTGTTCTTTCCGTGTTTGGTTACATATCTTCCTTTCTTTGCCTTCAAAGTGGGAATCTTTTCAAAGTCAAATGGATTTTTTGATTAATTTTTTCCCCCATCTCTTAAGAACTCGCGTCCCTTCCCTTGTTTCCGCATGCATAAACACACATAGTAAGGTATAGCATGAAGAAATTTATCCATATCTGCATTATGTCTAGATATATAGCTGATTGGACTGTTAAACAATACTCTTATGTCGTTAGAAATCCTGACATGCTCCTTCCTTCCTTTGCCACTGTCTGGAGACCCGATCAGAGACCCGATCAAAGTGCACGTCTGTTAATCCGATCAGACCCCCGATCAGAGACCCGATAGACCCTTAGACCCACAAGCTGAATGCGTGCAAGAAACTCGGACAACTTTCAGCATTACATTGCAAGATGCTTAAAGAACTTGTAGTTCTGCTTGGACCTTTTAAACTTGCCACCGATGCTTTTCAAAAGGATTCGGAAACCCTTGGACTAGTCATACCAGCGTATTTGGATATGGTTAACAGAACATCCTCGGATAGATCTGTGAACCCCGACAGCACGTTGGTACTTTATTGCCGTCAAACGGCTCAAGTATTTCACGAATCCTTAAAGCGACGTTTGGGATATGTCCTTAATGATACCTTTTACGTAAGATCATTTAATTAAAATAGTCTATGGAGACTGCTTTTGACAGATGTGGATTATGTTCCAGGAACCGTGCTTGATCCTCGATTCAAGAAAAAATGGATTCCTTTGTCTGGGCGGACACAAGCTGAAGTGATCAATTTAGTGAAGCAGGAATCGGAATTTCGGTTTCCTTTCGCTGGTAAGAGAATTTAGCCTGCGTAATAGTAGCTCTATATATAGTTACGGGATTGTTTTCTTCATAGCCAAGGAAGGAACAAGTGGGACAGACGTTGCTGCCACCAACAACCCGAAACCAAAGACCAGTGAAATACGTCCGCTTTTTAGTACTGTGGTTGAAAGCCTTCTAAAGGCTCCGAGAAGCTAGACAACGAATTGGACACCGACCTGAACGAGCCAGTACCTGTCAGTCAAGAGGTCAGCCAAAATTCTTCTGTGGACCTTTCATTTAGCCCGCTCCGGATCTAAACTTTCCGAAGATTTGCAGGATCAGATCTGATCTGATCGGCAATAAATGCGAATGATCGGTAAGGATCTAAGATCCGGCGAAAAAAAAGCACTGATCTACCTGCCCTCAATTGGAATGCGACCTCGAGGGCAGTTAGGCTCGGTGAGAGGTCAGTTAGGAAAGGTGAGAGAGAGAGAGCAGTAAGAGTTGAGCGTCTGCAGTCACCATCATTAGCTTTTTGTGCCACATGCAGAGTTCAATACACGAAATCTTAGTACCAGATTTAAGACTCAAAGTCATACCAGACAGGTTATTACACAAAACAGGAAAGTATGCGTTGCTCTTTTGCGACTGATGTGGACACGGAAAAACAGGTACAGATTTAATCGAAAAAGAAATAGCACGTGTGATAGGTGTGGAGAGAGGGAAGATACGGTGGAACTCGAGATTACGGAATGCTTGTACCACTCATTTGGACGGGAAATACGCAAGAATAAAATGATACAAGAGGGAATCGAATTTGAGCTCGAGAACGTACTGGGTTTTGGCAATCTTTCAGAATAAAAGCCATTTTTAGCCCAGTCATTTTTAGTTGATGACGTAAGCGTTACAGGACTAGTCGGTATTATTGAAATGTTCGGTGACGGTCTAAATTCCGTCCCCTTTCTTTAACATGCACTTTCCTAAGCACGCCCATCTCCAAATAATAGTGTCAATTTGTATTCGGACCAAAGTCAGCCGGAGTTGAATAGGCAGCGACACTTATCGTGAATGCAGCAGACGACGATGCAGTGCCACTTCGCCTGTCGTCTTTATCGTCGTCTTTATCTTGATTGTCGTCTGACGTTCGCAGTTTGCTGCTTTTAATGTAAACTACAAAGGGCGTGGCAGACAGGGCTTCAGATAGTTACCTTGTTTACGTGTTGTGAATGCGTGTATAAAACAAACATTTCCCTTAGAAAAATTCAACCGGTGAAGTGACATCACGCATAAGATGTGGCCGTCAAAGAGATCGAAAGTGGAGGAGAATACTGGCACGATGGACCACACCTCAGAAAAGAAAAGCTCAGAAGCTGGAAGTAGGCAACCATACTTTACAAGGTTTAAGGGGTATGAGGGGTTAAAATTAAATACCGATGTCTCATTATAGGTTCCCAACAAAGCATTACTAATACCTTCAATGGTCCAGTTACCGTCAATCGTGCTGAAAATGTTTGCATTGGTGGTGTCGCTAACCTTGGAAACCAACCCGCGGACATGAATAAGTTAGAAGTAAAGGCTCGAATTCATTGATAGTAGCAATGTCAAAAACTGTACGCGTTTGCTTTTCTAGTGCGAAGACTTGAAAGAGTACTATTCGACTGCCTTGTGCAAAGCTTCTCCACTGCCATGGTACCCCGAGCACACTTGGGACATCGACGAAGTCTATACGGAGCTAGCCTTACAAAACTCAACAAAGTTTGGCGTGGAAAAACTTTTTGAACAATGTCAGGTAAGAATTACACTTTAATTTTCTTAAAACTCATCTAGCGCACTCGATGGCACTTTCAGAAACATTTTCGGAAAGGGGGTAGTTACCGCATTCTGATCGAAGGAGACGCCGGCTATGGAAAGTCAACCTTGATGCTTAAGATCGCTTCTGATTGGTCTAAAAGCGACTCAAACAAGTACACCAGTGATTTTAGTCTACTGTTTGTAGTAAAACTGGGCTCCGTTGGTGAAGATGTAAGTCTACTTAAACATGGATCATCAAGGCTCTATTTGTTCCCAAATTTCAACCAGGGAAACATCTTGAGTTACATGGAATCAATCTACGACGAGAAGATAGGAATGGAAGTAAAGGATGTACTAAAAAGTAAAGGAGCAGAAGTTCTGATTCTGCTTGACGGGTACGATGAGGCGAATGCTAAGACCAAGGAAAAGGTAGGTCGGGTAATGAAGAAAGAAGACATGAGCAAGTGCCACGTGGTGCTCACATCGAGATGCAGACATGTGCCCGATGATGTCAAAGGTAAAGCCTTGCTTGTAAGAGTGAAAGGCTTTGGACAAAGACAAGTGGCAGTGGCAGTTGTCAAGTTCTTCATCAAGGCAGGTCACTTAACCAAAGCCGATGTGATAAATTATTTCGATAGACCGCTCGGAGTGTCGGATTCCGATAGCGAACTGCATGACTCGATCCTACCTAGTATCGATGACTTTAAAAATGTTGAAGAAATTTACGAACTAGAGCCTGAAGCTCAACGACTCAGTCTGGAGCAATTCAAGCAATTCCTGTGGAAGGTAGAATACGAGAGTCCTTACAATCAACTAGCTCAATGTCCACTGCTTTGCGTCATGATGTGCTGCTTAGTCAGCGAGTGCCCGAATGGGAAACTACCTTCAACTCTTTCGGGTCTTTACTTTGCCATGATCAACCGGAACCTCTACCGCGCAGCCAGGAAGCAAACTGGAGAATTCTGGAACTTGAGTGTCCTCGACAGTCGGATCAGCGAAGGTCATGAAAGCTACCTCCAAGAGTTTGGTAGTCTTTGCATCGACGGTCTGAAAACTAAAAGCATGAGCTTCACCTTATTTGATATAACGGGAAACAAATCAAAGGCTCAAACTACCGACGTCAAAGTTACTCAACTAATCGCGGCGGGGGTTCTGATCCAAGACACCAAAGAGAAGATTCCTCATTACCAAGTTCCTCATCGAACCATGGCAGAATTTCTAGCCGCCTACTATCTTGGTAGAGAAACCGACCCGGATCTTTTGGAACAGAACTTACTTGACCTGTATCGGCTAGAGGCCAGCTTCGATGAAGTTACGGTTTCCCTGATGGAAATGGGAAAGTGGAGGTGTTTAGTCCACGCTTTCCGTGACATTAAGTTTCCTCACGACTGTCTTCTCACCTTTATGAAAAATTGTTTCACCCAATATGGTGCCGCTAGAACCTGGTCCGAATTTAATGATGCTCTGCCGAACGAGCTATACCTCGAACATACAGAAGAAGAGGGATATCTCGGAGTTAGCTCAGTTGAGCATAGCCTAACTCTGCTTCAACTGGTTGAAGAGCTCGGCAAGAAGAACACTGGAAGAACAAACGCACTCTTTGCATCACCAAAGGATTGCCGCATTTCCATTTTTTTTAAAGGGGGTTTTATGTCAGACAATTTTCCAGTTGTGTTGCAGACTTTGTCCAAGTCCGGTGTTGTTCTTCATAGATTGCAATGTAATGGAAGATACAACATAACGCGACAAGAATTAGCTCACAGTCTTCAGGAGCTTCTTACATCTGCTTCCTGTCCTGTTCAATTGACATTCACATTCGAATTAGAAGGTAGGTTAAATTAAATATCTGGATTTTATTTTGGCTATTTTTAATACTTAGATTCAATACTGGCCGTGACCGAGGCCATGCAAGAGGTTCCTGAAGCTTGCCGTCTCAAGCGTTTCGAGTTCGATCTAAGGTGTAAGTACGAGGGAGCGCTGTAATTATTGGATCGCAGACGTTGATGTCATGTCATGTGGACGTCTCCAAGATGATGCAGCAACACACTACAACTTACTCTTTAAATTCTTATTGCAGATTATTATGATGATATATCACTACTATTGGAAGTCTTGTCTGAGAAGTGGTTGTCTCACTTGCAACACCTGAGCTTACAGTATAAGGACAATAGCCACGTAATCAGAACTATTAACTAACGAAGTTTTTCTAGTTATGGTGTGTTGAACCCAATATTAAAACGACTTTCGGAGCCTGGGTGCAGTCTCACTTCGCTGCACCTCAAGTTAACTAAAGGCGTACTGCTTGAAGACCTAGTGATGCTGGCCAGTAAACTTGAAACGCTAAAGCTTTCAGACATGAGTTTCCAATTTGACGTGAGTGAGAAAATTGTACAACTGCACTTCCCAAAAACTTTTCATCGCCCATTTCATGAATAATTCAATAACAATTCACCCTTGTTTATACGAAGAAATTCCTTCTTACTCGTATTACAGGTTACTGACATCAGCAAGTACGCGGTCAAGGAAAAATGCTGTCTGAAAAGGCTTCATCTTGTGGTCGTTTCATTGGAGCTTGATGGATTGCTTCCGTCAGCTGATGAGAACCAAGAGCTCCTCCTTGCTTGGAGAAATCTGGCACTAAACCTGGAGGAATTGACCATCGATGGATGCAAATTTCCAATCGAATTGTTTAGTTGGTTGAACCTAACTGCACCTAATCTGCGGACCCTTTCCATCGGCGAAATCTATGGAAAGACTCCAAACAATGACAGGGAGTCCTATGCCATCCAGTTGTTGGAGGCCTTAACCGGAAGTAGTGGAGACAATATTGAAGACTTGTCATTAGGATACAACTTTGGGCCAAACAGCGAAGTTCTGATGCTGCATCCGATCCGAGAAGCCCTTCAACGCTGTCCGAGGATGAAGAGAGTCAACCTGTACATTCATGAATCTGATTTATCAAAGATCTCCATAGGTCCTGGTCCTTCAAGTCCACTATCTTCCATTGATGAGGAAGCTTTGAAAAGCAGTAATATGTACTTGGCTTTGTTCAAAATAGTTTTAAGTGTTCCTATGCTTCAATCTGTATTGTTTTCCTTTTGGGACCGTGAAACAATTGGTATATTCCATGCTATTGCAGACAAGGCTGAAAAATGGCCAGGAAAAACAAACGACTATGAAGCTTCGTTAACGCTGCATAACTTATCTAAGCAGAATGCATGTCGTGCTATGTATGTGTTCAGAGAACGAAAACTAGAATACCGCCTTAGGTACGTAGAAGAAAGGGTGTACGAGCTTTGGTTCCCGGTGTAAATTGTGCATTAAATTATGCTCAAGATCCAGTAGCAATTTCGAAAGCTATTAATCAACAGAAGTATACCCTAGTGGATGTATGACAATAAGAAATTCCGCCCTTTACAATACAACTCCAAAGCACGGTTTTCTATGGTCTCAAATTCCCTTGAGGAAAACATCTTCCTTCTTAGTTTATTTTGCGAATAAGAAAGCTGTATAGTTAACCCGTCCGCTACAGTCTTACTAAGTACTGCTAGTATCGAATGCTAATTTCAGCCATTTCCTTGGTAATTATAGCATATGTAAACGGAATTTCACTTTCGGAACCGCTTACAAGCAGCATTTCGATGCTCACTGCAGGTTTACATTACCTTACAGGACTCACTGAAGGGTTTTTATACTTTCATTTTTTTTCTCATTTGATGTCCTACTTACGGTTATGGCCACATGGCCAGTCAGTACGGCTACTGCAGAAAGGAGTGTTTCTAGTCTAAGAAGACTTAAAACTTGGCTAAGAAACTCCACTGCGGAGGAAAGACTTACAGGATTAGCTCTCCTTTCAATACAAAGCAGTCCTCACATATCTCTTGAACAGGTTATAGATGTCTTCGCCGGAAGTTAGACCTGTTACATCAAAATCCCATGGGGCGATTGTTTTCTCATAGATATTTCCTGCTTCTATTTCCGGGAGTTGGTAGGCTTCTATCTGTTATGTCTGGGCTACAATTGTATTATGAAAGCTAACCAGTGAGCTGGTAGGTCTAACACCGACTGGTGTTCTACATCTCTGGGGTCTGGTATATAGGCTGCGAAGCCAGTTACGAATGGGGCGAGGGTGTTAGTCTGGTCATACATAACACTATCCATGTACTCATTTGTGCAGATATTCTTTTTTCCCTGTGATCTAGGACTCTAAAGCTAGTTCTTCCCAGCTATCTCGGAGTGGTGTTAGTCCTGTTGAGCACAGTGACACAGATATGGGCGTGGTTTTCATTGCCCTAGTGCTCTGTTTTGTAGGGTTTCTATGCGTTTTAACATGATCTCATTGGCGTCTTTAAAAACTAGTGCCGCATATTCTAATTTTGCGCTCACTAGTCCCTTATTACGCGTTTTAATATTTGCTCCCCAGCTTGTCCCTGCCAACTTTTGAAGTATTAAGGTAGCTTTCACTCCCCTTTCTCTCATCTTTTCCATGTGCTGTTTAAATTGCAGTTCCTTGTCGAAAGTGATCCCCCAAACTTTCCTTCCTTTATTTTGTCTATTCCGTTCCTCTGATTTTGACTTTAACTTTTGTTTCTGTCTTTCTTTTCTTTGTTATGTTTCTAGTCATTTCGTTTTTTCGGCTGCGATTTCAAAACCGTTCCTATCACACCATATGTCTGCCTCTTTCGCTGAGTTAGCTATTCTTCTCATAGCATTGTCTAAAGTGTTGTCCCTTGTCCAGATGGCCATATCATCTCCATAGATCGAGGTGTTCATTCTATACAAATCTGTCACTAATCCTACTATCCAAATCAACTATCATAACTATCACTATAATATACTATAATATACTATAAAATGTTCTAATATATACTATAATATACTAATATACTATCCAAATCTGGCACTAATCATACTATTCAAGAGCCATGGACTCAAAACTGGTCCCTGTGGTATACTTAAATTTACTTTTCTTGATGTCGTCGCACCTATTCTGACTTCCATTGTCCTGTTCGTAAGCAAGTCCTGCACAATCTGTAATATTTTTCCTTTAAAGCCTCCTTCCAATAATTTTGCTAATAGTTTGCTTGACCAAACCGAGTCATGTTAAAGATCTAGTAGGAGTATAGCTGTACAGTCTTCCGCCTGGATAGATTCAGCCTCCTTCACTCTGACTAGTTGATCTATTGTACTTCTTCCTGGTCGAAACCCCGTTTGATATACTGACATTATGTTATACGTTTCAGTTATCCAATTTAATCCTTTTACTAGTCAACGTTCAAAAATTTTCGCTAGACACGAGAGCAAAGCAATGGGTCTATATGATTCAACTTTTTCTGCGCTTTTCCCTTGTTTTAATATCGGAATTACCGTTGCGTTTTTCCACTCTTTGGGTACTTGGCCTACTCTTAGTATCAGGTTCTAGATGTTATACAAAGCTTCTCTGAAGTTGTTTGGTAAGTTACTGATTATTTTGTAGTGAAGTCCCTCCGTTGGCTAGAGCTGGGTAATCTTGTTAACATTTCGTTAAACTCCCATTTAGTGAACGGCCTTTCCAATTCTTTCCACCTGCTACTTCCTCGTATAAATTGTTCTACCTGCTGTCTAAGAATCGTTTCCTGTCCTCATTCCCCTTGCTCGTCTGTAGTTGTAGCTCGCTTGAACTTTTGCAAAGTGTTTCGCAAACTCTTCTTTCTCGCAGATCGACCACACCTCAGAAAAGAAAAGCGCGGAAGCTGGAAGTAGGCAACTATACTTTACGAGGTTTAAGGGGGGATCAGGTATTCAAGTAAATACCGATGTCTCATTATAGGTTCCCAACCCCAACAACACATTAATAATGAAATTGGTACATTTTGATTGTCTCGCTTGTACGGCCGAAGGAGAAAGAAGGCGCCCAAGCTCCGAGTTCTCTTATCGGATATGGTTGTTTAGGCGCCCAAGCTCCGTTGCTACCATTTAAAGACCTAATACGCGAAGACCTAACGCATAATGGAGCAACGGAAGCTTTTCTGCCCCCCAGAAGGTTAAACTGCAGCAAATCTTTAGGCGATTTACCGCAACCAAACCTCCTAGCATACCTGGTGCCCTCTGGGTTTCCTAGTTCCATCACAAGAAAGGGCGAATCCGAATCAAAGGCGACGTAAAGACGATCAGCGGGATCAGCTCGGACGGCGTTCAAAGGCAAGGGTTGAGGGAAGAGCTGATGATGACGGCGATCTTCGGTATTGCAGCTGGAGAAATCGCCATAGATGCACGGATAACCTTCTTTAGCAATGCCTGCGCTACTAAATAGCGAGGAAAGAACACTAGGGGCTCAAAAACGGAAGCCTAGAGCAAAGAGGAATGAGAAAACCCTACGAATGAATGAAAAACTTCCACTACAGAAAACTCCTTTTAGAGTGATATTATCAAAGGACCAACTTACCCTTCAAAGAACCTTTCCAAATGGTCGGACCAGCTCACAAATTTGTCGAGACGGAATATTAGCGCAAATGGAGTTCCATCTCAAGCCAACAATAGCCTACACAATCAAGCAGATATTAATTTCGGGAAATTGAGTTCATTTATCATTAAAACACATTACCTTTCGTTATAAACGCCATGGACAAAACTAGTGAATTTAACAACGGCAGCTCACAAGAATCTTCGTCTTTTTCTAAAGTGGATGATGCTTTGCTTCACATTTGTAGCTTCATTTTGGCTCCGAGAACTAGAAGAAAAGAGAAAACAACCAGTATTAACCACTATGAAAGACGCTCCAATTTAGAGTATTCGGCGTTTGTACCTTTTGTTAACACTCGGTGAATAAGACAAGAAAGAGTTAAAGTTCCAGACGATTGAGTCGTTGGCCAAGTCAACTTATTCACATCTTTTCGCTTCGAGACATTGGACGAGTTTCGCAGCCCCAAAAGGATTCCGTTCCACCCTCTTTCTGCAGTCTCCATTACGGAGGTCCTACAAAACAAACACAGAAGTGGGAAAAAAGTTAGTCGGAACTTATACAAACGAGTCATAACAGTTATTTGGGGGAAACGAAAAAGTTAGCTCGACTTCCAAATTTGACATCGTCTTCGGTAGACAAGCTTGAAAACACCGCGGAATTGAAGAAAGCTCACCAAAGTGGCAGAGGCTGGTACCACCTCCATTTCCTCCTTTTCGAGTCCTTCGCCTTGGGCCAAATACAAGCCCTTGTACCCTAAAAGATCCCCATTTTGCTCGTTTATCCCTGGAGCTGCCCAAGTGAGTCTTAATTCCGTTGGCGACGTTGAAACCAACGTCAGATTCCGCGGTTCTCCCGTAGGAACTGCTTCGCCTACAAATACTGTCGCTGGTGGAGAAGGCGGTCCTTTTCCTTGTGAATTAGCTGCGGTTACTGTCACCTCGTAGTTGTGATCCCTCACAAGCCCTTCCAGTACTATATACGATGTCTAAAAAGGAAAACAATCCTATTAAAAGTTAATTAAACAATAAATAAAATAAAATAGTAAATAAAATTGGGAATGATTTCTACCTTAACTCCCATAACTTCTTCCTTCTGGCTGTTTTGGGAGAGTACAGGGAACTCGCCCATCTGCCGGTACTCCACCAGATACATGCCAGTACCCGAATCTCCATTCCAAGCGGATTCGCTAAGGATTGTCCATGAAACTCGCACACTCGTGGTCGTTATGGGTACAACTTTCACGTTAGGTACCAGCAATGCCGGCGGAGCCGACAAAGTGCGAAAGATCTCGGAATTGGGCGACCAATTCGAAGGACCCATGTCGTTTACCGCCCGTAAACGGACTTGGTAGTTCGTAAATGGCTTCAAACCGTGGACCGTATACGAAGCTTGCGCTGGATCTGCACGTTCTGATGCAGTTACCCACGGTGCTTGTAATCCTTCTCTATATTCCACCGTGTAATACCTTTAAATGATAAAAAAATCGAATGAAAACTTCATTTCGATTGAAATTTTGGTCATTTTTTCACCTTCAAGGGGCATAACCATCGCGTCCAGGCGTCCAATTGAAGGTGATTTGCCTCGCTTAGATCTGCGAGCTGCTAATAAAGGGGGCAGAGGGCGCTTGGGGCCTTTCCCTGCTATTCGTAGTGTAGACTATTGTATTGTGTCTAGTGTAGACTATTCGTAGTGTAGCTAAAGCAACTTGTCCCCAACCTTGACTGGTCTGTGCCGAGACTTGGAAGATATAAAACTGCTCTGCATCCATGTTGGTGACGCGGTAGGTGCGATCCATGGGCGTAAAGTCTGTGGATTGCTTCTCATTGCGTCCTTCCATGACGTACGCCACGCGATAGGCCAACACTTGGCCGTTAGCTTCATCTGGAACGTCCCAGACGACTCGAGCGCTCGTTAGAGAGACATCAGGGAACGAAACGTTCGAAGGAGGGCCGGGAACTATGAACATTCAAGACAACTGGATGAGATCTGAACTCTTTTTATTGAATATTTGAGGAATTTACCATCTTCCCAGGTTTGGGCGATCACAGGAACGGTACTGAGGGGGCCATCGCCCATTTTGGTGTACGCTCGCACTTGGATTTGGTAACTGGTACACTTTTTGAGCTCTGTTAAGGTCGTTGTCAGTGTCGTATTTCCCAGAACTTCCTTATTCTAATTCAAAAAATCAGTTTTTAGTGCTTTAGAGGCATTTTAAAAGGTTAAAAGTACCCTAAATCGGAAGTTGGCAGCTCCATAGTAGACTTTGTAGCCCAGAATCCCTCCATTTCGCAAGTTTTCGGGGATTTGGTCCCAACTCACTACGACAGTGGTGGATGAGGTTGCATTGGCTCTTACGGATTTCGGCCCAGCGCTTGGAACTTTAACTTAATGATAAATATTGAACATTTTTGTAAATGAAATGTTGCTTTAATGAATGATTTGATAAAGGAAATGTTTTTTACCTCCTTCTCGGGTGCGTTCTTTGGCAACTGGACTGGCGAAGGACATTCCGACGTCGTTAAAGGCTTTTACTGTGACTTCGTAGCTTGCGAACTCTTCTAAATCTTTGAGAACATATGAATTGCTGTTGTGATCTTGTCAAGTATTAAACTGTCGAGTGTTAAACTGGTCCGTCGAGTATTAAACTGGAGGCGGTGCAAGTCCCGGACAGTTTAAACTTAACAATGTTGCGCAAACTTTAAGCGAGAAAACATTCCACAAAGAAAGGAGAAAAAACTAGAGGATAACATATTCAAAAGCAAGCAAAAGATAAGTTCCCCGCAAAACATTGATCTCAGTTTTTGTTGCGCAAAAAGGCTGAAATATAGTACCTGTCAGAATGGTTTCGTAGCAAAAGACTTTAATATATATTTCCCTCAATTTATAACGTCATCTATTATTTAATTTTACAACTTACCAAGTCATAGTCCTCTGCAGTGATGCAACGAACTTTTCCGTCACCTTATCCAGCATTGCTCGTGTATTTTCGACAGCAGCAGTGTCGCTGCCCAGTTTCTAGACCAAGAATCCCAAGGCTTGCCAGAAATGTCCCACAGGTTCCTTGAGCATCTTTTCTTATAGTACGAGTCGTTTGTACGGATTGTGGACGGATTCATTTGAGACATTCGTGTGAAAGTAAAAAAGGTTCCTGCCTTGATAACAAACTCTCCTCGAGAGCCATCGCTGATCGTCAAGGCTAATTTCAGTGGCGCGACTCGTCATTGCACCGTTTCTTCTTTGAGGATGTACAACTGCCCATTTAGGATCCCTAAAGGCTTGGCCAGACATGCTGAGTTTTCTCTTGCCGGTTTTTTCCCCTGACCTGATTTTCCGGCCCGACTTTAAATAAGCTAAATGACAAAATTAATTATTTGTGGAATTTTCAATTCATGATGACAAACGCAGAGTAAGATTCCCGCCAGAGTCCCGATCAAAGTGCACGTCTGTTAACCCGACCAGAGACCCAATCAGGGACCCGATCAGAGACCCGATTAGAGACACGATCAGAGACCCGTGTTCCGGATAAATGCGAATCCGGAAGGGATGCCTAAGGACTTGACCTGCTTTGACTTGACTCATGGGACATCGACCTCGACTGGGTGACGTTTTATGGGTTCAAGGGAAAACTGGACCTATGTTTTTTGATATTTCAAGAATTAGGGAAGACAGACCTTTTGTAGTTGCTAGACAAGAAAGGCGGAGAACGAACAGCGAGACGAGACGGACGAAAGTATAGTCGAGTTGAAGTGGGTTTCGATTGTTTGAAAGTTTTAAAACCTGCGCATATATAACATTTTGGTGCCGAAACCCGGGAATCTGAAGTAATTATGTCGAAAAACGCACTTACGGAGACCGCGAGAGCTCTTCCCGCAGGAGGAAGGCAAGAAGATCAGCGCACTGAAAGTCGTGTTGTGGCTGATCCTCCTCATCCCGGACCTTCCAGAGAGATCTTAAGTAGACAAGCCGAAGATTCCAGTGATGAAGAACATGGCGTTCCTGAAGAACCGCATGTCGTAAAAGCGCTTCGAACCCAATCGAAGGCGCAAACAACCAGACTTCTGAACAAAATCCACAAAGCAATCGACGAAAAATCGTCCCGGTCGCTTATCAAAGACTACCGAACGCAACTCGTAGAGCGTCTTCAAGAATGTACAGAGCTCAACGAAAGACTTGTCCAAGCGGAAGCTGAGCACATGATTTTCGGACAAGACCGCTTAAGTTGGATCGCTGACGTGGAAGCCTCAGTCAACAGTTGCTATGTGGCTATTGACAAATATATTCTCTCACGGGCCGGCAGCTCAGCAGCGTCGATAGCCCCGTCTCAACGCTCGCAAATGTCAAGAGGTAGCACCAACACCTCTCATTCTTCCAGGCTGCAGCTTGTGCGACAAGAACGGCAATTAGCAGAGCTTGAGCTGAACCAACTCCAAAGGAATGCCAGGGAGGAAGCAGCTGAGGAGAGGAGACTTAGGGAGCTTGAGATCGAGCGGCAGGAGTTGCTGAAGAGGAAGAAACAACGAGAGCTTCAAGATTTGATCGAGAAGCACTTGCATCTTGCACTTGCATCTTTGATCCTTGAACCCTGAACCCAATACGCAAGTTAGTCCCAACACCTCTATTCCCCATCCAGTTGGCAATCCTCCGCCTGTCCTTAACCTTGCTGTAAGCTCGGCCTTGACTGCTACGAATCAACAGCCCATGGTAACCTCGTCGCTGCCCTTAAGCGTGCCGTCTTCTACGAATTACCTGATTGCCTTGCCACCCATAACCCCAAACGAGGCTTGGATTTATTCCTCGGAAACACCTCCTTCGAAGCCGTCCCATAGCTGCAGGGCCGCACAAATGCAGAAGATAGACATCATGCCTTTCTCCGCGAACCCTAAAGACTGGCCATTGTTCATCTCTACGTTTAAGTCCATGGTCCACGACGTACTGGAACCTGATGACCAACGCATGGCGGTTCTCCGACAATTACTCGACCCGAAGGTGCGGAAAACCGTCCGGGGAGCTCTAAACAACCCGGTGCTTTACCGAAGAGCTTTGGAGAAGCTCCACCGGAAATACGGCCACCCGCAAAAGGTCACGAATGCCTGTTTGCGAAGCGCGCTGAAGTACGCCAAGTTCAAAGAAAACGATTTTGAGGCATTGGAAGGGTTCTCCGAAGAGCTTCATAATGCCGTAGACACCCTTATCGCTTCTGGTCACGACAACGAGTTCAAGTCCACAGTTGGTGCAACTGTTGCAACTGTTGCACTGTTGGTGCAACAGCTGAAGGACAAGCTGACACTGATGAGCCAATGGGGAGAGGAGATCGAAAGGCTCAAGCCACGACCTGCGCATCTTCTGGATTTCGACTCCTGGCTGGAGACCAAAGTGGAGTCTGCAAGCAACGTCCGCACATGGCCCGATACCGACGATTCCGACGACGAGAAGGATAGCCACAAGGCGAAATCTAAGCGCGGATCACGGAAGTCGAAGACCCCAGGGTGGTCAACGTACTTGCTACTGGCCGCGAAGATAATTCTGAATGCGCTTATTGTAAAAACCCTAAGCACGAAATTGCGGTTTGTAGGTCCTTCGCCGCGCTGTCGGCAGAAGAACGGGCCTGTCAAGCGAAGGACAAAGGACTTTGTTTCCGCTGCTTGGGAGATGGACACCTGGCCAAGGATTGCTCTGCGAAGGCTGTTTGTGGAGAGGCCGGGTGCAAAGCCAAGCACCACATTTTACTTCACCGAACCCCTAGGTACTCCAGAAAAGGCGAAGCCAAGATCCCAGCGACATCTAGCCAAGACTCCATTGCTGTGAACAACGTGAGCTGCCACAAGAACGAAGACTATCCTCCATGGCTGAAGCGCCGCAAGGTGTCTCTACTTTGTATCGTACCAGTCCAACTACGAGCTAATGGTAGAAGAATCGACACGTTCGCCCTTCTAGACCCCCGGATGCGATGGAACGCTTATCCACCAAGACATGGCCCGCAAACTGAACCTGAAGGGCCCGATGGAAGAAGCAGACCTCAAGACGTTCAAGGGGCGCGATTCCATGATGGTCCCAACGGTGGATTTCTTATCGCCTCGCTAGATGGGAAACACGTCTTTTTAGCTGATGAAGCTACGGCAGTTCCGACGCTGGTATCGACCTTCCGCAAGAGGAATATTCCCCATCTTAAGAAAGTCTGGCCGCACTTGCAAGATCTGCCATTGAACCAAGCTGAGCCTGGCGAGGTAACCGTTTTCATTGGCACTGACGTACCAGAAGCTCTTCATTTTGATGATAAACCGCCTCCTGGAGTCAGAGGGCCACGCGCGCTGTTTACTCCTTTTGGATGGAGCCTGAGGGGACCAGTCCAAGTCGAGTCTGTGTTCCACACCAAGCGGCATATCATGAACGTAACTGTCGATGACCTTCATGAGAGCGTCAAGTCCTTTTGGACGACCGAATCACTAGGAGTTACACCCACAACATGCAAGATGATATCGGAAACATAAGCTTCCTTCCCGGCTGAAGACCGCGTTGACCCGAATATGGACCTTGATTTAGACCGACTGCCCGTAGAAAGGACTCTTGGCGTCGGGTGGAATGCTGGGACAGACAGCTTTGCATCCCGCGTAAAGCATATGCCCGCGAAGTCGACAAAGCGGGAAATACTGCGCACTGTGGCGAGCGTGTTTGATCCTATCGGATTCCTGGTTCCAATCACCTTGACGGCCAAAACCCTGTTGCAAGAGCTGCAGTGGGACGACGAAATTCCCGAAGGCCTAGCTGCACGTTGGAGTTGTTGGCTGTCCGACATCCGAAAACTGGAAGCTGTTACTATCCCGCGATGCCTGCAACCCGTGCTCAACCCCCATTCCGTCCAACTTGACGTATTTGCTGACGCGTCGGAGCTTGCCTTTGGGGCCGTAGCTTACTTACGCGTCTCAGGCTCAACCGAGATCACAACTAGCTTTGTTACAGCTAAATCCCGTGTGGCACCCTTGCGGCAGCTTACTATTCCTCGCCTCGAACTCCGAAGAGCCCTGCTAGCCGCCCGAATGGCCCACAGGGCTTCCACGGAACTAAGACTAAAGCTTGACGAGATTCATTTTTGGACTGACTCGTCTACGGTTTTAAGTTGGATTTACTCGAAGACCTGCAAATTTAAAACTTTTGTGGCCAATAGGGTTACCGAGATCCTGGAATTAACTAAGGCCAGCCAGTGGAAACATGTTCCGGGAAGGATGAACCCAGCTGACGACTGTTCCCGAGGGTTAGAGGCAGGTTTCCACCGAACCGATGGTTCAACGGGCCGGCCTTCCTCCAGCGCCCGCCCCCAGAGTGGCCCGCCGCGCAAGTTCAAGACGAACCTGACAATACCGATCCCGAAGTTTTACCACTGATGATAGCCAATATTACAATAGATCGGAGTGAGCCGCTTGAAGTTCTGAGAAGCACGTCGGACTTACATAGACTGAAGCGGACCCTGGCATGGGTTCTTCGTTTTATCAAGAATTCGCGCCCTTCTAAGTTTCCGGTGTTGAGGGGGCCCCTGACAGTTGCCGAATGCAGAGACGCTTCCGTAGAGTTCATCAAACTGGAACAAAGACGTCTTTTTTCGTCTGATTATGCCGCCCTGAAGGCTGAACGTCTGCTTCCGCGTAACTCGAAACTTCTGAAGCTCACCCCCTTCCTTGACGAAGGAGGCTTAATGCGAGTTGGTGGAAGAATCCAACACGCTGATCTCCCATCCGACGTCAAGCACCCAATTCTATTGAGCCCTACCAGCCCGCTAACCACCCTCTTAATCCGTCAAGCCCACGAAAGGCTCGCTCATGGATCAACCGAGCGGACCTTCGCTGATCTACGTCTCCAGCACTGGGTAACGGGTGGACGAGCGGCTGTCAACAAGATGGCAAATAATTGTTTCACCTGTAAACGTTATCGAGTGAAGCCGAACGTTCCGTTGATGTCGGCTTTGCCTCGACAACGCCTGGAGGCATTTAGTCCACCCTTTTCGAACATAGGCGTGGACTACTTTGGTCCATTCGCGGTTGTCATACACCGCAGGGTTCACAAGCGTTACGTATGTCTCATTACTTGTTTAGTTACTCGTGCGGTCCACTTGGAAGTGGCGCACTCTCTGGATACAGATGCAGAAGATAGACATCATAGACCCCGACGCATGTCTTTAGCGACAATGGGACGAACTTAACCGCTGGTGCAAAGGAACTTCGGCAGTGCTTGAAAGCCTGGCACGAAACCCAAATCAGGGGCGAGTTAGCCCGGCGGGACGTCAATTGGCATTTCTCCCCTCCTGCATCCCCGCATTTCGGGGGAGTTTGGGAGCGCCTCGTTCGCTCGGCTAAAATCGCTCTTAGGTACACGTTGCGTAATCAGACCGTCACCGATGAAGTACTGGTAACCGTCATGGCTGAAGTGGAATCGCTACTGAATGGTAGACCTCTGACACAGATCAGCGTGAATCCTGATGACCCAGAGCCACTGACTCCGAATCACCTTTTGCTGGGCCGGGCTAACCCAAACCTACCGATCGCAGTGGTAACCAACGAAGACCTCAACGCGCGCAAACGTTGGAGAGCTTCACAAGCCATCACGGAGCGGTTCTGGCGCCGATGGTTGCGGGAGTATGTACCATCCATCATCGAACGCAGGAAATGGGTTAGGCCGAACCGAAACCTACAGCCTGATGATGCCGTGCTGCTGATCGAAGAAACTACTCCAAGAGGTCTCTGGCCTCTCGGGTCCAAGTGGTCCAAGTTTACCCCGGACCTGATGGCTTCGTACGAACAGCGCTGATCGAAACGAAGCATGGAGAATATGTTCGACCGTCGGCGAAGCTTTGTTTGCTGGAGATAGCCGAGCCTGAAGACTGAATTGTTTACGTCCGCAACAGGGCCGGCTATGTTCCGGATAAATGCGAATCCGGAAGGGATGACTAAGGACTTGACCTGCTCTGACTTGACTCATGGGACATCGACCTCGACTGGGTGACGTTTTATGGGTTCAAGGGAAAACTGGACCTACGCTTTTGATATTTCAAGAATTAGGGAATCAGACCTTTTTTAGTCGCTAGACAAGAAAGGCGGAGAATGAACAGCGAGACGAGACGGACGAAAGTATAGTCGAGTTGAAGTGTGTTTGATTGTTTGGAAGTTTTAAGAGTGAAAATAAAGACGTTAGCCCTATATATGTGTCGTGTCAGTTTAAACCTGCGCATATATAACAGCAGGCCTGTCTAGCATGTTGAGTGATTCTAAGAAATTGGGGAATTCCCAGACGTAGGTCCATTCACAAAGGGTTAGCTCACCTTCTTCGTCACTGCTGTCACTCTCAGACTCGAAATCCTCAAAAATGTCTTTCTTTGGATCCATGTTCGGATCCATGTATGTTTGGTTTCCAACTGAAGTGTTCCGCGCTAGCTAAACCGCTTGTCAACTGTTTGGCGTGGCTCAAGGCTAGGTAATGGAAGTCCCTCGTTCAGCTGAACAGGAATGCACCTGATGTGAAGGGGATCCAGGTTGAGGTCGATCAAGTTGACCTTTACTTTCCCATATTTCTCTTCTTGTCCCATGGAAAGACCACTAACTATAAGCTGGCATACCCTTTTCAGAACCTAGTTTCTTCATGACCAGACTTGACATCAATAATACAAGTATATAACAAATTAATACAAATAAAAAGATATACTTCTGTCAAGCTGCTTTACAAAAAATCACACCTCTTAATACTTTGGTTTGTAAATAGGGGTAGGGGCGGCATAGGTCTTGGGGGCTTCATAGGAGGGAGCCTTGTAGGCTGGGGCATCGTGTTGGGGGGCAGCGTATTGAGGGGCAGTTCTGTAGGGTTTTTCTTCGGGGTACTTGGCTTCTCCAATGTACTTGACGTCAGCAACGTTGCCGTAGTCGTCAGCCTTGTAGCTGACGATTTGAGTGCGGCCATCGGGCAAGTTGACCCGATCAGAGACCCGATCGAAGTGCAAGTCTGTTAATCCGATCAGAGCCCCGATTAGAGACCCAATCAGAGACCCGATCAGAGACCCGATAGACCCTTAGACCCACAACAAGCTGAATGCGTGCAAGAAACTCGGACAACTTGCAGCATTACATTGCAAGATGCTTAAAGAACTTGTAGTTCTGCATGGACCTTTTAAACTTGCCACCGATGCTTTTCAAAAGGATTCGGAAACCCTTGGACTAGTCATACCAGCGTATTTGGATATGGTTAACAGAACATCCTCGGATACATCTGTGAACCCCGACAGCACGTTGGTACTTTATTGCCGTCAAACGGCTCAAGTATTTCACGAATCCATAAAGCGACGTTTGGGATATGTCCTTAATGATACCTTTTACGTAAGATCATTTAATTAAAATAGTCTATGGAGATTGTTTTT
The DNA here is from genome assembly GCA_023053545.1 of Lepidurus packardi. Taxonomy (NCBI): domain Eukaryota; kingdom Metazoa; phylum Arthropoda; class Branchiopoda; order Notostraca; family Triopsidae; genus Lepidurus; species Lepidurus packardi. The sequence goes on along the minus strand of JAKZAN010000001.1, from coordinate 196,600 downwards.
GACAGATGTGGATTATGTTTCAGGAACCGTGCTTGATCCTCGATTCAAGAAAAAATGGATTCCTTTGTCTGGGCGGACACAAGCTGAAGTGATCAATTTAGTGAAGCAGGAATTGGAATTTCGGCATCCTTTCGCTGGTAAGAGAATTTAACCTGCGTAATAGTAGCTCTATATATAGTTACGGGATTGTTTTCTTCATAGCCAAGGAAGGAACAAGTGGGACAGACGTTGCTGCCACCAACAACCCGAAACCAAAGACCAGTGAAATACGTCCGCTTTTTAGTACTGTGGTTGAAAGCCTTCTAAAGGCTCCGAGAAGCTAGACAACGAATTGGACACCGACCTGAACGAGCCAGTACCTGTCAGTCAAGAGGTCAGCCAAAATTCTTCTGTGGACCTTTCATTTAGCCCGCTTCGCTACTGGCAATCAAATGGATACAGATTTCCTATTTTATCGGAAATCGCGAAGGATATGTTTGCTGTCCCAGCATCAACCGCAAACATGGAACGCATATTTAGTACTGCTTCAGACATTCTGTCAGCTAAGAGAATGAGCCTTAAACCAGAACTTTTCTCTTCTCTCCTCTTTGTTAAGCGTAATTCTCATTTAGTTGAATTTTTATGCGTTTCCGACAAGATAGGAAGTCTGTGTTCTGGCCAGTTTGGGACATAGCGAAATGGCTCCAACAGTTCCTTAATTCTGTGTTAACGAATCACCTGATGGCTGGAAAAACTGAGTACCTGATTTCTCAAAATCTCATGTCGTGATAGAACCCAATCCTATTGAAGAGCTTTGACGTTTCGTAATAATTAGTAATCACTAGGTTATGATTGTCGTTTGTTTTAACCAATTTAAACAAGTTATGTTATGAAAAACTTCTAAGTATTGAAACCAGTGTATTTTAAGAGTTGTAAGTGTTGATACACGATTGAGTACCTTAATCTGAAGCACCAACCGCTTGTTGTGATGATTAAATCCAGCAAGACCATGGAAAAGAAATGACCCAAGGAGTGTGAAATAATAAAGTCCGATTAATTATTACAGGTCTTGATGTTATCTTGCTTTTTGTGGAAATCATACTTCGCTCTTTTGTGTGAATAATATTAAGTTCTTAAATTATGTTATGTATAGTAATATAAGCGTACTTCAAACAAGATATTTTATCATAATATCTGTATATTGACTCAGCACATATAACCTTAATAATAACCTTGAAATGGATTTTGTCATCCATATAAATTATGTCTATGATTGAAAGGGAACATTAAGTTGTTTAAAAAGAACGTGTACCAATCTTCGTATGACATTTCTTTTGGCTTGAAATTATCCCGTGCAAGCAAAGCGGAAATACTATGTTTAATAAAAAAGCACAGTTTATTACAGGCTTTATTTTAGTCAAGTTTTGGTAAGTGATTGGGGTATATATAGCGTTACAGGACTAGTCGGTATTATTTAAATGTTCGGTGACGGTCTTAATTCCGCCCCTTTCTTTAACATGCACTTTCCTAAGCACGCCCATCTCCAAATAATAGTGTCAATTCGTGTTCGGAAAAAAGTCAGCCGGAGTAGAATAGGCAGCGACACCTGTCGTCAATGCAGCAGACGACGATGCAGTGCCACTTCGCCTGTCGTCTTTAACAACGCAAAGATAGAAAATTGTCAGTCAGTTAGTTACATGTGTTATCCATGTTTTGCATCGGTTTAAGGTACTTATAACCATAAGAATGGCCTAACTTATTCTAACCTAAAATGCCTCACCTGGAGCAAAGTAAGGCTCTGATGTTCGCAGTTTGCTGCTTTTAATGTAAACTACAAAGGGCGTGGCAGACAGGGCTTCAGATAGTTACCTTGTTTATGTGTTGTGAATGCGTGTATAAAACAAACATTTCCCTTAGAAAAATTCAACCGGTAAAGTGACATACGATGTGGTTGTGGACGCGTATGTGGACACAAAGCACTACTAATACCTTCAGTGGTCCAGTTACCGTCAATGGTGCTGAAAATGTTTGCATTGGTGGTGTCACTAACGTTGGAAACCAACCCGTGGACATCGATAAGTTAGAAGTAAAGTCTCGAATTCATTGATAGTAGCAATGTCAACAACTGTACGCGTTTGCTTTTCTAGTGCAAAGGCTTGAAAGAGTACTATTCGACTGCCTTGTGCAAAGCGTCTCCACTGCCATGGTACCCCAAGTACACTTGGGACATCGACGAATTATACACGGAGCTAACCTTAGAAGACTCAACTAAGTTTGGCGTGGAAAAACTTTTTGAACAATGCCAGGTAAGAATTGCACTTTAATTTCCTTAAAACTCATCTAGCGCACTCGATGGCCATTTCAGAAACATTTTCGGAAAGGGGGTAGTTACCGCATTCTGATCGAAGGAGACGCCGGCTATGGAAAGTCAACCTTGATGCTTAAGATCGCTTCTGATTGGTCTAAAAGCGACTCAAACGATCATACCAAGTACACCAGTCCTTTTAGTCTACTGCTTATAGTAAAACTGGGCTCCGTTGGTGAAGATGTAAGTCGCTCTACTTAAACGTGGATCATCAAGGCTCTATTTGTTCCTAAATTTCAACAGGGAAACATCTTGAGTTACATGGAAAAAGTCTACAAAAAGAAGATGAAACTGAAAGGTAAAAAAACATGGCTACTAGAAGATGTATTAGAGAGTGAAGCAGAAAAGGTCCTGATTCTGCTTGACGGGTACGATGAGGCCAATGCTAGGACCAAGGAAGAGGTAGATCGGATTATGAAGAAAGAAGACATGATGAAGTGCCACGTGGTGCTCACATCGAGATGCAGACATGTGTCCGATGATGTCGAAGGTAATCCCTTGCGTGTAACAGTGAAAGGCTTTGGACAAAGACAAGTGGCAGTGGCAGTTGGCAAGTTCTTCATCAAGGCAGGTCACTTAACCAAAGCCGATGTTATAAGCTGCATGGAACCACGATACCTTAAAACTTTAAACATGAGAACACTATATCTCCCACACATGTTATTTTCCAGAAAGTCGGATGACCTACCAAGAATCGATGATTTTAAAAATGTTGAAGAAATTTACGAACTAGAGCCTGAAGCTCAACGACTCAGTCTGGAGCAATTCAAGCAATTCCTACGGAAGGTAGAAGACGAGAGTCCTTACAAGGAACTAGCTCAATGTCCACTGCTTTGCGTCATGATGTGCTGCTTAGTCAGCGAGTGCCCGAATGGGAAACTACCTTCAACTGTTTCGGGTCTTTACTTTGCCATGATCAACCGGAACCTCTACCGCGCAGCCAGGAAGCAAACTGGAGAATTCTGGAACTTGACTGTCCTCGACAGTCGGATCATAGAAGGTCATGAAAGCTACCTCCAAGAGTTTGGTCGTCTTTGCATCGACGGTCTGAAAACTAACAGCATGAGCTTCACCTTATTTGATATAACGGGAAACAAATCAAAGGCTGAAACTACCGACGTCAAAGTTACTCAACTAATCGCGGCGGGGGTTCTGATCCAAGACACCAAAGAGAAGATTCCTCATTACCAAGTTCCTCATCGAACCACGGCAGAATTTCTAGCCGCCTACTATCTTGGTAGAGAAACCGACCGGAATCTTTTGGAACAGAACTTACTTGACCTGTATCGGCTAGAGGCCAGCTTCAATGAAGTTGCGGTTTCGATGATAGAAATGGGAAATTCCGAGTGTTTAGTCGATGCTTTCCGTGTCTTTAAGTTTCCTTCCGACTGTCTTAGATACTTTATGAAAAATTATTTAACCCAATATGGTGCCGCTGGTACCTGGTCCGAATTTAAAGATGCTCTGCCGAACGAGCTGTTCCCCCAAGCTGAACCAGATAGACATGTGACAGAAATCACAGTTAGCTCAGTTGAGCCTAGCCTAACTCTGCTTCAACTGGTTGAAGAGCTCGGCAAGAAGAACACTGGAAGAACAAACGCACTCTTTGCATCACCCAAGGATTGCCCCATTTCCATTAGTTTGGAAGTGGATTTTATAGAACACAATTTACCAGTTGTGTTGCAGACTTTGTCCAAGTCCGGTGTTGTTCTTCATGAATTGGAATGTGATGGAAACTACGACATAACTGGCGACCAAATGCGACAAGAATTAGTTCACAGTCTTAAGGAGCTTCTTAAATCTGCTTCCTGTCCTGTTCAATTGAGTTTCAAATCAACTGATAAAGGTATGTTAAATGAACTTTCTGGATTGTAAATGCTGTTTTATCTTCCAGTTCTCTTCAAAAGGTAGGTTAAATTAAATATCTGGATTTTATTTTGGCTATTTTTAATACTTAGATTTAAAAACGGCGATTACCGAGGCCATGCAAGAGGTTCCTGAAGCTTGCCGTCTCAAGCGTTTCGAGTTCGATGTAAATTGTAAGTACGAGGGAGCGCTGTAATTATTGGATCGCAGACGTTATGTCATGTCATGTGGACGTCTCCAAGATGATGCAGCAACACACTCCAACTTACTCTTTGAATTCTTATTGCAGATTCTGATTATACATCACTACTATCTGAAGTATTGGCTGAGAAGTGGTTGTCTCACTTGCAACACCTGGGCATGAGGTATAAGGACAATAGCCACGTAATCACAACTATTAACTAACGAGGTTTTTCTAGTCGTCGTATGTTGAAACCAAAATTAAAACGACTTTCGGAGCCTGGGTGCAGTCTCACTTCGCTGCACCTCGAGGGAACTAAAGGCGTACTGCTTGAAGACCTAGTGATGCTCGCCAGTAAACTTGAAACGCTAAAGCTTTCAGACATGAGTTTCCAATTTGACGTGAGTGAGAAAATTGTACAACTGCACTTCCCAAAAACTTTTCATATTCGCGCCATCACCCATTTCATGAATAATTCAATCACAATTCACCCTTGTTTATACGAAGAAATTCCTTCTTACTCGTATTACAGGTTACTGAAATCAGCAAGTACGCGGTCAAGGAAAAATGCTGTCTGAAAAGGCTTCATCTCGAGAACTTTTCATTGGGGATTCATAGATTGCTTCCGTCAGCTGATGAGAACCAAGAGCTCCTCCTTGCTTGGAGAAATCTGGCACTAAACCTGGAGGAATTGACCTTTGATGGATGCAGTTTTCCAATCGAATTGTTTAGTTGGTTGAACCTAACTGCACCTAATCTGCGGACCCTTGCCATCGGCAGAATCGGTGGAATGACTCCAAACAATTACTATTTGTTCTATGGCAACCAGTTGTTGGAGGCCTTAACCAGAAGTAGTGGAGACAATATTGAAGAGCTGTCATTATTACGCACCTTTTGGCAAAACAGCGAAGTTCTGATGCTGCATCCGATCCGAGAAGCCCTTCAACGCTGTCCGAGGATGAAGAAAGTCTACCTGGGAATTAAGAAATCTGATTTATCAAAGATCTCCATAGGTCCTGGTCCTTCAACTCCGTTATCCTCCAGTGATGAGGAAGCTTTGAAAAGCGATCAATTTGTCTTGGATTTGTTCAAAATAGTTTTAAGTGTTCCTATGCTTCAAACTTTATCTTGTCCCTTTCGGGACCGTGAAACTATTGGTATATTCCATGCTATTGCAGACAAGGCTGAAAATTGGCCAGGAAAAACAAATGACAATGAATCTAATACTTCGTTAACGCTGCATAAATTATCTAAGCAGAATGCATGTCGTGCTATGTATGTGTTCAGAGAACGAAAACTAGAATACCGCCTTAGGTACGTAGAAGAAGGGGTGTACGAGTTTTGGTTCCCTGTGTAAATTGCGCATTTAATTCTGTTGAAAGATCCAGTAGCAATTTCGAAAGCTATTAATCAACAGAAGTATATCCTAGTTGATGTATGCCAAATTCCGCCCTTTAAGTACCCCATTCTACTTTTTTCATTAATACAACGCCAAAGCATTCTAGTACGTTCCAACCGTTTTCTATGGTCTCAATTCCCTCGAGGAAAAAATATTCCTTGTTAGTTTATTTTGCGAATAAGAAAGCTGTATAGTTAACCCGTCCACCACAGTCTTACTAAGTACTGCTATTATCGAATGTTAGTATCGCTCTGCTAATTTCAGCCATTTCGTTTGTAATTATAGCATATGTAAACGGAATTTCACTCTCGGAACCGCTTACAAGCAGCATTTCGATGCTCACTGCAGGTTTACTTTACCTTACAGGACTCATTGAAGGGTTTTTATACTTTCATTTTTATCCTCATTTAATGTCCTACTTACGGTTATGGCCACATGGCCAGTCAGTACGGCTACTGCAGAAAGGAGTGTTTCTAGTCTAAGAAGACTTAAAACTTGGCTAAGAAACTCCACTGGGGAGGAAAGATATGTCTTCACATATCCCCTGAACAGGTTATAGATGTCTTCGCCGGAAGTTAGACCTGTTACATCCAAATCCCATGGGGCGATTGTTTTCTCATAGATATTTCCTGCTTCTCTTTCCGGGAGTTGGTAGGCTTCTATCTATGTACTAATTTGTGCATATATTCTTTTTTCCCTGTGATCGAGGACTCTAAAGCTAGTTCTTCCCAGCTATCTCGGAGTGGTGTTAGTCCTGTTGAGCACAGTGACACAGATTTGGGCGTGGTTTTCATTGCCCCGAGAATTATTCCTACTGCTCTGTTTATGGTTTCTATGCGTTTTAACGTGATCTCATTGGCGTCTTTAAAAACAACTACCGCATATTCTAATTTTGCGCTTACTAGTCCCTTATAAAGCGTTAGCATCGTTTTAATATTTGCTCCCCAGCTTGTCCCTGCCAATTTTTGAAGTATTAAGGTAGCTTTCATTTCCCTTTCTCTCATCTTTTTCATGTGCTGTTTAAATTGTTGTTCCTTGTCGAAAGTGATCCCCCAAACTTTTCACAACTTTCGCCACCGACAAATGCAGAATTCGATGCACGGTAAAAAAAGAAAGTAAAAATTGAATTTAAAAAAGTTGCGTGCAATTTCCGAAAAAGACAAAGGTTATTGAACATGTTTAGGGTTACAATCAGTCAATTTGGAGTGATAAAACCGCTGAATTGATTTTATTAAACGTTACATTTTCAAAAGATACTTCTATTGTACAATTGTTTCCAAAAGACAAACCATAACACAATCTAGTTTTATGGCCTGAAAAGAGATGGCGCTAGTATCTTTCCTGGCTCCTTTTTCCAGCTGTAATTCAATTCTAGTTAATCGTAGGAAATTTGAAAGAGATTTGAATTCTAAAATCCATCTTTTTGTCTGCTGTTTCTTCAAAAATAAGTGTATGACAAGACAAGAGTCATTGACAATTGGTGGATGGTAAAAATCCGATTTTCGTTTTTTGTGCCGTCTTATAGAAAATAACCCAACATTTGCCACCGTTTAAAGAATCGTCAACAAACTTTGTATGAAGAAATATGGCAAGACCAATGAGATGCACCAGTTTCAAGATACTTTCGCCAGTTTAGTTCATCGGTTCCGTACTCATCGCCCTGATGCCCACATAGGCAATATAAGCTGATGTATTGAGTCCGAAATTCGGAAACGTTGGGAGTTTCAGTTTTTGTTGTACCACCCCTTTTTTGCCCCTCGTACCCTTTTGTTTGTAGCGTAAGTCGCTAAGCCGCAGTCTTCCTTTCACGTTACTCCAATACAGTCTAAGTTCCTTACAGCACGAAGGCTGCGTTCACTAAAGTTAGTAACAACATAAGCGGATACCAAGGACTAGTTATCTAGATTCCTTGGAACCCCAGCTTTAGGTAATGTTTTCTGATCAGTATTTCGTGTTTCTACTTTGCAGAAAAGACTCTGACCATTTTCCTGTTCGTTTTACCTCCTTTGAAAACGAATACTGGATTGTTACCAATTCCATAAATCAAACCGAAAATTAGAACCAGAAGATTAGATAAAACCAGAAGATTAGATAAAAAAAAAAATTAACCATTTTATTTCGTCAAGAAAGAAAAGACTGCGCACTATTTTGTTCTATTGTTTTAGAGCGTTGTGTTGCCTTTGGTGACAGTTTCGGGAAAGGAAATTAGTAAGAAAGTCCAAACTCAGTGCGTAGGTTTCATAAGCGTAGTTCAGTTTGTTTCCAAGTAGTTGGAAATGGAATTCAATTCCCATAGTTGCTCCTATTTTCTACTATTCACGGCCTTCCATTTGAGACAGCATGTGGGATCAGAAACGAAAGGTCCATCATCGGTTTCAATGCCAAGACCAGCAAAGGTAAAAAAGTGTTCAAGACACGATCCTGAAATCAACAGAGGAAGTCATTTGAAAAGATATAAAAGGGCCTCTTCGATTTAGGAAGGATTCACAACAACTTGGAAGCTTTCGTCCCGTTACCTTGCTAACCCATTCGATCGACCCAGATTACCACCAAGACCAAGGTTAGTCAATTGCCGAGGGAACTTGACGAGATACCACTTTTCGACAGGCCAGAAGATCAGTGGCATGGCAAAGCTGGCGTGGAGTATTGCATCTATCTATTATCAAGACGAAAGAACTGGCTGATGTTTCCGAGAGCTGTAGTGCGTTAGGTGGAATGCTGCCGTCTAATTATGTTCGCTGGGTACGACCGAAGTTTCATTCCGTACCTAGTTTACAACTAAAAAGGTATAGGACAGAAGTCTGGTTATGAAGAAAACCAATGTGACGATTCGGACCTCTTACTATTGGCAGACGGCATTTTTTCAGCGAAAGTTGGTATTCAAATGGTAGTCATCTCAAATGTATCCAAATGCTCCAAATGTTTACTAGTTACACACACCATTTACTCGTGTATTATGGGGAAACGAGTTCTCCGTCACGTAGCCAAGGGGGGGGCACTGCTTCGCCGCTGGTTTTTACACTGGGCTTTCTGAACCTTTTGTAGGTATCAAACAAACTCAGGGTTATGCATGCAATATTGAACTCCCATTCAGCTGTATCACATCAGAACATAGCTTCAATGAAACACAGCAGAAACTAAGTCAAATGTTGAAGCCGTTTCGTCGTAATACTAATAACTTCCTCTTACGCTACAAGGGCTGCCTTTTTTAAACAAGTAATCGACATTGAGATTCAAAAAATAGACGGGCCGGATCCAGGGACTGAACTTCTTCGCTGCGCAGCCAAATTTAAAGACGCATACGACGACCGGAAAGACAGGCCTTTCACCAGCGTCTGGATACTAGACGGCGCATACGGAGACGAATTTGGAAGCAAACCTGGCGACTACAGCACGGTAAAACCAACTGGGTAATAAGGCTGGGTATAGCTTAACTCAGGCGTCATTTTTTACGTGAAAAGCACAAGAGGTACAACAGCTCTTGGCAGTACTACATGCAATGTTCATACGCAAGACGCAACAGTTTCTTTGGGCCCCAAAAGAAGATTTTTTATCCTACCCCCCTCTTAACTTGTCTATGGATGTTGCAACTATGACGAAGAGAATTCTTTTGAAGCAGATCAGTAGCATCTTCGACCCCTTAGGATACCTTAGTTATGTTGTTATGTTGTTGTGCTGTTATGTTGTTGTGTTGTTGTTATGCTGTTGTTGTGTTGTTGTAGCTAAGTTGCTTATGCAACGGGTCTGGAAACTACAACTTGCTTGGGATGACCCGCTCCCTGAGTCAGTTAAATCCCCTTGGCTGAAATTTGTCAAAGACTTTGTGGGATTAGAATTACTTCAAATTCCACGTTTTTACTTTTCTTCTTTTAAATCGTCGGTTAGTTTGCACGTTTTCGCGGACGCAAGCCCGCTTGCGTACGGAGCTGTTGCCTATTTAGTCACGGCAAGCTCCTCTTCGTTCGTCATTTCGAAATCCCGGGTAGCACCTCGTAAGTCTTTGACCCTCCCCCATTTGGAACTCTTAGCTCTGAATCTGGCGTGCCGTTTGGCTCACTTCGTTCTCCAAAGTCTTCACTTCGAAGACATTCCAGCCGTTTACCTTCGGACCGACTCCCGCATTGCGCTCCATTGGTCTACCGGCACTCGACCCCCTCGTCGTGCACTTGAAAATCGGGCTAATGAGATCCAGAAGTTAATGGTCAAACTGCAAGCACGATTACTCCATTGCTCTTCCAGCGAGAACCCTGCCGATTTACTCACACGAGGTGTATCCTTGGGAAGACTACAACATTCTGTGCTTTGGAACCATGGTCCTGATTTGCTGAAGCAACCTTCGCTTAACGAAACCCACCCTGAACAGAGTCATGTTGTATCCCTTTTAGTCCAAAACAGATCTCTTACCCTCCGTGAGTCAGATACCCCGGATCCGGTCTTTCCCAACATTTTTTCTCGTTTTAGCTCATGGAGCAAAACGGTAAATGTATTATCTTGGGTTCTCCGATTTGTTCGTAACCTGAAATGTAAGGATAGACAACTGGCCCCCTTCTACCTAAAGAACTAGAAACAGCAGAGAACTGGCTCTTTCGTTTGGCTCAAGCTTCGAATTTCCCTGAAGTAGTTAAAGAATTCAAGGAGAAACGAGAGACTTCCAAGCCGAAACTATCAATTATTCGTCAACTCGGTCTCTTTCTCGATGACAACTCAGTTCTTCGCTGTAAAGGCCGTATACAGAATGCCTCTTTAACATTTTCGGCGAGGCATCCGGTCTTGTTGTCTAAGAAGTCACCTTTGACTCCCCTCTTAATACACCACTACCATCGTCAATCTTTACACTCTGGTGCAAATGCCTTTTGACGCTTATTCGTCAGCGCTTTTGGGTCCCTGCTGCTCTCCCACTGATTAAGCAGATCATTCGTAAATGTATGATCTGCAAACGTCTCAATGGTTTGCCTTACAATGTGACCGAAGCCGCGCCTTTGCCCTATTCCCGTGTATCTCCTGGGTTTCCATTTGAAGTCACCGGACTGGACTTTTTGGGTCCCATTTTTGCCGTAAAGTCTCCTGAGACTGTTGATGTAAAATTTTATGTCTGTCTAATTACATGTGCTAAAATCCGTGCAATTCATTTGGAACTCGTTACCGACCTGAGTGCTGTCGCCTTTCTTCACGCTCTTCAGAGATTTATTAACAGAAGAGGCTGTCCCCTTGAACTTCTTTCTGATAAGGCTACGAACCTTGAAGCCGCATCCAACGTTCTTAAGAATTTGCAGGCATCCCAAGTCGTTACCTCATATCTCTCCCAAAAGAAGATCACCTGGAGACATATCCCTAAACGTGCTCCTTGGTACGGAGGCTTTTGGGAGCGACTCGTCGGATTGACAAAGTCCCTGCTGAAAAGAACCTTAGGAAGAGCGCGCATCCAAGTCCAGGACTTAGTCACCTTGCTGACAGCTATAGAAGCTCAATTAAATAATGGGCCTCTTACCCAGAATTCTAATGATATTCAAGACGATCAACCTTTAACCCCTTCTCATTTTTTACATGGAAGAGTCCTTCCTATTTTACATTGTGATTTGTCTTCCTTCGAAAAATCAGAACTGAGCGACCTCTCAAAGGCCCTTCATTGTCAACAATCCCTCCTGCAAAATTTCTGGCATCGTTGGTCCCGAGAATACCTAACGGCTCTCCGGTCTGCTCATTGCAATTTTTTATCCGGAAAACCGATAGAGATTAAAGAAGGGGATCTTGTCTTTATTCATGACGAAGGAAAAAGGTTATTCTGGAAAGTCGGCCGTGTTACTAAACTCTGTATGGGTTTGGATGGAGTTGTCCGTTCCGCCATACTTCGTACTGCAAACGGTACTACGAATCGCCCTTTATCCCGTTTGTACCCCATGGAAATCACCTTAGATTGTAAATCCAACCCTGTCACTGAGGACTCCCTACCACTTCGAGCAAGATCCTCGCGCCAAGCTGCCAAGAGAGCTAATTTGCGGATCCAGCAGATTGTTTCTGAAGAACAGTAATCTGCATCTCTGGCCGGCGGGAGGATGTTGTGAATTTGACTGCTTTCTTGAAACATTTGCTTTTCCCGCCCCATTTTGTACCCTCTTGCATCTTTCTGGACCAAGGGTGCAAGGGGTTGGTAGCCCTGCCGGTTTTCCTGTTCTCGCACTCTCGCCGATTCCCATGTGACTAGCTATAGTTTGTAGCAACGTTTCCTTTTAATAAATTCTGACGATTTTACAAGACCTCTGTTTCTAGTGATTGTATCAAGTTGGACAAGGCCCTTACCCCAAACCTCAACACACAACGCAGGCCTCATTTTATTCCCATACTTAATAAGAAATTCACGTCAACCATATCCTTTTTGTTTTTTATTGCATGGCATTTTTTGGCTGTAAGGGAGTGTCTTGCTGATTAACCGAGAAGTGTCACTAATTAACGATAACTGTAATTAAGTCCCTAATGAAGGCAAATTAATGAAGTCCCTAATGAAGTCCCTAATGAAGTCCCTAAATAACTATTAAGTCCCCAATGAAGGGATAATTAAGTCCCTATATGAAGTCCCTAATGAATAATGAAGTCCCTAATGAAGGCAAATTAAAAATGATTGAATGAGTGTTTATAACAAAGATGCGTCAATGAATGCAAAGCTTTTTTTGGCTTCTCGAGTCTGATTTTCTGGATTCCGCCTTTCATTGTTTGCTTAAAGTGTAATTAATTCTTGTAATTTCGTGCTATTATTGCAGAAATTGCAGAAAATCTTGAAATGGAAAGATCTTGAAAATCTGGATATGGAAAGATACAAAGGAGTCTTTTGAGTTCTGCTCCGTTAAATGTCATCATCCACAGATGGCGCAGACAAGAACTTGAATCGCGTCTGCTGGCGACAACAAAACACGTAACGATTCTAAAAATGATTCAACAAATTCCCGACAGTTAGGAGGAAAGATCCGACCCCCCGAGGAAGGTGGCATGTTGGTGATTCAGAAAGGGTTTTCAAGATAACGATAAGAGAGGAGGAAAAGCTAAATGGTTCGGAGAAAGAGGTCCAAGTTAATCCACAATGCGACCGTTCACCTGAACGTGTTGGCTGGGATGTCAAGTGTCTGGCTTATTTTCTTTTTCCTTGTCGACATAAGTAGTCTTTGCCTATAAGGACGGAGCAGCTCCAAACGTTTTAATTTAGTGAACCCAGGAATTCTTCAATTGGATCCTCTTATTTCATGCAAGTCTAACGACTTGAGTTTGTTCCAGTCATCTCAAGACTCTAGCATTAATACTACAGATTGAGAAATTATTCGATTTAGTTATTACTTTCGTTCCATGAATGCTACCGATATTAGGAACCGACTATTATGTTCAGACGAAACTATGAATAGCGCGAATATGGTTAGTCAAAAAAAAACCCAAAAAGTAAAAAAAAATATGGTTAGTCAAAAAAAGTCCAAAAAACCCTCGAAATGGATTCCCTAGAGATCGCTTATCCAACTCGTTGCTCACGGCTTTTACTGGCCTGTGAGTTTAAGCTTATCGTCAACTCCGTCTTTCGTGTCCACAACAAACCAAACTCACAAAGCGCGTTCAGACGAAGTCGAAATGGTGTTGTTCCTTCCCCCATCCAGACGATTCTACTCCTTCCGTCAGTAACTCTTCACATTTCCTGATATTGAAAAAATAGAAGGGTCCACAACTTGCTTGTAGCCTCGTTAAGTGTAAAAAAAGGGAACGCAGGAAAGCAAGTTGGGTCAGTCCGGACATGTCGCGTTACTCCGGTCCGTCTCGCCATTGTTCAACAGTGAAAACGACGGGCCGAGCGAAACGAGTTTGACCTGCCCGAGTTTCTTAGCTTTGCTCCGGCATGCCTAACGGACGCTTCACAGGTCGGGCTTTCCGAGGGAATGCTCTCTTTGCTATGCTTCACACTGTTCAAAAGTAAGTCCTCGTCCTTCAACTCCATTCTCCTCCACTCATCCTGAAGCTTCGAAAAGCCATACTATCTCCTTGGATTGGATTCAATAGTTTTAAATGTTCCTAAGCTTCAAACTTTAACTTGTAAAACTTTCTTCAGGTGCTGGAAAGTGGTCCATTTCATGCTATTGCAGACATGGCTAAAAAAAGGCCGGGAAAAGCAAACAACAATGAATGTAGTACTTGGTTAACGCTGTGCGGCTTCTATGCGTACGTAGCAATGCATGGAATGCTTTGCAACTGTTCAGAGAACGAGGACTAGAATACCGCCTTAGACACGTAAGTGATATGGTATACGCATTCAAAGAAAAACTAACCCTTCTTTTCGGCAATGAAATAAAGAAAAATATTATTACGTAACTGGAATAAAACAAAATATACTTTGTGTTCGTACATTGTTGCAGTAGGGCAATCTTTGACGATTCTAGCGGATAGAAGGCCCTTTTCACTCCATCGAACGCGACCGAAGCCGTAGCTAACCTTATGGCTACCTATGACGTTGACAGCATTACATATGCCAAAGATGGAACCGACACTCGTCCTTCTAGGAGGTGCCTCGACTTGCAGAACGACTCCTATAGGCCAATAGGATGCCTGTTGCCCAGGCGGTTTGCGACGAAGAAAATGGATTTTCTGTGTTTTTTTTATAAAGGAAGACAACTTATTATGTATTTTAAGATTTCAATGAACTGTCAAGTGTGTGTGTAAGAGTATTCTATGTTTATATGGTTGACTTGTTGGTTGAAGGGAAAAGAATCCAAGACAATGTTTTGCTTTTTGACTCGTCCGGAGAGCTAATTAGGAAAACTGATAGAAATTTGGTAATAATAGTTTCTTTACAAAAGTAAACATTGGATTTTTGGAGCCCAAGCAGCGAACAGCAGAACAGAGGCCATATCCATATTTAGAGTTCACCGATTGCGCAGACAAGAATTTCTATTGCGTCAGCTGGCGACAACAAACCAGATAACGGTATGGAAAGATTCAACAAATTCGCATTAGTTAGGAGAAAAGATCCGACACTCCCGAGGCAGGTGGCATATTGGTGATTCATACAGGGTTATCGAAAGAGATAACGATAAGGAGGAATCGCTAAGAATTACGGATAAAGATTCCAGTTTACAGAGCACTGAGGCCAAACGAGTGTCTGGCTTCTTGGCTTTCTTGTCCACATACGGAACCTTATCTAACTGCGAAAGGTTGAGTTGAGTGAATCAAACGTTTAGTTGGATTAGCTCAACCTTCAGGTGACACTCTTGTAAGTTTAACGACTTTAATTTGCTCAAGTCATCTGAGAAGAATCTATCACTGACACTGTGGATATTAGATACCATGTAAAGACCAAACTATGAAAAGTGGCAAGTGGTTTAGGGTTCTACCTCTAGGCCAGACGGGACGCTAAAGATCGTTAACTTAGTCCCAGTACGGGGAATAGTTTATGCGTGTCCAGACGACAGATTGAAAAATTCATTTTCTAAAGCGCGTTCAGAGCAAGTCTAAATGTTGTTTCCCTCATCCAAACGATTTTAGCCCTTTTGTCAATTGCTGAAAAAAACGTCTGAAAGTGCTTATCCAACAATGAAAACTGACGGGGCAAGCGATTCGAGTCAGACCTACCCGGGCTTCTTAGCTCTGCTCCGATATAAGCCGTTAGATGCTCGGTCGTCTCTAACACGGTCGTTTTACATGAGCTCCTTTTCACTCTATCCCATCTGAGGTACCTCCTCCGACATGGCTCAAATCCGATTTGCGTGGTTTGCTGCTTTCTTTATGTGTTGGGAATTCATGTTTTTCAACAAACAAAACATTTCTAGTAGGAAAATTCAACCGCTGAAGTTCCATCGTGGATAAGACGAAGAAAAATACTGGCACGATGGACTCGGATAAGAAAAGCTCGGAAGCTGGAAGTAGGCAACTATACGTTACAAGGTTTAAAGAGTGCAGGTATTAAAGACCCATGTCTCATTTTAGCTTCCCAAAACATTACTAATATATTCAATGGTCCATTTAACGTCCATGGTGCTGACGGTGTTTCCGTGGGTGGCAACGTAAATATAGAAGGACAAGGAAGCTCTTCGCGGAAACAATCACGACCGGTTGACTTTGATGCGTTGGATGTAAAGTTTCGAATTCATTGAAGACCCGATTCATTGAAGACCCGATCATTGAAGACCCGAGAATTAGAGACCCGATCAAAGTGCACGTCTGTTAACCCGATCAGAGACCCGATAGACCCTTAGACCCACAACAAGCTGAATGCGTGCAAGAAACTCGGACAACTTGCAGCATTACATTGCAAGATGCTTAAAGAACTTGTAGTTCTGCTTGGACCTTTTAAACTTGCCACCGATGCTTTTCAAAAGGATTCGGAAACCCTTGGACTAGTCATACCAGCGTATTTGGATATGGTTAACAGAACATCCTCGGATACATCTGTGAACCCCGACAGCACGTTGGTACTTTATTGCCGTCAAACGGCTCAAGTATTTCACGAATCCTTAAAGCGACGTTTGGGATATGTCCTTATAAGGACTTTTAATTAAATGATCTTACGTAAAAGGTATCGTTATAACGATACCTTTTACGTAAGATCATTTAATTAAAATAGTCTATGGAGATTGTTTTTGACAGATGTGGATTATGTTTCAGGAACCGTGCTTGATCCTCGATTCAAGAAAAAATGGATCCTTTGTCTGGGCGGACACAAGCTGAAGTGATCAATTTAGTGAAGCAGGAATCGGAATTTCGGTATCCTTTCGCTGGTAAGAGAATTTAACCTGCGTAATAGTAGCTCTATATATAGTTACGGGATTGTTTTCTTCATAGCCAACGAAGGAACAAGTGGGACTGACGTTGCTGCCACCAACAACCCGAAACCAAAGACCAGTGAAATACGTCCGCTTTTTAGTAAAGATCCAGCAGTAATAAATAGTAATAAATCCAGCAAGACCATGGAAAATAAATGACCCAAGGAGTGTGAAATAAAAAAGTCCGATTAATTATTACAGGTCTTGATGTTATCTTGCTTTTTGTGAAAATCATACTTCGCTCTTTTGTGTGAATAATATTAAGTTCTTAAATTATGGTATGTATAGTAATATAAGCGTACTTCAAACAAGATATTTTATCATAATATCTGTATATTGACTCAGCACATATAATCTTAATAATAACCTTGAAATGGATTGTGTCATCCATATAAATTATGTCTATGATTGAAAGGGAACATTAAGTTGTTTAAAAAGAACGTGTACCAATCTTCGTATGACATTTCTTTTGGCTTGAAATTATCCCGTGCAAGCAAAGCGGAAATACTATGTTTAATAAAAAAGCACAGTTTATTACAGGCTTTATTTTAGTCAAGTTTTGGTAAGTGATTGGGGTATATATAGCGTTACAGGACTAGTCGGTATTATTGAAATGTTCGGTGACGGTCTAAATTCCGTCCCCTTTCTTTAACATGCACTTTCCTAAGCACGCCCATCTCCAAATAATAGTGTCAATTCGTGTTCGGACCAAAGTCAGCCGGAGTTGAATAGGCAGCGACACCTGTCGTGAATGCAGCAGACGACGATGCAGTGCCACTTCGCCTGTCGTCTTTATCTTTATTGTCGTCTGACGTTCGCAGTTTGCTGCTTTTAATGTAAACTACAAAGGGCGTGGCAGAAAGTGCTTCAGATAGTTATCTTGTTTACGTGAATCCATGTTTAAAACAAAGAGATTTCCCTTAGAAAAAAGTCAACTTGGTGAAGTGACATCGTGGATAAGTTGAGGAAAATACTGGCACTATGGGCAACATCTTAGGAAAGACAAGCTCGGAAGCTGGAAGTAGGCAACCATACTTTACAAGGTTTAAGGGGTATGAGGGGTTAAAATTAAATACCGATGTCTCATTATAGGTTCCCAACATAGCAATAATAGCATTGGTATAGCGAACATCAATAATTGTAAGAATGTCTCCGTGGGTAGTTTCAATAACGTTGGAAACCAACCAGTGGACATCGATAAGTTAGAAGTAAAGTCTCGAATTCATTGATAGTAGCAATGTCAAAAATTGTATGCGTTTGCTTTTCTAGTGCGAAGGCTTGAAAGAGTACTATTCGACTGCCTTGTGCAAAGCTTCTCCACTGCCATGGTACCCCCAGCACACTTGGGACATCGACGAAGTCTATACGGAGCTAGCCTTACAAAACTTAGCGACGGCAAAGTTCGGTGTGGAAGAACTTTTCGAACGATGTCAGGTAAGTGCAACTCTTAAACCTTAATTCTCTTAAGACTCATCTAGCGCAATCGATGGCCATTTCAGAAACATTTTCGGAAAGGGGGTAGTTACCGCATTCTGATCGAAGGAGACGCCGGCTATGGAAAGTCAACCTTGATGCTTAAGATCGCTTCTGATTGGTCTAAAAGCGACTCAAACGATCATACCAAGTACACCAGTCCTTTTAGTCTACTGCTTATAGTAAAACTGGGCTCCGTTGGTGAAGATGTAAGTCTACTTAAACATGGATCATCAAGGCTCTATTTGTTCCTAAATTTCAACCAGGGAAACATCTTGAGTTACATGGAAAAAGTCTACAAAAAGAAGATGAAACTGAAAGGTAAAAAAACATGGGTACTAGAAGATGTATTAGAGAGTGAAGCAGAAAAGGTCCTGATTCTGCTTGACGGGTACGATGAGGCCAATGCTAGGACCAAGGAAGAGGTAGATCGGATTATGAAGAAAGAAGACATGATGCAGTGCCATGTGGTGCTCACATCGAGATGCAGACATGTGCCCGATGATGTCAAAGGTAATGCCCAGCTTGTAACAGTTGAAGGCTTTGGACAAAGACAAGTGGCAGAGGCAGTTGGCAAGTTCTTCATCAAGGCAGGTCACTTAACCAAAGCCGATGTGATAAATTGTTTCGATAGACCGCTCGGAGTGTCGGATTCCGATAGCGAACTGCATGACTCGATCCTACCTAGTATCGATGATTTTAAAAATGTTGAAGAAATTTACGAACTAGAGCCTGAAGCTCAACGACTCAGTCTGGAGCAATTCGAGCAATTCGTGTGGAAGGTACTAGCCGAGAGTCCTTACAAGGAACTAGCTCAATGTCCACTGCTTTGCGTCATGATGTGCTGCTTAGTCAGCGAGTGCCCGAATGGGAAACTACCTTCAACTGTTTCGGGTCTTTACTTTGCCATGATCAACCGGAACCTCTACCGCGCAGCCAGGAAGCAAACTGGAGAATTCTGGAACTTGAGTGTCCTCGACAGTCGGATCAGCGAAGGTCATGAAAGCTACCTCCAAGAGTTTGGTCGTCTTTGCATCGACGGTCTGAAAACTAACAGCATGAGCTTCACCTTGTTTGACATAACGGGAAACAAATCAAAGGCTGAAACTACCGACGTCAAAGTTACTCAACTAATCGCGGCGGGGGTTCTGATCCAAGACACCAAAGAGAAGATTCCTCATTACCAAGTTCCTCACCGAACCACGGCAGAATTTCTAGCCGCCTACTATCTTGGTAGCGAACCCGACCGGAATCTTATGGAACAGAACTTACTTGACCTGTATCGGCTAGAGGCCAGCTTCGATGAAGTTGCGGTTTCGATGATAGAAATGGGACAGTTGAGGCGTTTAGTCCACGCTTTCCGTGACATTAAGTTTCCTTACGACTGTCTTAGATACTTTATGGAAAATTATTTCACCCAAAATGGTGCCGCTAGAACCTGGTCCGAATTTAATGATGCTCTGCCGAACAAGCTGGTCCTCGAAAATACGAAAGGGGGATATCTCAGAGTTAGCTCAGTTGAGCGTAGCCTAACTCTGCTTCAACTGGTTGAAGAGTTCGGCAAGAAGAACACTGGAAGAACAAACGCACTCTTTGCATTACCAAAGGATTGCCCCATTTCCATTTTTTTGGGAGGGGGTTTTAAGGCACACAATTTTTCAGTTGTGTTGCAGACTTTGTCCAAGTCCGGTGTTGTTCTTCATAAATTGGAATGGGATGGAAGCTACGAGATAATTGGCGACCGAACCCGACAAGAAATAGCTCGCAGTCTTAAGGAGCTTCTTAAATCTGCTTCCTGTCCTGTTCAATTGAGTTTCAAATCAACTTTTAAAGGTATGTTAAATGAACTATCTGGATTGTAAATGCTGTTTTGGCTATTTTTAATACTTAGAATTTTTAATACCGGCGGTGACCGAGGCCATGCAAGAGGTTCCTGAAACTTGCCGTCTCAAGCGTTTCGAGTTCTACCATTATGGTAAGTACGAGGGAGCGCTGTAATTCTTGGATCGCAGACGTTGATGTCATGTCATGTGGACGTCTCCAAGATGATGCAGCAACACACTCCAACTTACTCTTTGAATTCTTATTGCAGGGGATGATGCATCACTACTATCGGAAGTCTTGGCTGAGAAGTGGTTGTCTCACTTGCAACACCTGGGCATGAAGTATAAAGACAATAGCCACGTAATCAGAACTATTAACTAACGAGGTTTTTCTAGTTATGGTGTGTTGAACCCAATATTAAAACGACTTTCGGAGCCTGGGTGCAGTCTCACTTCGCTGTACCTCAACTTAACTAAAGGCCTACTGCTTGAAGACCTAGTGATGCTCGCCAGTAAACTTGAAACGCTAAAGCTTTCAGACATGAGTTTCCAATTTGACGTGAGTGAGACAATTGTACAACTGCACTTCCCAAAAACTTTTCATATTCGCGCCATCACCCATTTCATGCATAATTCAATCACAATTCACCCTTGTTTATACGAAGAAATTCCGTTTTACTCGTATTACAGGTTACTGCAATCAGCAAATACGCGGTAAAGGAAAAATGCTGTCTGAAAAGGCTTCATCTTCTTGAAATTTCATTGGAGCTTGATGGATTGCTTCCGTCAGCTGATGAGAACCAAGAGCTCCTCCTTGCTTGGAGAAATCTGGCACTAAACCTGGAGGAATTGACCATCGCTTTATGCGCTTTTCCAATCGAATTGTTTAGTTGGTTGAACCTAACTGCACCTAATCTGCGGACCCTTTCCATCGGCGGAATCAATGGAAAGACTCCAAAGAAGGAGTTCTATGCCATCCAGTTGTTGGAGGCCTTAACCGGAAGTAGTGGAGAAAGTATTGAAGAGTTGTCATTATTAAGCACCTTTTGGCAAAATAGCGAAGTTCTGATGCTGCATCCGATCCGAGAAGCCCTTGAACGCTGTCCGAGGATGAAGAGAGTCAACCTGGGAATTGGTTCATCTGATTTACCAAAGATCTCCATAGGTCCTGGTCCTTCAACTCCATTATCCGCCAGTGATGAGGAAGCTTTGAAAAGCAGTAATATTGTCTTGGCTTTGTTGAAAATAGTTTTAAGTGTTCCTATGCTTCTAACTTTATCTTGTGACTTTCGGAACCATGAAACAAATGGTATATTCCATGCTATTGCAGACAAGGCTGAAAAATGGCCAGGAAAAACAAACGACAATGAATCTAATACTTCGTTAACGCTGCATGACTTATATAAGGAGAATGCATGTGATGCTATGCATGTGTTCAGAGAACGAAAACTAGAATACCGCCTTAGGTACGTAAAACATGAGGTGTACGAGTTTTGGTTCCCGGTGTAAATTGCGTATTTAATTCTGTTGAAAGATCCAGTAGCAATTTCGAAAGCTATTAATCTACAGAAGTATATCCTAGTTGATGTATGCCAAATTCCGCCCTTTAAGTACCCCATTCTACTTTTTTCATTAATACAACGCCAAAGCATTCTAGTACGTTCCAACGGTTTTCTATGGTCTCAATTCCCTCGAGGCAAAAATCTTCCTTCTTAGTTTATTTTGCGAATAAGAAAGCTGTATAGTTAACCCGTCCACTACAGTCTTACTAAGTACTGCTAGTATCGAATGTTAGTATCGCTCTGCTAATTTCAGCCATTTCGTTTGTAATTATAGCATATGTAAACGGAATTTCACTCTCGGAACCGCTTACAAGCAGCATTTCGATGCTCACTGCAGGTTTACATTACCTTACAGGACTCATTGAAGGGTTTTTATATTTTCATTTTTATCCTCATTTGATGTCGTACTTACGTTATGGCCACATGGCAGCGCTACCGCTTAAAGGAGTGTTTCTAGTCTAAGAAGACTTAAAACTTGGCTAAGAAACTCCACTGGGGAGGAAAGACTTACAGGAATAGCTCTCCTTTCAATACAAAGCAGTCCTCACATATCCCCTGAACAGGTTATAGATGTCTTCGCCGGAAGTTAGACCTGTTACATCAAAATCCCATGGGCCGATTGTTTTCTCATAGATATTTCCTGCTTCTCTTTCCGGGAGTTGGTAGGCTTCTACACAAATGTACTCATTTGTGCATATATTCTTTTTCCCCTGTGACCGAGGACTCTAAAACTCGTTCTTCCCACCAATCTCGGAGTGGTGTTAGTCCTGTTGAGCACAGTAACAAAGATATGGGCATGGTTTTCATTGCCCCGAGAATTATTCCTAGTGCTCTGTTAAGTATGATTTCTATGCGTTTTAACGTGATCTCATTGGCGTCTTTAAAACTAGTGCCGCATATTCTAATTTTGCGCTTACTAGTCCCTTATAAAGCATTGTTTTTATATTTGCTCCCCAGCTTGTCCCTGCCAATTTTTGAAGTATTAAGGTAGCTTTCATTCCCCTTTCTCTCATCTTTTCCATGTGCTGTTTAAATAGTAGTTCCTTGTCGAAAGTGATCCCCTAAACTTTTCACAACTTTCGCCACCGACAAATGCAGAATTCGATGCACAGTAAAAAAAGAAAGTAAAAATTGAATTTCAAAAAGTTGCGTGCAATTTCCGAACAGGTTATTGAACATGTTTAGGGTTATAGTCAGTCAATTGGAGTGATAAAACCGCTGAATTAATTTTATTAAACGTTACATTTTCAAAAGATACTTCAATTGTACAATTGTTTCCAAAAGACAGACCATAACACAATCTAGTTTTATGGCCTGAAAAGAGATGGCGCTAGTATCTTTCCTGGCTCCTTTTTCCAGCTGTAATTCAATTCTAGTTAATCGTAGGCAATTTGAAAGAGATTTGAATTCTAAAATCCATCTTTTTGTCTGCTTTTTCTTAAAAAGTAAGTGTATGACAAGACAAGAGTCATTGATAATTGGTGGATGGTAAAAATCCGATTTTCGTTTTTTGTGCCGTCTTATAGAAAATAACCTCACATTTGCCACCGTTTAAAGAATCGTTAACAAACTTTGTATGAAGAAATATGGCAAGATCAATGAGATGCACCAGTTTCAAGATACTTTCGCCAGTTTAGTTCATCGGTTCCGTACTCATCGCCCTGATGCCCACATAGGCAATACAAGCGGATACCAAGGACTTGTTATCTAGATTCCTTGGAAACCCAGCTTTAGGTAATGGGGGGTGTTTTCTGATCAGTATTTCGTGTTTCTACTTTGTGGAAAAGACCCTGACCATTTTCCTGTTCATTTTACCTCCTTTGAAAACGAATACTGGATTGCTACCAATTCCATAAATCAATAATCAACCATAAATAAACGATCAGCCGCTAAGAAAGGTATTTTCTTACTAAAGATAGATGTAGAAAATTGAATTTAGGCCTTTTCTAGTTATAGCTCGTAATGGAGATGAACAACGACCCGAGAACCTTCGACCTAAGACTTGTCCCTGCTTCGAGCGTTTACCTTGTGGGCAAAGACATTTCGTATGAACAGAATGGTTCTGATTTGCTTATCACTGTCTCCATGTTAAGTGAAACTTTCAAGGGCAGAGACCTGGAAAGTATGACTTGCTACGAGACGGAGATCGAGTCACTCAACGCCCTCCTGAGTGGCAGTTCCACTAAGCAGTCGCCTTTAAAAGGAACACACTGGAAGCTATCAGTTTCTTCGTAAACCGTACTAGAGACGGCACTTTGAGTGGGGCACAATTCTTCGCAGCGGATCGGTGTTCCCTGCAAAGGAGTGCGTCGTACTTCTGGGCTGGGGGACTTGGTCAAAGAGTCCAACCAAGCTTGACGTCACACCTGCCTAGATTTGCCTTGATGAAAGCAGCAATCCGGTGACTCGAACCTGTAGTGGGTCAACCGTTTCTGGAGCTCAGTGGGTAGAACCTTTCTCCGAAAAACAAGTAAGAACATTGCTATCAGAAATGACTGCGCTTCTAGCTTTTCCAAACTTTATGCATATAACTGTTCCAGAGCTTCCTGCGTCTGCCATGCAATAGATTCCACGACGCCCTTAGAAGGCGGACGTCCATTGGGCAATTTGTCGTGGGTCGAAACAACTTACGACAGGACGACGTTGTCTCGAGAAGGTTCTGTGTATGAAACGGTTCTTTAGTACAGCGGACATGTATCCGCGACGTTAGTCGTGTGCCTTATTGGGGGCCGATACAGGTAAGTTACTTGAATTCAACTTTCGTTCCAAATTTTTTCATGTTCTGTGCTGCATATACCCAGGCTTGGAACGCAGAAGGGCAAACTTGTCAAGTAAGAATATATGCACAAGTAAGTTTCCATCGTTCCCCGTATTTTGAAGTTGTTCTTTTCTAAACCACAAAGGTGCTGGTCAGATTCAAGTGACTGTTCTTCTCCATTTCAGCATCCTTGGAATATAACAAGTTATTGTTCTTGGCTTATTCATGCAGCATGAGTATTTGGAGTTCTCTACGCGCGCGATGTACCACATACGCCATAACTGCCACACTAATCAAAATCTGAAAAATCAACCAACGAAAGCGTTACAAGTTTGGCTTTCTATTTTTAGCTAGCTTTGAATTGCTTTGCTAAGTTAAATAGGTGAAATCAAACACAGTGGTTTGCTTTGACTTTTAAAAGCTTTCGTATGTTTTCACTTACAACAAAGATCCCCACACAAAAGTTTGGGAATGAAAGTTCGAAACCTTTTCTGTTTATATCTTCTAAAACGTAAGCTTTTGGAAATCTGTGGCCATCTGTCTGTTTGAGAACGTTTAAACTTTTTTTAAAAAAATTGTTATGGCTGAAGTTTTGACTTTTAGGAGTTCCAGCTTCAGACCAATTAAAACAAACAGTAATGAATCATCAAGGGTCTATAAATTGAAACACTCTACTACATTCTACTTTGGTAATTTTTTAATTACGCTTGTTTTGAAGTTATATGCTTGCAAGGCGTCTTGGACAGTTTTTAAACAGCCGAAAGTCTATTATGAATTATATAGGCTTCAAAAACTATCCAATTCTCGCAACTTCAGAGACTACAAAGCATCCTTTCAAGCCAACTTCCAAGCCGACTTCCAGGCTGACTTTCTAGTTACCTTTCAAGCCGACTTCTGAGTCGACTTTCAAGCCCACTACCCAGTCAACTCACGAGCTACCTTTTAAGCGTACTTCTGAGACGACTTTCAAGTAGACTTGGAAGTAGACTTCTAAGCTGCCTTGCAAGCCAACTTCCAAGCGGACTTCGTAGTCACCTTTTAAGCCAACTTCTGAGTCGACTTCCAAGTCTACTGTCTAGTCGACTTTCCAGCTAACTTCCAAGACGTCTTTCTAGGCGACTTGGAAGCCCACTTCTAAGCGGCCATTCTAGTAAACTTCCGAGCCGACTTTTAAGCTGACTTAGCAGACGACGTTCAAGCCCACTTTAGGGACAACTTTACAAAACCATTTTAGAGACTTCTATACATACTTGGATAGCGAAGACAATGTAACCTGTAGTGGCTGTTGTCTCGTCTGTCAAGACATCTTGCATAGATCTTAACGTGCTGCCCAGGTATACAACTTTTTCTGCGCTTTTCCCTTGTTTTAATATCGGAATTACCGTTGCGTTTTTCCACTCTTTGGGTACTTGGCCTACTCTTAGTATCAGGTTCTAGATGTTATACAAAGCTTCTCTGAAGTTGTTTGATAAGTTACTGATTATTTTGTAGTGAAATCGCTCCCCTGGCTAGAGCTGGGTAATCTTGTTAAAATTTCGTTAAACTCCCATTTGGTGAACGGCCTTTCCAATTCTTTCCACCTGCTACTTCCTCGTATAAATTGTTCTACCTGCTGTGTAAGAATCGTTTCCTGTCCTCATTCCCCTGGCTCGTCTGTAGTTGTACCTCGCTTTGAACTTTTGCAAAGTGTTTCGCAAACTCTTCTTTCTCGCAGATCGACCACACCTCAGAAAAGAAAAGCGCGGAAGCTGGAAGTAGGCAACTATACTTTACGAGGTTTAAGGGGGGATCAGGTATTCAAGTAAATACCGATGTCTCATTATAGGTTCCCAACCCCAACAACACATTAATAATGAAATTGGTACATTTTGATTGTCTCGCTTGTACGGCCGAAGGAGAAAGAAGGCGCCCAAGCTCCGAGTTCTCTTATCGGATATGGTTGTTTAGGTGCCTGCTACCATTTAAAGACCTAATACGCGAAGAGCTAACGCATAATGGAGCAACGGAAGCTTTTCTGCCCCCAAAAGCTTAAACTGCAGCAAATCTTTAGGCGATATACCGCAACCAAACCTCCCAGCATACCTGGTGCCCTCTGGGTTTCCTAGTTCCATCACAAGAAAGGGCGAATCCGAATCAAAGGCGACGTAAAGACGATCAGAGGGATCAGCTCAGACGGCGTTCAAAGGCAAGGGTTGAGGGAAGAGCTGATGATGATGATGATCTTCGGTATTGCAGCTGGAGGAATCGCCATAGATGCACGGATAACCTTCTTTAGGAATGCCTGCGCTACTAAATAGCGAGGAAAGAACACTAGGGGGCGCAAAAGCGGAAGCCTAGAGCAAAGAGGAATGAGAAACCCTACGAATAAAATTTCCACTGCAGAAAACTCCTTTTGGAGCGATATTATCAAAGGACCAACTTACCCTTCAAAGAACCTTCCCAAATCATCGACCAGCTCCCAAATTTGTCGAGACGGACTACTAGCGCAAACGGAGCTCCATGTCAAGCCAACAGTAACCTACACAATCAAGCAGATATTCATTTCCGGAAATTGAGTTCATTTAACATTTAAACACTTTACCTTTCGTTATAAACGCCATGGACAAAACTAGTGAATTTAACAACGGCAGTTCACAAGAATCTTCGTCTTTCTCTAAAGTGGATGATATTTTCTTCATATTTGTAGCTTCATTTTGGCCCCGAGAACTAGAAGAAAAGAGAAAACAACCAGTATTAACCACTATGAAAGACGCTGCAATTTATAGTATTCGGCGTTCGTACCTTTTGCCGACACTCGGTGAATAAGACAAGAAAGAGTTAAAGTTCCAGACGATTGAGTCGTTGGCCAAGTCGACTTATTCACATCTTCCTTTTCGCTTCGAGACACTGACACGAGTTTCGCAGCCACAAAAGGATTCCGTTCCACCCTCTTTCTGCGGTCTCCATTACGGAGGTCCTACAAAACAAACACAGAAGTGGGAAAAAAGTTAGTCGGAACTTATACAAACGAGTCATAACGAGATACAAACGATTACAAACGAGTCATAACAGTTATTTGGGGGAAATGAAAAAGTTACCTCGACTTCCAAATTTGACATCGTCTTCGGTAGACAAGCTTGAAAACACCGCGGAATTGAAGAAAGCTCACCAAAGGAACCAGACCACAGGGATTACACATGGTCCAATACAAAGCGCTCCTTCTTTCCAAAACCCTATTGGGAGAATGAGAAAATTAGCACCGAAAAGGCATTCAACTTAATGTCAAACGTAATACCGTCAGTACAGAAAATCCAGCAAGGAGTCCTATGTCCACTCAGCTCAAGTCCGGAGCTCAAGGTCATCTGAACCCCAGGACCAAGGATTGCTTAACGTGTCCACCTTCTTATTGGAAGCGAAAAACTAAAATAAAAAGATATTAATATAGTTGTAACTAACCCGTCATGCGATCAGCTCAGTTCTCTTCCGGGCGTTTTCTCGGAAATTTACTAGAAATTATCCTAAGCTGAGATAAAATCTCCTTCAAAAATGACAAAATGCGACCAGTTTGAAAGAAAGAAAACACTGACCAAGAACTGTTTTCATTCTTTCAAACCCAAAAGCTTTGCCCTGGCTAGCATAAGCGAAGGTTTCTCTGCACAAACTCAGGAAATGACCGAAGTTGTTTATAAAAATAAGTTTGACTCGCCCAAAAAGACGAACACAGGCGAAAGCAGAGAGTAATACACGAAATGTACTCCCCTTTCCGAAAAGACTCCAATGTGTCCCTTCCCCCGCCTCATAGACGTAGCAAGGGTAGGAAAGACGACAATTTTTCAGAAGTTGACCAGGTGCAGGTTCTACCCCCTTTTTCTTAGTTGTTGCAACCCAGAGCCTTCGAGCGTCCTAGAAAAAAAAGGAACAAGAATAAAAACGGTAAAATAGGAATAAAAACGCTAAAACTCAGCTATTTAAACACTTGAAAATAAGTCTACCTTCTCTGAACCTATTACCAATATGTTCAAACATAAAGTGAACGCCTCGGCTAGGGAAAGAAACCAAAAAACCACATTGGAAAAAATAAAAATAAGCTCTTACCTCTTTTGAAAAGTTCTTATCCGGCTCTCAGAACAGCAAACAATCTTGAAAACACGGCAACATCGCAGACGGAGCGCTAAGGGACCCAAATAGAGTGAAAGCCTGTAAAAGAGATGAAGGTTTAGTTACTAACGTGTTTCCAACATTAAAATTGAACAGAAAATAATGTACTCAGCCAGAAATGTCCACAGACGTAACCTTTTCCTTTGCCTGGCGACTTCTTCGCGTTCTTCAGTCGAGGCTCCCACCACCCGTTTGACCCATGACCCCAGAAAAGTTTCCGCTGCTTTTGCCATTTAAGACCTATTGCATGGCACAGCGAAGACTTTTCTGTCCCCCAGGAAATTCAAATGTTGCAGCAAAAGACCTAACCGGCCACAACACTTTGAATTCCTGGCATACCTTTCCTTCTGGTTCTCCTGGCAGGTCCCATCAGAAGGTGAATAATAGCTGTCTCCACGCAGCCTCAGCTTTGCAGATAAATAGCAGATACAGTTGCGTTTGTCTTTTGCTTCTCCAAACGGATGGCAAAACGCACGGTGATCAAGTTGGCCGAGCGGAACGGGAAGAGAGAAAGGACCACACACTGAACACTTGTAAACTGTTTGTGAAATTTGTCACCACCTAATAAATAGAAAAGGAACAACTCTTAGTAATACTGTTCATGTTTAAACACAACTTAGTAAGGTCTTCAGCTTTAACAAGTTTCATTTGAGTCACGGAAAAAGCACGTCATCCCACCCGACTTGACAAACCGAAACCTGGCGGACCAGCCGTGTATGCGAATGCTCTCGCGTTGAGCGGCACGGAACAAAGACAGCAAATTGTTCGCTACGCTCGCTTCGGACGCGGTGCCGGCTATGGCGGCCATTGCTGGGGAATATTTCGTATTACCTTTTTCGACCGAAAAATGGGAAAAATTGGTTTCCACTCATATTTTCTTTTTTTTTAAACACGGGATTTTCCCCCGGCAGTGTATCTTTGTTGGTAGTTACGAGGCTTGATGAATTAAGCGAAATTTGACTATGGCTAAAATCAGATTTGATTTTTTTAAGTGGAGAAATAATTTTCGTCTCATTGAAGGAAACGAAAAGCAGAGTACGGGAACTTGAGACTTATTGTTAAGCGAGTTAATGGCATTATAAAGCCAGTGGGAGCGAACAAACGTGAATACGTTCGAAAACCTAGTGACGCAGGAATAATTCGAAAATATTCAGTAATGACGCTTTTAATTAAGAAAGTGTGAAAATATGCACGCTGCTTGCTTAACAATTAAGCTTTGATTGCATTCAGTTTAATCAAAGTCGGATGGAGTCGATACATTTAAAATAAAACGGGAGCAAATTACCTGACGTGTGCTACACTGGGCGTCTGTTCACAATATGGCTTGGGTTCTCTAATTCCGTCGTCTACGCAAAGTGGCGGCAAGTGCCTATATAAACAAAGGTCTGTATCCAAGGGCCATGGCAACATTAGCAACGAGCAGCGTGATTGGGCACCGGGTTTTCTATATATTCCGTATTCTGGCATTTGGCGTCTTAACAATACGTTTTACACATGTTGAATACAAAATTCAATGATTTTTGTAAAAGGAAAAAAAATTAAAATATTGGTAAGTAAGTAAACAACGAATTGTGGAGTCTCCGCCTCGTAGCCACATTTGCAGATTAAACTACATACATACATTATTTACAATAATTAGCTTACATACATTTGCTTTAAAAGATGTCTGAATGGATTAAATATTGTGGGAATACGTTTACATTTAGCCATTTCACTGTATTTAAATCTTCCACGGCTACACGTTCTCTCTCTCTCTCGCTCTCTGCCCCCTACATATCCAATCGGCCCCTTTTTATACTCGGTACCGCGGTTTCTCTTAAAGAACGTCCTCTAGACGATTTACTGGGAGATAGCTTTCACTTACTACGACTACAACGTAGGGTTGGAGAAGAGGTATACCAAGAAACGGAGAGATGGGACTGGGGAGGCTGTACAATCATGAGGGTTTATGACAATATCGACCCGTCAAACAAACCCACTCGGAATGCCTCCCAGTCAAAAGAAGTTTAAAATTGCACTAGAAAACGTTCCTCCAGCTACCGTCTCTAACAACTTACTTAAAGCGACCTTCGTTGACACCCGGACTTCAAGCTCTGCCCTTCACGATGTTCCTATTAAGGGAACGGTGCCAAGAGTTCGCGCGGAGCGAATTCCGGCTGCAAAGTTACGACAAGGAACCGTTCTTTTCACTCCGTCCGAATCACGCGAGAATTCCTTGTCAAGAAGCTCGAATTCCAACTCTTTGGACTGGCCGGCCAGCTCGGGATACGGATCCGAGCCTGAAGCTGGCCCTCCGGTGTCAGAAAAGCGCATTTTGAAGAAGCGCCGAACGGAATTACCTACGACAACCCATTGTCCGCCAGACTCTGACGTTTTGGGTCTGAGAATCTCCCTTTGATTTTGGAAAAGCCACTTTTACTGAAGTTAATCTCCTTTTCTGTTGCAGGTAAAGTAGTTTCGGTACCCGTTGCTGAATCTCGCTACAATTGAAGGCGCAGATCCACTCTTTCATCGACTTGTGGGTCTGCTGTACGTTCTTAAGCCTAGTACAAAAAATAAAAAATACTATTGCTTTACAATATTTTATTATATTATACTCAAAATATACTTTGTAATATTTTCGGTAATTTTCCGAGCTAAAAAGGGCGTGTCTCTCCTACTCTCCTCTTCACTTTCCCAACAGCGCGATCCTGGGGTACCCATTACCGACGAAGTGGGCGTGGTGGGAGTACGAATACTTGAGGTATCAGAGTTGTCCAAACGGCAATTCAACACAATAGTCCACTAAAATGGTACAAAGGTAAAAAATACAAAATGGAACAAATTACTCATAATAATCTAAAAAAAAACAAAAAACATCGATTTGGATAATTTACCTCTGTTCTCCCTTGATAGAGCGCACTCGCTTTGGGGACCTTAACTTGGTCTTCTTTCTGGTTTAAAAAGAGCATCAATTGCTGCCTTTCCTCTGCCTTTTGGTGCTCCTGTAGTGAGTGGAGCCACTGAAAAAAAAAATTACTAAAACATGCTCAAAACTGACATGAATCGCGTAACAAAACAAAAATTGAAACCTTTTTCAGGTTCTTTAGGCTTCTTTGCACTCCTCTTTGCAATTTCCTTGGGTTTCTTGGTGATTTTAACCGTGTTCACCTTCACCGACGTCGTTTCCTTGTCTAAATAAGCACAAAATTATTAATCCGTCCTTCCAATTCGCGCAGTTACCATCTTTAGTAGTTGCCCGAGGTCTCGCAGCCTTTTTCTTGGTGGATTCTGTCTCTTTCAAGCACTTTATTACGACAACAGGCTGCAGTTCAGCAGATTTTGGGTCAATTTCTCTTCTCGCGTCTGGTTTTGCTTTTGGTTTCAATCTACTTCTTGGTTCCAAATCGATCATCTCGACCTGCTTTACCTTCCTAGCTCGGCTAGACCTCCTCTTAGACGTATTTTCTGCGATTTTTTGTGATTTTCCCGGAATATTCTGCGATTCACGACCAGATTGAGTTGTAACTTGGGGTGTTTTAACATCTTTGCCAGGACGGGAAGTGGATCTGTCCCTTAAATTGTAGTGACAGTCTGCAACGGGTACCGAAACTACTTTACCTGCAACAGAAAAAGAGATTAAATTCAGTAAAAGTGGCTTTTCGAAAATCAAAGGGAAATTCTCAGACCGAAAACGTCGGAGTCTGGCGGACTATGGGACTAGTGGAAAAGGCGCAGACTGAACCACTAGCATTCGTTGGCAGATATTCCTGTCGATCTCCTGTGGCGAAGTCTCCAAGTTGAGTTCTCCGAGTACCGGAACCGGACTGTCACCAGCACTAGCTAACGGTATCCCGTAATACTGTTTGATGGCGAAATTGTCTCCCGCCAAGACGTCCCTTCGTATGAGCGTAAGGGCTGCTCCTGAGTCGACGAGTGCTATAATAGTCCCGATCCCTTTCAAAGTGACTGCGATGGTGGGTAAAACGGACGGTACTGTAGCGGCCATGGGGACTTTGGAATCTTCAGCCGACTCTGCCCTTACGAGCCGGCTTGGGAGTTCTGGACAGAGACGGGCGATGTGGCCTTTCTTCTGGCAATGAAAGCAAGTTGTATCCGTGAGGTCCCGGGGGCTCCTGTCTCTTCTCTGGGTCCTTACTGGGCAATCTCGACCGAAATGTCCACTTGTATGGCAGTAGTAGCATACGGTCTGGCGACCTTCGGAGTTTTTGACTGACTTTTCCAAAACGGCAAGCCGTTTTACAACCTCGTCGAGGGAGCTGATCAGGGTCTTCATGCCGCTGACCGAAGGATCTGGCGGGTTCGCGTAAAGGGGAGGAGGCTGTTCATGGACAACTGCGATGGGCTTTGTTGGCACAGGGCTAGAGATGCGTTCCATCTGGGTTATTGTTTCGCTGAACTGTTCGACAGAGGTGTGTTTCTGGGCAAGTACTGCTATGGCCAGTTCGGAATGTCGTAGACCACGCGCTATCCGATGAATCTGCTCTTCTGGTGTAAGTTGTACGGGGCATTTCTTGACCAAGCGCCATTTACCGTACAGATACGTCGTAGTGGGCTCATCAGGTTCTGGGACTCTGGATTGAATTTGACTGCTCCATTCTTCCAGGGTCAGAGGTTTCCCAAAGGCACATCGAAGCTCCTTCTTCCAATCCTTCCAGTCAGTAAAGAGGTATCCGCGTGTGTCTTGCCAATTCACAACAGCGCCAGCAATCTTGCTTAATGCCGCAATAAAGGTGTAGTTCTTCCGTCCAGCCTTCCACCTTCCCCATGCGTTCCAAGGTCTCGATCCATACGAGCACGTCCTCTTCCTTCTGCCCAGAAAATATGGGTATACCGCTCAGGCTATGTCCGCTTAGCTTCGTAGCTCCCTCACCGATCTTCTTTGTGAACGATTCCACTAGTGCTTTTTGGGAGTCGAAAAAGCTTTGCATCAGCTGGCTAATCACAGACGAGTCAAAAACAACATGAACTTTGGGAGTGGTAGTCGATGCTGTCGTTTCCGAAAAATTCTCCATGGCTAGGACGCGTAGACGTTATTCTCACTAGACTCACAATCAGGGATACTGTAATTGATGAAAAGTTATAAGTTCAGATCCCACTTCTGACACCAAAATGTCACGGACGGCTTAGTTTTCTGGCTTGTATTCAAGTCTGTGCTCTACTGCCAATTAACTGGGAACATCGGTGTTTTATACCCTTCCCCGAGTAGACGTTTGCCCAGCGTTAAGACAACCAATTAACAACACAACAAACAGCAAGGTCAGTGGTGGCTCAACTATCGTTCCCTACAGGCCGCCTAACCTTGACCTTGGTCTATAACAATATCTTGTTCGACAAGAGTTAACAGGTCTCTCCTTGCGACTGTAAGGTTCCGTTTTGAGACGTCTTGCTGTTGAATTACCAGTACATTTTCGTACTCTTGATGGGGCCTTGGGGTAGCTTTGTTAACATTGCTGTTGGTGACTCCTACATTAGCGGGGGTAGGGACGTCAACTTTGGGTATTCTTGGGGGTTTTCGGGCACGTTTCACGACTTGTGTCCATGAAGCTTCATCGGAAATTGTGTTTTCTCTTTGGTGTTGTAGTGAACTGAGCTCCTTTTCCAGATTCTGGACCCATGTGCTTTGTGTCTGGATGGTATCCGTGAGCTTGGCCACTTCTTGGATTAATAACATTTGGTTTTCTTGGATGTTTCGGATGGTGTTTGCTACGTATTCGAACTTATCCTCATTTGCTTTCTCAACTGAAGATGAGCGAGTTCGTGTAACCCTGACGGTTCCTCCTGGTGAGTGTGTTCTGGTTCTTTTGGTTGCGGCTTCATTTCTGCAGGATGGGCAGG
Organism: Lepidurus packardi; assembly: GCA_023053545.1. Classification (NCBI taxonomy): domain Eukaryota; kingdom Metazoa; phylum Arthropoda; class Branchiopoda; order Notostraca; family Triopsidae; genus Lepidurus; species Lepidurus packardi. Next base: position 162,435 of record JAKZAN010000001.1, on the reverse strand, counting down.
TTTTGGCTCTCGCGTGGTCTTTCTCAAGGGTTCATTGCAGCCTCCGCAGGTTATCACCTTTGGATTATGTGTATCCATGTTTTGGCCATTTTCTTGGTCGGTGTTGTCAGGTTGGTTTATAGTGCAGGTTGAACCGGTTGGAGGTTGTGGATCAGACGTTTCCATACTGTGATGACGTCACTGAAGCTGATCGGGTATAGCTTTGGTTGGATAGGGACAGATGAAGGTAGAACAGTAAACAACTTCGATTTTATTCCGACCAAACAGGAAGACAAATGGGATTTTGTTCTTCGGTGTTTTTGCTCTAACGGCTCCAACTTTGGCTCTTTGTCAGCTCTATCTGTCCTCTTCTACAGCTTCTAGAGTTACTTTCAAGTTTCGTATCCCTTAAAACCCTTTCAAGTTCAAAGGACTCGAGAACAGTCCTCCTTCGATATTGGGTCTCAAAGTCGCATGGGTCTAAGCCCGCTTTGTATAACTCTATTCTGCCAAATGTATAGTAGTATACAAGCAACATGAATACTTTAATCTAAGAGAAGAAAATGGAAAGAATTGTAAAGAGAAATAAAAGCTGAGTTAAAGAGCCAGTGCTATTTTATATCTTACATTATTCGAGTGTTTATAATCACAACATGCGTAAGAAAGTCTGAAATTCGAACTTAAAGAAAAATAAAGAAAAGAAACGAACGTAACGTAACGAAAAATAAAAGATGACTAAATGGAATGTATAGAATATAGTGTCTTAAAATCATAACATTATTTTAGTTTATAGAATCGTATTAGACTAAACTAATAAGAAACGGAATGATTGAAATACAGGATTAGTATAAGGAAAATAGGACTGGCAAAAGTACCTGATATGCGACGTCTTGGCTCACCAGACACATCTTGAAGACCAATACACGCTCATACCATTTCGAGTCTTTCCAACCAAACATTGGACCGAGTGAAATTAACAATGAGGCACACCATACGCCTGCGACTATAAGCAGCACTCGCTCCCGGGTCCGTTTTTGGACGTAATCAATACTTGTTACTGCCCAGTACCTAAACCAAAGAAAGTTTACAGTACATACTAAACGGAAAACTGCTCGGGGCTTTGGTAAATCACTTTTTCAAACTTTAGATTCCAAACAGCTCCTTCATAAACACTTGGGTTATTAGCATTACTTTTGGACAATTAGCATTTAACTTTATAATTGTTTCGTGGATCAGAAAGTATCCGAAATCTCTTGAAACCTTTAAACATTCACACTCAGGATTTACGTTCTTTGTAAGATTAACTAATGCTTTGGAACCGACAACGTTTGCAGTCTGAAGGAAACGTATAGGTTTTTACGGAAAACTAGGAAACTTGGGCTTGTTGAACGAAGGACTTGAATCAAAAAGAAAGGCTTAGATGCATACAATTGTAAGGCTTTTGTTGGCATTAGAAGCCAGCCTTTTCTATGCTAGCTTTGCAATTGCGCAAACATGATTAGTTTGGTTTGGCGAGGTCTCGTTTTTAGATTTTGGTTTTGACTAAAGAGGAAACAAACTTTTAAGAACGCCAATTTCATTAGTTTCCAAGAAAAATAAATTCTATACAATACAGACAAACAACTTCCCCACTGCCAAAAAAGTTATGGTAGCTGGTATCTTTTAATTAGAAAATCAGAAAAGAATTGGAAAAATTGGGAAGCAGACACAAGGACTTGTGGTCCTGACAGAAGGACGCCAGGTCCATAATCTTTTAAGGGACCAATAGAATTTCGAGTTCAAACAGTCTCTGCTCATTCGTTAAGCACAAGAGGGATTAGAAAGTGCTTGAACCATATTGAAAAATACGTCACAAGGATTCGGGACACCGACAGAAAGACGCCTAACCTATCGTAACCCAACCTAGCCTTGTGACATGTCCTTTAATGCGGCTTAATCACTTTCTAATTCCACATACTAATTGGCTTAATCGCTTTCTGTCGGGGCCTGGGTCCTTCTGGCGGGACTCGTCGTCCTTGTGTCGGGACCCGGCGTCCTTGTGTCGGGTAACACAGAGTCCATGTTTCGAGTCGTCCTTATGTCGCATTGCCGAAAAATAGCAATATTTCTGATAAAATTTACGATAAACCAGTTAAATTAGAAAATGATAATATATACAGATGATTGAATAATCCTATAAAACGCCACACGACAGTTTCGGCCAGTTCTATTCATGTATTCAACAATACGTCTTTCATCTAATTGAATTTACATTTGTGTTCTTTCCGTGTTTGGTTACATATCTTCCTTTCTTTGCCTTTAAAGTGGGAATCTTTCAAAGTCAAATGGATTTTTTGATTAATTTTTTCCCAGATCTGTTAAGAACTCGCGTCCCTTCCCTTGTTTCCGCATGCATAAACACACATAGTAAGGTATAACATGCAGAAATTTATCCATATCTGATTATGTCTAGATATATAGCTGATTGGACTGTTAAACAATACTCTTATGTCGTTAGAAATCCTGACATGCTCCTTCCTTCCTTTGCCACTGTCTGGAGACCCGATCAAAGTGCACGTCTGTTAATCCGATCAGAGACCCGATAGACCCTTAGACCCACAACAAGCTGAATGCGTGCAAGAAACTCGGACAACTTTCAGCATTACATTGCAAGATGCTTAAAGAACTTGTAGTTCTGCTTGGACCTTTTAAACTTGCCACCGATGCTTCGATGGAATCGGAATTTCGGTATCCTTTCGCTGGTAAGAGAATTTAGCCTGCGTAATAGTAGCTCTATATATAGTTACGGGATTGTTTTCTTCATAGCCAACGAAGGAACAAGTGGGACAGACGTTGCTGCCACCAACAACCCGAAACCAAAGACCAGTGAAATACGTCCGCTTTTTAGTAAAGATCCAGCAGTAATAAATCAGGCAAGACCATGGAAAATAAATGACCCAGGAAGTGTGAAATAAAAAAGTCCGATTAATTATTACAGGTCTTGATGTTATCTTGCTTTTTGTGAAAATCATACTTCGCTCTTTTGTGTGAATAATATTAAGTTGTTCAATTATGTTATGTATAGTAATATAAGCGTACTTCAAACAAGATATTTTATCATAATATCTGTATATTGACTCAGCACATATAATCTTAATAATAACCTTGAAATGGATTGTGTCATCCATATAATTTATGTCTATGATTTAAAGGGAACATTAAGTTGTTTAAAAAGAACGTGTACCAATCTTGGTATGACATTTCTTTTGGCTTGAAATTATCCCGTGCAAGCAAAGCGGAAATACTATGTTTAATAAAAAAGCACAGTTTATTACAGGCTTTATTTTAGTCAAGTTTTGGTAAGTGATTGGGGTATATATAGCGTTACAGGACTAGTCGGTATTATTGAAATGTTCGGTGACGGTCTAAATTCCGCCCCCTTTCTTTAACATGCACTTTCCTAAGCACGCCCATCTCCAAATAATAGTGTCAATTCGTGTTCGGACCAAAGTCAGACGGAGTTGAATAGGCAGCGACACTTATCGTGAATGCAGCAGACGACGATGCGATGCCACTTCGCCTGTCGTCTTTATCTTTATTGTCGTCTGACGTTCGCAGTTTGCTGCTTTTAATGTAAACTACAAAGGGCGTGGCAGACAGGGCTTCAGATAGTTACCTTGTTTATGTGTTGTGAATGCATGTATAAAACAAACATTTCCCTTAGAAAAATTCAACCGGTAAAGTGACATAAGATGTGGTTGTGGACGCATATGTGGACACAAAGCACTACTAATACCTTCAGTGGTCCAGTTACCGTCAATGGTGCTGAAAATGTTTGCATTGGTGGTGTCGCTAACGTTGGAAACCAACCCGTGGACATGGATAAGTTAGAAGTAAAGGCTCGAATTCATTGATAGTAGCAATGTCAAAAACTGTATGCGTTTGCTTTTCTAGTGCGAAGGCTTGAAAGACTACTATTCGACTGCCTTGTGCAAAGCTTCTCCACTGCCATGGTACCCCGAGCACACTTGGGACATCGACGAAGTCTATACGGAGCTAGCCTTACAAAACTCAACAAAGTTTGGCGTGGAAAAACTTTTTGAACAATGTCAGGTAAGAATTACACTTTAATTTTCTTAAAACTCATCTAGCGCACTCGATGGCCATTTCAGAAACATTTTCCGAAAGGGGGTAGTTACCGCATTCTGATCGAAGGAGACGCCGGCTATGGAAAGTCAACCTTGATGCTTAAGATCGCTTCTGATTGGTCTAAAAGCGACTCAAACAAGTACACCAGTGATTTTAGTCTACTGCTTGTAGTAAAACTGGGCTCCGTTGGTGAAGATGTAAGTCTACTTAAACATGGATCATCAAGGCTCTATTTGTTCCTAAATTTCAACCAGGGAAACATCTTGAGTTACATGGAAAAAGTCTACAAAAAGAAGATGAAACTGAAAGGTAAAAAAACATGGCTACTAGAAGATGTATTAGAGAGTGAAGCAGAAAAGGTCCTGATTCTGCTTGACGGGTACGATGAGGCCAATGCTAACACCAAGGAAGGGGTAGATCAGATAATGAAGAAAATAGACATGATGAAGTGCGACGTGGTGCTCACATCGAGATTCGGACATGTACCCGATGATGTCAAAGGTGATGCCTTGGGTGTAACAGTGAAAGGCTTTGGACAAAGGCAAGTGGCAGTGGCAGTTGGCAAGTTCTTCATCAAGGCAGGTCACTTAACCAAAGCCGATGTTATAAGCTGCATGGAAGATCTGAAAAGTTTAAACAAGAGAACACTATATTACCCACACATGATACCACGTATCGATGATTTTAAAAATGTTGAAGAAATTTACGAACTAGAGCCTGAAGCTCAACGACTCAGTCTGGAGCAATTCAAGCAATTCCTACGGAAGCTACGAGTCGAGAGTCCTTACGAGGAACTAGCTCAATGTCCACTGCTTTGCGTCATGATGTGCTGCTTCGTCAGCGAGTGCCCGAACCGTGAACTTCCATCAACTGTTTCGGGTCTTTACTTTGCCATGATCAATCGGAACCTGTACCGCGCAGCCAGAAAGAAAGCTGGCAAAGTCTGGAATATGAATATCTTCGACAGTCGGATCCGCCAAGGTCATGAAAGCTACCTCCAAGAGTTTGGTCTTCTTTGCCTCAACGGTCTGAAAACTAAAAGCATGAGCTTCACCTTATTTGATATAACGGGAAACGAAGAAGAGGCTGAAACTACCGACGTCAAAGTTACTCAACTAATCGCGGCAGGTGTTCTGATCCAAGACACCAAAGAGAAGATTCCTCGTTACCAAGTTCCTCATCGAACCACGGCAGAATTTCTAGCCGCCTACTATCTTGGTAGAGAAACCGACCGGAATCTTTTGGAACAGAACTTACTTGACCTGTATCGGCGAGAGGCCAGCTTCCGTGAAGTTGCGGTTTCCCTGATGGAAATGGGAAAGTGGAGGTGTTTAGTCGACGTTTTCCGTGACATTAAGTTTCTTCGAGAATGTCTTCTCACCTTTATGAAAAATTATTTCACCCAATATGGTGCCGCTGATACCTGGTCCGAATTTAAAGACGCTCTGCCGAACGAGCTGATCTTCCAAGCTGAACTAGATGGATATGAGGGATACACATCAGTTAGCATAGCTGAGCCTAGCCTAACTGTGCTTGAACTGGTTGAAGAGCTCAGCAAGAAGAACACTGGAAGAACAAACGCACTCTTTGCATCACCAAAGGATTGCCTCATTTCTCTTTCTTTGGAAGGGGGTTTTATGTCACACAATTTTCCAGTTGGGTTGCAGACTTTGTCCAAGTCCGGTGTTGTTCTTCATAAATTGCAATGTGATGGAAGATACAACATAACTGGCGACCCAATGCGACAAGAAGTAACTCGCAGTCTTCAGGAGCTTCTTAAATCTGCTTCCTGTCCTGTTCAATTGAGATTCAAATCAACTTTTAAAGGTATGTTAAATGAACTATCTGGATTGTAAATGCTGTTTTGGCTATTTTTAATACTTAGATGTTATACCGGCGATGACTGAGGCCATGCAAGAGGTTCCTGAAACTTGCCGTCTCAAGCGTTTCGAGTTCGATCTAAATAGTAAGTACGAGGGAGCGCTGTAATTATTGGATCGCAGACGTTGATGTCATGTCATCTGGACGTCTCCAAGATGATGCAGCAACACACTCCAACTTACTCATTGAATCCTTATTGCAGGGGATGGAGGTGATACAACACTACTATCGGAAGTCTTGGCTGAGAAGTGGCTATCTCACTTGCAACACCTGGGCTTGGGGTATAAGGACAATAGCCACGTAATCAGAACTATTAACTAACGAGGTTTTTCTAGTTATGGTGTGTTGAACCCGATATTAAAACGACTTTCGGAGCCTGGGTGCAGTCTCACTTCGCTGCACCTCACGTTAACTACAGGCCTACTGCTTGAAGACCTAGTGATGCTCGCCAGTAAACTTGAAACGCTAAAGCTTTCATACACGGATTTCCAATTTGACGTGAGTGAGAAAATTGTACAACTGCACTTCCCAAAAACTTTTCATCGCCCATTTCATGAATATTTCAATCACAATTCACCCTTGTTTATACGAAGAAATTCCTTCTTACTCGTATTACAGGTTACTGAAATCAGCAAGTACGCGGTAAAGGAAAAATGCTGTCTAAAAAGGCTTCATCTTAGGCGCGTTTCACTCGAGTTTCATGGATTGCTTCCGTCAGCTGATGAGAACCAAGAGCTCCTCCTTGCTTGGAGAAATCTGGCACTAAACCTGGAGGAATTGACCATCGATATATGCGATTTTCCAATCGAATTGTTTAGTTGGTTGAACCTAACTGCACCTAATCTGCGGACCCTTGCCATCGGCAGAATCTATGGAAAGACTCCAAACAATGACGAGGAGTTCTATGGCAACCAGTTGTTGGAGGCCTTAACCGGAAGTAGTGGAGACAATATTGAAGAACTGTCATTATTACACTACTTTTGGCAAAACAGCGAAGTTCTGATGCTGCATCCGATCCGAGAAGCCCTTCAACGCTGTCCGAGGATGAAGAGAGTCAACCTGTACATTGATGAATCTGATTTATCAAAGATCTCCATAGGTCCTGGTCCTTCAACTCCATTATCCTCCAGTGATGAGGAAGCTTTGAAAAGCAGTAATATTGTCTTGGCTTTGTTGAAAATAGTTTTAAGTGTTCCTATGCTTCAAACTTTATCTTGTCAATTTTGGAACCGTTTTAAAAGTGGTATATTCCATGCTATTGCAGACAAGGCTAAAAAATGGCCAGGAATAACAAACGACAATGAAGGCAATACTTCGTTAACGCTGCATGACTTATCTAAGGAGAATGCATGTGATGCTATGCATGTGTTCAGAGAGCGAAAACTAAAATACCGCCTTAGGTACGTAGAAGAAAAGGTGTACGAGTTTTGGTTCCCGGTGTAAATTGCGTATTTAATTCTGTTGAAAGATCCAGTAGCAATTTCGAAAGCTATTATCAAAGAAGTAAACCCTAGTGGATGTATGCCAATAAGAAATTCCGCACCTTTAAGTACCCCATTCAACTTTTTTTCATTAATACAACGCCAAAGCATTCTAGTACGTTCCAACCGTTTTCTATGGTCTCAATTCCCTCGAGGCAAACATCTTCCTTCTTAGTTTATTTTGCGAATAAGAAAGCTGTATAGTTAACCCGTCCGTTACAGTCTGGATTTTGTGCAGATAAAGAAGTATAATTTAAAAGATAATAGCCTTTCATAAGGCAATAGTTCGATTAGAACTTGGCTCTAAACCTACGACATTCTGTATCGCCCAAGCTTCGAGTTCTCTTATGGGATATGGTTGTTTAGGCGCCCAAGCTCCGTTGCTACCATTTAAAGACCTAATACGCGAAGAGCTAACGCATAATGGAGCAACGGAAGCTTTTCTGCTCCCAGAAGGTTAAACACCAGCAAGTCTTTAGGCGATTTACCGCAACCAAACCTCCTAGCATACCTGGTGCCCTCTGGGTTTCCTAGTTCCATCACAAGAAAGGGCGAATCCGAATCAAAGGCGACGTAAAGACGATCAGCTCGGACGGCGTTCAAAGGCACGGGTTGAGGGAAGAGCTGATGATGACGATGATCTTCGGTATTGCAGCTGGAGGAATCGCCATAGATGCACGGATAACCTTCTTTAGGAATGCCTGCGCTACTAAATAGCGAGGAAAGAACACTATGGGCGCAAAAACGGAAGCCTAGAGCAAAGAGGAATGAGAAAACCCTACGAATAAATGAAAAACTTCCACTGCAGAAAACTCCTTTTGGAGCGATATTATCAAAGGACCAACTTACCCTTCAAAGAACCTTCCCAAATGATCGGCCCAGCTCACAAATTTGTCAAGACGGAATATTGCGCAAACGGAGCTCCATGTCAAGCCAACAATAGCCTACACGATCAAGCAGATATTCATTTTCGGACTTTTAGTTCATTTAATATTAAAACACTTTACCTTTCGTTATAAACGCCATGGAGAAAACTAGTGAATTTAACAACGGCAGCTCACAAGAATCTTCGTCTTTCTCTAAAGTGGATGATATTTTCTTCATATTTGTAACTTCATTTTGGCTCCGAGAACTAGAAGAAAAGAGAAAACAACCAGTATTAACCCCTATGAAAGACGCTCCAATTTAGAGTCTTCGGCGTTTGTACCTTTTGTCGACACTCGGTGAACAAGACAAGAAAGAGTTAAAGTTCTAGACGATTGAGTCGTTGGCCAAGTCAACTTATTCACATCTTTTCGCTTCGAAACAATGGACGAGTTTCGCAGCCCCAAAAGGATTCCGTTCCATCTTCTTTCTGCGGTCTCCATTACGGAGGTCCTATAAAACAAACATAGAAGTGGGAAAAAAGTTAGTCGGAACTTATACAAACGAGTCATAACGAGATACAAACGATTACAAACGAGTCATAACAGTTATTTGGGGGAAATGAAAAAGTTACCTCGACTTCCAAATTTGACATCGTCTTCGGTAGACAAGCTTGAAAACATCGCGGAATTGAAGAAAGCTCACCAAAGGAACCAGACCACAGGGATTACGCATGGTCCAATACAAAGCGCTCCTTCTTTCCAAACCCTATTGGGGAAAATGGGAAAATTTAGCACCGAAAAGGCATTCAACTTAATGTCAAACGTAATACCGTCAGTACAGAAAATCCACCAAGGAGTCCCATGTCCACTCAGGTCAAGTCAGGAGCTCAAGGTCATCTGAACCCCAGGACCAAGGATTGCTTAACGTGTCCACCTTCTTATTGGGAGCGAAAAACTAACTAAATAAATAAAAAGATATTAATATAGTTGTAACTAACCCGTCATGCGATCAGCTCAGATCTCTTCCGGGCGTTTTCTCAGAAATGTACAAGAAATTATCCTAAACTGAGATAAAATCTCCTTCAAAAATGACAAAATGCGACCAGTTTGAAAGAAAGAAAACACTGACCAAGAACTGCTTTCCTTCTTTCAAACCCAAAAGCTTTGCCCGGGCTAGCATAAGCGAAGCTTTCCCTGCACAAACTCAAGAAGTTACCGAATTTGTTTACAAAAATAAGTTTGACTTGCCCAAAAAGACGAACACAGGCGAAAGCAGAGAGTAATACACAAAATGTACTCCCCTTTCCGAAAAGACTCCAATGTGTCCCTTCCCCCGCCTCATAGACGTAGCAAGGGTAGGAAAGACGACAATTTTTCAGAAGTTGACCAGGTGCAGGTTCTACTCCCCTTTTTCTTAGTTGTTGCAACCCAGAGCCTTCGAGAGTTCTTTTCTCTCGTGGTCTCATGAGCGTCCTAGAAAAAAAAAGGAACAAGAATTAAAACGGTAAAATAGGAATAAAAACGCTAAAACTCAGCTACTGAAACACTTGAAAATGAGTCTACCTTCTCTGAACCTATTACCAATATGTTCAAACATAAAGTGAACGCCTCGGCTAGGGAAAGAAACCAAAAAACCACATTGGAAAAAATAAAAATAAGCTCTTACCTCTTCTGAAAAGTTCTTATCCGGCCCCCAGAACAGCAAACAATCTTGAAAACACGGCAAAATAGCAGACGGAGCGCTAAATGGATGGAAAGCCTGTAAAAGAGATGAAGGTTTAGTTACTAACGTGTTTCCAACATTAAAATTGAACAGAAAATAATGTACTCAGCCAGAAATGTCCACAGACGTAACCTTTTCCTTTGCCTGGCGACGTCTTCGCGTTCTTCAGTCGAGGCTTCCACCACCCGTTTGACCCATGACCCCAGAAAAGTTTCCGCTGCTTTTGCCATTTAAGACCTATTGCATGGCACAGCGAAAGCTTTTCTGTCCCCCAGGAAATTCAAATGTTGCAGCAAAAGACCTAACCGGCCACAACACTTTGAATTCCTGGCATACCTTTCCTTCTGGTTCTCCTGGCAGGTCCCATCAGAAGGTGAATAATAGCTGTCTCCACGCAGCCTCAGCTTTGCAGATAAATAGCAGATACAGTTGCGTTTGTCTTTTTCTTCTCCGAAAGGATGGCAAAACGCACGGTGATCAAGTTGGCTGAGCGGAACGGGAGGAGAGAAAAGACCACACACTGAACACTCGCAAACTGTTTGTGAAATTTGTCACCACCTAATAAATAGAAAAGGAACAACTCTTAGTAATACTGTTCATGTTTAAACACAACTTAGTAAGGTCTTCAGCTTTAACAAGTTTGATTTGAGTGACGGAAAAAGCACGTCATCCCACCCGACTTGACAAACCGAAACCTGGCGGACCAGCCGTGTATGCGAATGCTCTCGCGTTGAGCGGCACGGAACAAAGACAGCAAATTGTTCGCTACGCTCGCTTCGGACGCGGTGCCGGCTATGGCGGCCATTGCTGGGGAATATTTCGTATTACCTTTTTCGACCGAAAAATGGGAAAAATTGGTTTCCACTCATATTTTCTTTATTTTAAACACGGGATTTTCCCCCGGCAGTGTATCTTTGTTGGTAGTTACGAGACTTGAGGAATTAAGCGAAATTTGAATATGAATAAAATCAGATTTGATTTTTTTAATTGGAGAAATAATTTTTGTCTCATTGAAGGAAACGAAAAGCAGTGTACGGGAACTTCAGACTTATTGTTAAGCGAGTTAATGGCATTATAAAGCCAGTGGGAGCGAACAAACGTGAATACGTTCGAAAACCTAGTGACGCAGGAATAATTCGAAAATATTCAGTAATGACGCTTTTAATTAAGAAAGTGTGAAAATATGCACGCTGCTTGCTTAACAATTAAGCTTTGATTGCATTCAGTTTAATCAAAGTCGGATGGAGTCGATAAATTTAAAATAAAACGGGAGCAAATTACCTGACGTGTGCTACACTGGGCGTCTGTTCACAATATGGCTTGGGTTCTCTAATTCCGTCGTCTACGCAAAGTGGCGGCAAGTGCCTATATAAACAAAGGTCTGTATCCAAGGGTCATGGCAACATTAGCAACGAGCAGCGTGATTGGGCACCGGGTTTTCTATATATTCCGTATTCTGGCATTTGGCGTCTTAACAATACGTTTTACACATATTTAATACAAAATTCAATGATTTTTGTAAAAGGAAAAAAAATTAAAATATTGGGTACCGAAATATCGGGTACCGAAACTACTTTACCTGCAACAGAAAAAGAGATTAAATTCAGTAAAAGTGGCTTTTCGAAAATCAAACGGAAATTCTCAGACCGAAAACGTCGGAGTCTGGCGGACTATGGGTTGCCGTAGGTAATTTCGTTCGGCGCTTCTTCAAAATGCGCTTTTCTGACACCGGAGGACCAGCTTCAGGCTCGGATCCGAATCCCGAGCTGGCCGGCCAGGCCAAAGAGTTGGAATTCGAGCTTCTTGACAAGGAATTCTCGCGTGATTCGGACGGAGTCAGAAGAATGGTTCCTTGTCCTAACTTTGCAGTCGAATTTCGCTCCGCGCGAACTCTTGGCACCGTTTCCTTAATAGGAACATCGTGAAGGGCAGAGCTTGAAGTCCGGGTGTCAACGAAGGTCGCTTTAAGTAAGTTGTTAGAGACGGTAGCTGGAGGAACGTTTTCTAGTGGAATTTAAAACTTCTTTTGACTGGGAGGCATTCCGAGTGGGCTTGTTTGACGGGTCGGTTTGTCTGGTTTGACGAGAATGCAGAAAAAGATGGAGGTTTAAAATGGTTTTCCTATAGGAAAAACAAGGTAAAGAAAGTAAAGCATGGAGAAAGCTCAGGTTGATATAGGAAGCAAACGTAGAAGACTACAGGTTTCGACTACGTAAACGGATCCAGAGGAAGAATTGGAGAAAGTGGAGGAGAAATACCGAACAGCAGAAAATGAGGAGAGTTTCGATAAGCTAAGGCCCTTCAAAATTAATAAAATGGTGGGAGATTTGAATATGAGAGAAATGAAAATCAAAGTAACGCGTGCAGGAGAACTGTTGGTTTTCCCGACCAATTAGGACGAAACGGATAGATTACTAAAGATAAAACAGATAGGGGAAATAAAAGTTCAGGCCAGGATAACCAAACCTAAGTTTCTGCAACACGGGATTGTAACCAAATGCGATGGCGTTTGGGATAGTCGAGTTGTTGTGGCTGAATCTTAGAGTTCTTTCGAGCGAGAGGAGGTTTAAAGGAGGAATGCCTGTTTCAACTTCAAGAGCTGAAGTGGGGGCAGTTTTGAGTGCACCGGTAATAAGAAGCAGGGCTTGTCTATGTAGTGTTCGTACAGGGGCAAGGGAGGGTAGCTTAGTGTTAGACCAGGCTGGAAGACCGTACAGAATTGTCGAGTAGAGGCTCAGGACCAGCGTTCTTAGTTGGTTGACTTTAATAGTTGGTAGGAAGGTGATTAATTGGCGTAGTCTGCTAATTGTGTGATGCCCTTTTGAGGCAAGATGAGCAGCTTGTTTTGACCAGTTCAAGTGCGTGTCGAAAATTAGGCCAAGAGAGCGAACGCTGTCTTTGGGGCATATAACGTCTTCATTCCAGGTTAAGTTTCGTCCCTTCTTTTCCTCGACAAGTGTATGAGTTCCGTCTTGCTTTTTGAGAAAATACAGCCTAGATTCTTACTCCATTTCTCCAACGTTTTAAGGGCATTTTGAAGAATTTTAACGTTGATCTTGCTAGATGAGCCTGTCACCGCGAGGAGCAGGTCGTCGGCGTACGCAATTGTGGTGATACGTTTTTGTTTGAGCAGGTGGAGTGCGTCGTCTATACAGAGGAGAAAGAGTATTGGGGAGAGCCCTGTGGTACACCTTTAAGCATGATGAAGGTATCACTGAAAGATGGGCCGTTTATTACGAAGCCTGAACGGTTCTCAAGAAAGCTTCGTACCCATTCAGACATGTAGGTTGGGAATCTTTTCTTTCTCATTTTCTGGAGGAGTTTTCCGTGTAGAACATTGTCGAAAGCTCCCTCGATGTCTAGAAGGAGAGCAGATGTCACTTTCGTTTTGTCGAAACCGTTTAGGATTTTGTCCGACAGCGTGATTAGCGAGTTTGTTGTTGACATCTTTGTGCGAAAGGCCGATTGATTTGAGGATAGTAAGTTATTGGTTTCGAGGTGGGTTGTAATCCTGTTTGCTATGATTTTTTCCAGTATTTTTCCCAGGCACGATAGAAGGGCAATTGGTCTAAAACTCTTATAGGTGGAGTAGTCCGTTTCACCAGGTTTTGGGATGGGGAAGATCGGTTTTCCAGGGGGTTGGGAAGTGTTTTAGCTTTACACTTGCGTTGAAAAATCCAGTTCTATAAGGTCCAATCAATTTCCACGTGTTTTTTACAAGAGTTGGTTGTACAAGGTCTGTGCCGGGAGCTTTTAGGGGTGGGAGGTGGTCCACAATAGTTGTAATTTCAGCGTGTGAAATTTTGTGCTGAACTTCATGTCTGCATTTCGGCCGTTCACTTGCATCTGGTTGCATCCTCCTAGGTTGGTTGTTTATGGGTGGGCTAAGGTCTGCTTCCAGTAGTTTCACTGCGAGGTGATTTAGTTGCTCCGTTTCGTTTTGGAAAGTTTTCCGGTTTGAGTCGAGAAGAAGGTCAAGTGAGCTATTTGTGGCAGTTTTCCGTGCTTTCCTGTCCAAGTTCCATAGCAACTTTGTGTCTGAGGTAGACATTTTGTCTTCCCAGTATCTCTCCCTGGCTTTTCGGCATTGACTAGTGTATTCGTGTCTAGCGTCCTTCCAGACTCTATCGTTGTTAGCATTTGGGTAGGAGCGGTACGTTCTTAGTTTCTTAGCTACATCTTTCTTTAAGGATTTGAGTGTAGAATTCCACCAAGGATTTTTTTGGTTCGATAAACTTACTTTTGGGATGACCGTTGAAGCGGTGTCTGCGAGAATAGCGGATAGACGGCCAACTGCATTATCAAGTTGCTCGGTAGAGTTGAGTTGTGTCACTGTCTTTTCCATTTCATTTCATTTATTGGAAAGGTCTTCATTAAGTGATTTCCAATCGGCTTTCTTGTAGTTCCAAAATGGCGGGGAGAATTCTTCAACAGGTGTACGTATCCGTAAGGAGAAAGCGTTGTGATCCGACGAGTTGGGGAAAGAGTTGTTATTTAGGGGTATCATTTGCATGCATTCTGCGATCTTCGGTGAGGCAAAGACGAGGTCTATTGTTGAGGAATCTCCTCTTTCATTTTGAAAGGTGGGCGTGTTCCATTCGTTTACAAGGACCCTGTTTTTCTCCGTGACAAAATCGTACAACTGTGAACCCGGTCCGTCTGGAGGTTTGTTTTCCCAATACCAGTGATGTGCGTTAAAGTCGCCGCATAGAATGATGGGAGAGGTGGTGTCGTTGAACTGGTGCCACATCTCGGTGAGTAGTTTGAGTGGATCATTGGTTTGCCTTCTGTAGATGCATGCAAGTGTTATGGAAGGTAGACTCTCCGGTTGTACTTTTGAAATGGAGTACAATTCTTGTACTGATTGGATTTGAAAATGGAACGTATTTGGTCTCTTGAAACAGACCACCCCTGTATACTCCGTCGGAGGCATAATTAGGTCACAGCCCTGTTGAGATTGATTCGCCATCTTTGTAGGTGGTTCTAGTATGAAGACTGCTTTCGCTTCTTGGATGTTTGCTTCTCTCAGAGTCTCTGCAAGTTGGAAAAAGCTTTTCCGTATGTTATGAAAGATGATGCTTATTCCTCCGTTGTTGGTCAGGTTGGTTTACGTCAGTTGTTTGTTGAGCGTCACTTCTAGTCGTGCGTTTCATGTTTGTGACGATGTCGTTGCCGTCGGGTTATTTGTCAGTTTTTCGAGAGCAGCAATCCTAGCTGGGCATGAACGGTCAAAGGCTTCGTGTTTGCGGCGGCAGTTCGCACATTTCAGTTCTTTGACGTGGCAGGCGTTTGTTGAGTGCTCTGCTGATGCGCATTTTGCGCAGGTGGGGATTAGGCGTTTGCAAGCTGAGGCAATGTGTCCAAAAGCGAGGCAATTAAAACATTGGATTAGAGGTGAATGTCTCACGTCCTCGATCTGTACAACCTGTTAAAGGCGAGGAGCGCTGCTGCGTGGAGAAGTTTGCTTTTTTCCTCTGTTGTTGAGCAGATGTACCAGATTGATCCAAACTTTTTCGTGCTGCTCGGGTTCAGCCATTTCGCTTGGTCTGCTACAAAAGGTACGCCGAGTGCTGAGTTTTTCTCTGACACATGGGTACAAATAGTGTTCAGGTCGAGGTCGCGAGGAAGTTGGTGAATAACTATCTTCCGGTTACGTTCTCTCACGACAGTCTTTACGGATCCGAGTTGGGAAAGTGTAGTTTCTTTTAAAAGATTTCCAGTTTCCATCATTTCATTTGCCTTTTGGACTGGTATTTTTGTATCTGGCTCACATGTACCGGGAAGATTCGGAGTCTCGTCCGTGTTTCTCGGCCTGGTAAATCCTGGACATGCTAAGTTACGTCGGTAACTCGGCGGACGATTTGGAGAGGGCCAATGTACTTGGGCGAGAACTTCGGGCATCTCCCAACACGGAGTTCCCACAAGTATCGTCAGCGACAGAGGGACCGGTTTCACCGCTCAGCAGCTCGAAGAATTCTTGGACAACTGGGATATCCACCATTCCATGACCGCCGCCTACCATCCTCAGGCCAACGGGCTTTGCGAGCGCGTCAACCGTACTCTGAGGGAAATAGTCGCAGGATTGGTCGACGGTGATCAGAAACATTGGGATCGCTTTATACACGACGCGGTCTTTTGCTTGAATACAGCGGTTCAAGAAACGACCAGACTCGGTCCGTTTCAAATTGTGTACGGGCGGGTCCCGACGTTACCGGAAGATACCACATTCCCGTGGCCTGAAGAAGCAGCCGAATCCTTTGCGCAATTTGTTGATCGGGTTGAAGCTATACGACAGACGGCAATGGAACGTACTGTCCCCGGAATACCATCCAGGGGATATCGTGTGGGTGAGAATTTGCTCTTTAAGAAAGCGGCAGACTTGCGCAGAGCCAGTATCGGGGACCGCACGTGCCTCGACCCATCGGCTGTGGTAGTCTATTGCTACCAACAAGTGTCTGTTTCGTTTTGAGGACAATGGCAATGGACCGACGTGGTCTATGCCGATCTTCTGAAAGGGTTGCATCGACGGTGCGATAGGCTGCAATAAACCAAGCGGGCGACCAGGTGGGACTGTTGACAACGGACACAAGCTCTCACATAGCGACGAACTGTTCTATGAATACCGGGCCACCAGTATTGCGCGTGAATCTTTTCCAGGGTTTTTGCATAGCCCAAGTGACCCCCATCGGGACCGTCATGGAAGGCGTGGAGTAGCTTTCGTCGATGAGCCCGGGGCAATACAAGCTGCAATGGTCTACCGGTCCCGCTCTTTCGTCTACCGAATACTCCGCGGTTCGTCGTAAACCGTTCCCGGAAGTTGCTTGGGTCTTCTTGCTCAGGATTGGTCAGAGTGTTCAGTATCCGGGCTAGAATTCCGTCTGCATACTGTTCAGTTACCAATTCTTCAGCCGGTATTTTGGCAACGGCAGGGCATACTGGCATGAACTCAGGGACGTGGGTTGACCGTTCGGTGCCCGTGAAAGGGCGTCGGCAACAACGTTTAACTTCCCCCTCCGGTGCTCATAAGTAATGTCGAATTCTTGAAGAGCCAGAGCCCACCGACAGAACTTGGCGTTGCCGTCTTGCTTGTTGAAAATGTAGGTGACAGCCGTGCTGTCGGTAACTACGATAAACGGTCGTCCAAAAACGTAGGAACGGAGTTTCTGGACAGCCCAAACGACGCAGAGGCACTCCAACTCGTTGCTGTGATATTTCGCTTCCGAAGGGGAGAGGCGCCGACTGATATATGCCACGGTGACTTCCTCGCTGCCACGTCTTTGGATTAGCACAGCTCCCAGTCCCTCGTAACTTGCATCGGTATGGATTAATCTCGTGAACGCCTCTTCTTGGAGAGCTTCCCAAGCCCAGCGAGAGAATTCCTTGAGCAGGCTGTACAAAGGTTTGGCTATGGTGGCGAAGTTTCGGGCAAAACGTACCCAACCAAGTACCCAACCATCCCCAAAAAGCGTTTCAACTCCTTGGTATTCGCAGGTACAGGGTAATCGGAGATGGCTTCGACTTTTGATGGATCAGGTCCGGTTCCAAAACGACTAACGCGATGACCAAGAAAAGTTACTTCGTCCTGTGCAAAGCTACATTTATCAACATTCAAGATTAAGTTGGCGGACTCCATTGCAGAGAGGACAAGGCTTAAACGCTCTTGGTGTTCTTGAAAGGTGCGTCCGAAAACCAATACATCATATAATTCTACGCAGAAGATAGATCTGCGTAGATAATCTAATCTGCGTAGATAATCGTAAGATAATCTACGCAGAATCGGTATTCACCGGTCTTCTTGCGAACCAGCACGACAGGAGATGACCACGGACTCTGGGAAGCGGTTACAATGCCCTGTTCCGTCATTTTCGCTACTTGCTCTGAGACGATAATGCGTTCTTGTGGGGATATTTTCCTCGGAGGAACATGAATAGGGCGATGCTCACCAGTGTCGACAGCATGTTGGACGAGCTTAGTTCCGTGAGACGATAACTGACCGCAAGAGAAAGAGTGCCTATATTTCCCCAGTAGTCCCACAAGGTCGGCGCGTTCCGATTCGGTTAGATGTTCTCCAATCTGCCGGTCCCGAAATTCCAGGCTCGGTATGGTAGATTGGGTTGGAAGGGCAGTGGCGACAATTGGTCTGGCAGATGTATCAAAGTTGGTGACGGTGTCGACTGCTTCTACTTTCACTAACGGCTGCTTCCCTTGAAGTAATAACGCTCCATCATTGAAGTCGATGACAGGAATCATGGCTCGCCCCTCCGATCCTTTTATGACGCTTGCCGGACTAAACCATTCTTTCCCGGGCGTGGACTTCAGGGTTGTCTGAGTAAGCAGTGTGCCTTGAACTGACACTGGGACACTAGTTTCTACAAAACACAGGGACTTTGGAGGAATCGTTACCGTGGCCACCGTCAATGTCTATGTCGTCGTTCGGGGAGTTCAGCAGTTGAGTAAGTGTTCGAAAACGGTGTATTTAGGGGGGAGGGAGGAGTATGGTCAGTAACTGATTCATACAACGTTGTACATGTCAAGGACTTCTCCAAATCAACCATTACCCTGACAGAAGTCCCCATAGTGATGACACTAGCATTGATGTGATGACACTAATCAGTGATGTGATGACACTAATCATCCAACCGACACCAAGAATAAGTGGAAAAGGCGCAGACTGAACCACTAGCATTCGTTGGCAGATATTCCTGTCGATCTCCTGTGGCGAAATCTCCAAGTTGAGTTCTCCGAGTACCGGAACCGGACTGTCACCAGCACTAGCTAACGGTATCCCGTAATACTGTTTGATGGCGAAATTGTCTCCCGCCAAGACGTCCCTTCGTATGAGCGTAAGGGCTGCTCCTGAGTCGACGAGTGCTATAATAGTCCCGATCCCTTTCAAAGTGACTGCGATGGTGGGTAAAACGGACGGTACTGTAGCGGCCATGGGGACTTTGGAATCTTCAGCCGACTCTGCCCTTACGAGCCGGCTTGGGAGTTCTGGACAGAGACGGGCGATGTGGCCTTTCTTCTGGCAATGAAAGCAAGTTGTATCCGTGAGGTCCCGGGGGCTCCTGTCTCTTCTCTGGGTCCTTACTGGGCAATCTCGACCGAAATGTCCACTTGTATGGCAGTAGTAGCATACGGTCTGGCGACCTTCGGAGTTTTTGACTGACTTTTCCAAAACGGCAAGACGTTTTACAACCTCGTCGAGGGAGCTGATCAGGGTCTTCATGCCGCTGACCGAAGGATCTGGCGGGTTCGCGTAAAGGGGAGGAGGCTGTTCATGGACAACTGCGATGGGCTTTGTTGGCACAGGGCTAGAGATGCGTTCCATCTGGGTTATTGTTTCGATGAACTGTTCGACAGAGGTGTGTTTCTGGGCAAGTACTGCTATGGCCAGTTCGGAATGTCGTAGACCACGCGCTATCCGATGAATCTGCTCTTCTGGTGTAAGTTGTACGGGGCATTTCTTGACCAAGCGCCATTTACCGTACAGATACGTCGTAGTGGGCTCATCAGGTTCTGGGACTCTGGATTGAATTTGACTGCTCCATTCTTCCAGGGTCAGAGGTTTCCCAAAGGCACATCGAAGCTCCTTCTTCCAATCCTTCCAGTCAGTAAAGAGGTATCCGCGTGTGTCTTGCCAATTCACAACAGCGCCAGCAATCTTGCTTAATGCCGCAATAAAGGTGTAGTTCTTCCGTCCAGCCTTCCACCTTCCCCATGCGTTCCAAGGTCTCGATCCATACGAGCACGTCCTCTTCCTTCTGCCCAGAAAATATGGGTATACCGCTCAGGCTATGTCCGCTTAGCTTCGTAGCTCCCTCACCGATCTTCTTTGTGAACGATTCCACTAGTGCTTTTTGGGAGTCGAAAAAGCTTTGCATCAGCTGGCTAATCACAGACGAGTCAAAAACAACATGAACTTTGGGAGTGGTAGACGATGCTGTCGTTTCCGAAAAATTCTCCATGGCTAGGACGCGTAGACGTTATTCTCACTAGACTCACAATCAGGGATACTGTAATGGATGAAAAGTTATAAGTTCAGATCCCACTTCTGACACCAAAATGTCACGGATGGCTTAGTTTTCTGGCTTGTATTCAAGTCTGTGCTCTACTGCCCATTAACTGGGAACATCGGTGTTTTATACCCTTCCCCGAGTAGACGTTTGCCCAGCGTTAAGACAACCAATTAACAACACAACAAACAGCAAGGTGGTGGTTCCCCTATCGTTCCCTACAGGCCCCCTAGCCTTGGCCTTGGTCTATAACAATATCTTGTTCGACAAGAGTTAACAGGTCTCTCCTTGCGACTGTAAGGTTCCGTTTTGAGACGTCTTGCTGTTGAATTACCAGTACATTTTCGTACTCTTGATGGGGCCTTGGGGTAGCTTTGTTAACATTGCTGTTGGTGACTCCTACATTAGCGGGGGTAGGGACGTCAACTTTGGGTATTCTTGGGGGTTTTCGGGCACGTTTCACGACTTGTGTCCATGAAGCTTCATCGGAAATTGTGTTTTCTCTTTGGTGTTGTAGTGAACTGAGCTCCTTTTCCAGATTCTGGATCCACGTGCTTTGTGTCTGGATGGTATCCGAGAGCTTGGCCACTTCTTGGATTAATAACATTTGGTTTTCTTGGATGTTTCGGATGGTGTTTGCTACGTATTCGAACTTATCCTCATTTGCTTTCTCAACTGAAGATGAGCGAGTTCGTGTAACCCTGACGGTTCCTCCTGGTGAGTGTGTTCTGGTTCTTTTGGTTGCGGCTTCATTTCTGCAGGATGGGCAGGTTTTGGCTCTCGCGTGGTCTTTCTCAAAGGGTTCGTTGCAGCCTCCGCAGGTTATCACCTTTGGATTTTGTGTATCCATGTTTTGGCCATTTTCTTGGTCGGTGTTGTCAGGTTGGTTTATAGTGCAGGTTGAACCGGTTGGAGGTTGTGGATCAGACGTTTCCATACTGTGATGACGTCACTGAAGCTGATCGGGTATAGCTTTGGTTGGATAGGGACAGATGAAGGTAGAACAGTAAACAACTTCGATTTTATTCCGACCAAACAGGAAGACAAATGGGATTTTGTTCTTCGGTGTTTTTGCTCTAACGGCTCCAACTTTGGCTCTTTGTCAGCTCTATCTGTCCTCTTCTACAGCTTCTAGAGTTACTTTCAAGTTTCGTATCCCTTAAAACCCTTTCAAGTTCAAAGGACTCGAGAACAGTCCTCCTTCGATATTGGGTCTCAAAGTCGCATGGGTCTAAGCCCGCTTTGTATAACTCTATTCTGCCAAATGTATAGTAGTATACAAGCAACATGAATACTTTAATCTAAGAGAAGAAAATGGAAAGAATTGTAAAGAGAAATAAAAGCTGAGTTAAAGAGCCAGTGCTATTTTATATCTTACATTATTCGAGTGTTTATAATCATAACATGCGTAAGACAGTCTGAAATTCGAACTTAAAGAAAAGAAACGAACGTAACGTAACGAAAAATAAAAGATGACTAAATGGAATGTATAGAATATAGTGTCTTAAAATCATAACATTATTTAAGTTTATAGAATCGTATTAGACTAAACTAATAAGAAACGGAATGATTGAAATACAGGATTAGTATAAGGAAAATAGGACTGGCAAAAGTACCTGATATGCGACGTCTTGGCTCACCAGACACATCTTGAAGACCAATACACGCTCATACCATTTCGAGTCTTTCCAACCAAACATTGGACCGAGTGAAATTAACAATGAGGCACACCATACGCCTGCGACTATAAGCAGCACTCGCTCCCGGGTCCGTTTTTGGACGTAATCAATGCTTGTTACTGCCCAGTACCTAAACCAAAGAAAGTTTACAGTACATACAAAACGGAAAACTGCTCGGGGCTTTGGTAAATCACTTTTTCAAACTTTAGATTCCAAACAGCTCCTTCATAAACACTTGGGGTATTAGCATTACTTTTGGACAATTAGCATTTAACTTTATAATTGTTTCGTGGATCAGAAAGTATCCGAAATCTCTTGAAACCTTTAAACATTCACACTCAGGATTTACGTTCTTTGTAAGATTAACTAATGCTTTGGAACCGACAACGTTTGCAGTCTGAAGGAAACGTATAGGTTTTTACGGAAAACTAGGAAACTTGGGCTTGTTGAACGAAGGACTTGAATCAAAAAGAAAGGCTTAGAGGCATACAATTGTAAGGCTTTTGTTGGCATTAGAAGCCAGCCTTTTCTATGCTAGCTTTGCAATTGCGCAAACATGATTAGTTTGGTTTGGCGAGGTCTCGTTTTTAGATTTTGGTTTTGACTAAAGAGGAAACAAACTTTTAAGAACGCCAATTTCATTAGTTTCCAAGAAAAATAAATTCTATACAATACAGACAAACAACTTCCCCACTGCCAAAACAGTTATGGTAGCTGGTATCTTTTAATTAGAAAATCAGAAAAGAATTGGGAAGCAGACACAAGGACTTGTGGTCCTGACAGAAGGACGCCAGGTCCATAATCTTTTAAGGGACCAATAGAATTTCGAGTTCAAACAGTCTCTGCTCATTCGTTAAGCACAAGAGGGATTAGAAAGTGCTTGAACCATATTGAAAAATACGTCACAAGGATTCGGGACACCGACAGAAAGACGCCTAACCTATCGTAACCCAACCTAGCCTTGTGACATGTCCTTTAATGCGGCTTAATCACTTTCTAATTCCACATAGTAATTGGCTTAATCGCTTTCTGTCGGGGCCTAGGTCCTTCTGTCGGGACTCGTCGTCCTTGTGTCGGGACCCGGCGTCCTTGTGTCGGGTAACACAGAGTCCATGTTTCGAGTCGTCCTTATGTCGCATTGCCGAAAAATAGCAATATTTCTGATAAAATTTACGATAAACCAGTTAAATTAGAAAATGATAATATATACAGATGATTGAATAATCCTATAAAACGCCACACGACAGTTTCCGCCAGTTCTATTCATGTATTCAACAATACGTCTTTCATCTAATTGAATTTTTAAAAAAAGACTCAGAGATTCCGAAGAGAACCATTCTCTTTACATTTGTGTTCTTTCCGTGTTTGGTTACATATCTTCCTTTCTTTGCCTTCAAAGTGGGAATCTTTTCAAAGTCAAATGGATTTTTTGATTAATTTTTTCCCCCATCTGTTAAGAACTCGCGTCCCTGCCCTTGTTTCCGCATGCATAAACACACATAGTAAGGTATAACATGAAGAAATTTATCCATATCTGCATTATGTCTAGATATATAGCTGATTGGACTGTTAAACAATACTCTTATGTCGTTAGAAATCCTGACATGCTCCTTCCTTCCTTTGCCACTGTCTGGAGACCCGATCAAAGTGCACGTCTGTTAATCCGATCAGAGACCCGATAGACCCTTAGACCCACAACAAGCTGAATGCGTGCAAGAAACTCGGACAACTTTCAGCATTACATTGCAAGATGCTTAAAGAACTTGTAGTTCTGCTTGGACCTTTAAAACTTGCCACCGATGCTTCGATGGAATCGGAATTTCGGTATCCTTTCGCTGGTAAGAGAATTTAACCTGCGTAATAGTAGCTCTATATATAGTTACGGGATTGTTTTCTTCATAGCCAACGAAGGAACAAGTGGGACTGACGTTGCTGCCACCAACAACCCGAAACCAAAGACCAGTGAAATACGTCCGCTTTTTAGTAAAGATCGAGCAGTAATAAATAGTAATAAATCCAGCAAGACCATGGAAAATAAATGACCCAAGGAGTGTGAAATAAAAAAGTCCGATTAATTATTACAGGTCTTGATGTTATCTTGCTTTTTGTGAAAATCATACTTCGCTCTTTTGTGTGAATAATATTAAGTTCTTAAATTATGTTATGTATAGTAATATAAGCGTACTTCAAACAAGATATTTTATCATAATATCTGTATATTGACTCAGCACATATAACCTTAATAATAACCTGGAAATGGATTGTGTCATCCATATAAATTATGTCTATGATTGAAAGGGAACATTAAGTTGTTTAAAAAGAACGTGTACCAATCTTGGTATGACATTTGTTTTGGCTTGAAATTATCCCGTGCAAGCAAAGCGGAAATACTATGTTTAATAAAAAAGCACAGTTTATTACAGGCTTTATTTTAGTCAAGTTTTGGTAAGTGATTGGGGTATATATAGCGTTACAGGACTAGTCGGTATTATTGAAATGTTCGGTGACGGTCTAAATTCCGCCCCCTTTCTTTAACATGCACTTTCCTAAGCACGCCCATCTCCAAATAATAGTGCCAATTCGTGTTCGGACCAAAGTCAGCCGGAGTTGAATAGGCAGCGACACCTGTCGTGAATGCAGCAGACGACGATGCAGTGCCACTTCGCCTGTCTTCTTTTTTCTTTGTGTTATCTTTAACAACACAAAGAAGAAGACCCCCCGAAACGCGTCAGTTAGTTACATGTGTTATCCATGTTTTGCATCGGTTTAAGGTACTTATTGTTGCGGATTCCTAATTGCGTTCCTTCTATTCCCTCCTTTTTGTATTCCCACCCGATTTGTATGACGTTCCTAAAGTTGCTTAGAAGGCAGACCAGGGGAAGCGAAGGCTTGGTAGCCTTGCCGGGTCGTTCGTGTTCCGTCTGAACATATTGATTGTTGTTCCTTGCCTTTGCTATAATAACAGTTCTTCCCTTGTGATTCATCTAGTTAAAATACACAACGCAGGACATTTTCTATATCCAATATTCTCGACACTTATAACCATAAGAATGGCCGGGGACTTGGATAAGTTTAAAGTAAAGGCTCGAATTCATTGATAGTAGCAATGTAAAAAACTGTATGCGTTTGCTTTTCTAGTGCAAACACTTGAAAGAGTACTATTCGACTGCCTTGTGCAAAGCGTCTCCACTGCCATGGTACCCCAAGTACACTTGGGACATCGACGAATTATACACGCAGCTAGCCTTAGGAGAATCGGCGAAGGACACGTTCGGGGTGGAAGAACTTTTTAACCATGCCGACGTAAGTGTAGTGGGAAATTTTAATTCTCTTAAAACTCATCTAGCGCAATCGATGTTCATTTCAGAAACATTTTTCGAAAGGGGGTAGTTACCGCATTCTGATCGAAGGAGACGCCGGATATGGAAAGTCAACCTTGATGCTTAAGATCGCTTCTGATTGGTCTAAAAGCGACTCAAACGATCATACCAAGTACACCAGTGATTTTAGTCTACTGCTTGTAGTAAAACTGGGCTCCGTTGGTGAAGATGTAAGTCTACTTAAACATGGATTATCAAAGATCTACTTGTTCCTAAATTTCAACCAGGAAAACATCTTGAGTTACATGGAATCAATCTACGACGAGAAGATGGACACAAAACTTAAGGATGTATTAAATAGTAAACGAGCAGAAGAAGTTCTGATTCTGCTGGACGGGTTCGACGAGGCGAATGCTAAGACCAAGAAAGAGGTAGTTCGGATAATGAAGAAAGACACGATGAGCAAGTGCGACGTGGTGCTCACATCGAGATGCGAACATGTACCCAATGATGTCAAACCTGATGCCTTGCTTGTAAGAGTGAAAGGCTTTGGACAAAGGCAAGTGGCAGTGGCAGTTGGCAAGTTCTTCATCAAGGCAGGTCGCTTAACCAAAGCCGATGTTATAAGCTGCATGGAAGATCTGAAAAGTTTAAACAAGAGAACACTATATAACGCAGACACGAGATTTTCCCAAAAGTCGGAAGACCTACCTAGTATCGATGATTTTAAAAATGTTGAAGAAATTTACGAACTAGAGCCTGAAGCTCAACGACTCAGTCTGGAGCAATTCAAGCAATTCCTACGGAAGCTACGAGTCGAGAGTCCTTACAAGCAACTAGCTCAATGTCCACTGCTTTGCGTCATGATGTGCTGCTTAGTCAGCGAGTGCCCGAATGGGAAACTACCTTCAACTGTTTCGGGTCTTTACTTTGCCATGATCAACCGGAACCTCTACCGCGCAGCCAGGAAGCAAACTGGAGAATTCTGGAACTTGAGTGTCCTCGACAGTCGGATCAGCGAAGGTCATGAAAGCTACCTCCAAGAGTTTGGTCGTCTTTGCATCGACGGTCTGAAAACTAACAGCATGAGCTTCACCTTGTTTGACATAACGGGAAACAAATCAAAGGCTGAAACTACCGACGTCAAAGTTACTCAACTAATCGCGGCGGGGGTTCTGATCCAAGACACCAAAGAGAAGATTCCTCATTACCAAGTTCCTCACCGAACCACGGCAGAATTTCTAGCCGCCTACTATCTTGGTAGCGAACCCGACCGGAATCTTATGGAACAGAACTTACTTGACCTGTATCGGCTAGAGGCCAGCTTCGATGAAGTTGCGGTTTCGATGATAGAAATGGGACAGTTGAGGCGTTTAGTCCACGCTTTCCGTGACATTAAGTTTCCTTACGACTGTCTTAGATACTTTATGGAAAATTATTTCACCCAAAATGGTGCCGCTAGAACCTGGTCCGAATTTAATGATGCTCTGCCGAACAAGCTGGTCCTCGAAAATACGAAAGGGGGATATCTCAGAGTTAGCTCAGTTGAGCGTAGCCTAACTCTGCTTCAACTGGCTGAAGAGTTCGTCAGGAAAAACACTGGAAGAACAAACGCATTCTTTGCATCACCAAAGGATTGCCCCATTTCCATTTTTTTGGATGGGCGTTTTATAGAACACAATTTACCAGTTGTGTTCCGGACTTTGTCCAAGTCCGGTGTTGTTCTTCATAAATTGGAATGGGATGGAAGCTACGAGATAATTGGCGACCGAACCCGACAAGAAATAGCTCGCAGTCTTAAGGAGCTTCTTAAATCTGCTTCCTGTCCTGTTCAATTGAGTTTCAAATCAACTTTTAAAGGTATGTTAAATGAACTATCTGGATTGTAAATGCTGTTTTGGCTATTTTTAATACTTAGAATTTT
Source organism: Lepidurus packardi (assembly GCA_023053545.1). NCBI lineage: Eukaryota > Metazoa > Arthropoda > Branchiopoda > Notostraca > Triopsidae > Lepidurus > Lepidurus packardi. The sequence goes on along the minus strand of JAKZAN010000001.1, from coordinate 135,438 downwards.
TAATACCGGCGGTGACCGAGGCCATGCAAGAGGTTCCTGAAACTTGCCGTCTCAAGCGTTTCGAGTTCTACCATTATGGTAAGTACGAGGGAGCGCTGTAATTCTTGGATCGCAGACGTTGATGTCATGTCATGTGGACGTCTCCAAGATGATGCAGCAACACACTCCAACTTACTCTTTGAATTCTTATTGCAGGGGATGATGATGATACAACACTACTATCGGAAGTCTTGGCTGAGAAGTGGTTGTCTCACTTGCAACACCTGGGCATGAAGTATAAAGACAATAGCCACGTAATCAGAACTATTAACTAACGAGGTTTTTCTAGTTGTTTTGATATGTTGAACCCAATATTAAAACGACTTTCGGAGCCTGGGTGCAGTCTCACTTCGCTGCACCTCAAGTTTACTAAAGGCCTACTGCTTGAAGACCTAGTGATGCTCGCCAGTAAACTTGAAACGCTAAAGCTTTCAATCATGTATTTCCGATTTGACGTGAGTGAGAAAATTGTACAACTGCACTTCCCAAAAACTTTTGATATTCGCGCCATCACCCATTTCATGAATAATTCAATCACAATTCACCCTTGTTTATACGAAGAAATTCCGTTTTACTCGTATTACAGGTTACTGAAATCAGCAAGTGCGCGGTAAAGGAAAAATGCTGTCTGAAAAGGCTTCATCTCGAGAACGTTTCTCTGTGGCTTGATGGATTGCTTCCGTCAGCTGATGAGAACCAAGAGCTCCTCCTTGCTTGGAGAAATCTGGCACTAAACCTGGAGGAATTGACCATCGATGTATGCGATTTTCCAATCGAATTGTTTAGTTGGTTGAACCTAACTGCACCTAATCTGCGAACCCTTTCCATCGGCGGAATCCATGGACACACTGCAAACAATGACAAAGAGTTCTATGGCAACCAGTTGTTGGAGGCCCTAGCCGGAAGTAGTGGAGAAAGTATTGAAGAGTTGTCATTATTACGCTACTTTTGGCAAAACAGCGAAGTTCTGATGCTGCATCCGATCCGAGAAGCCCTTGAACGCTGTAAGAGGATGCTGAAGAGAGTCAACCTGTACATTCATGTACCTGATTTATCAGAGATCATTTCCATAGGTCCTGGTCCTTCAACTCCATTATCCCCCAGTGATGCGGAAGCTTTGAAAAGCAGTAATATGTACTTGGCTTTGTTGAAAATAGTTTTAAGTGTTTCTATGCTTCAAACTTTATCTTGTACCTTTTGGGACCATGAAACAATTAGTATATTCCATGCTATTGCAGACAAGGCTAAAAAATGGCCAGGAAAAACAAACGACAATGAATCTAATACTTCGTTAACGCTGCATAACTTATCTAAGCAGAATGCATGTCGTGCTATGCATGTGTTCAGAGAACGAAAACTAGAATACCGCCTTAGGTACGTAAAAGAAAAGGTGTACGAGTTTTCGTTCCCTGTGTAAATTGCGTATTTAATTCTGCTGAAAGATGCAGTAGCAATTTCGAAAGCTATTATCAAAGAAGTAAACCCTAGTGGATGTATGCCAATAAGAAATTCCGCACCTTTAAGTACCCCATTCAACTTTTTTTCATTAATACAACGCCAAAGCATTCTAGTACGTTCCAACGGTTTTCTATGGTCTCAGTTCCCTCGAGGCAAAAATCTTCCTTGTTAGTTTATTTTGCGAATAAGAAAGCTGTATAGTTAACCCGTCCGCTACAGTCTTACTAAGTACTGCTAGTATCGAATGTTAGTATCGCTCTGCAAATTTCAGCCATTTCCTTGGTAATTATAGCATATGTAAACGGAATTTCACTCTCGGAACCGCTTACAAGCAGCATTTCGATGCTCACTGCAGGTTTACATTACCTTACAGGACTCATTGAAGGGTTTTTATACTTTCATTTGTATCCTCATTTAACGTTTCTGTTCTACGTACGGTTATGGCCACTTGGCACCGCTACCGCTTAAAGGAGTTTTTCTAGTCTAAGACTTAAAACTTGGCTAAGAAACTCCACTGCGGAGGAAAGACTTACAGGATTAGCTCTCCTTTCAATACAAAGCAGTCTTCACATATCTCTTGAACAGGTTATAGATGTCTTCGCCGGAAGTTAGACCTGTTACATCAAAATCCCATGGGGCGACTGTTTTCTCATAGATATTTCCTGCTTCTATTTCCGGGAGTTGGTAGGCTTCTATCCATGTACTCATTTGTGCAGATATTCTTTTTTCCCTGTGATCGAGGACTCTAAAGCTAGTTCTTCCCACCTATCTCGGAGTGGTGTTAGTCCCGTTGAGCACAGTAACACAGATATGGGCGTGGTTTTCATTGCTCTAGTGCTCTGTTTTGTATGGTTTCTATGCGTTTTAACATGATCTCATTGGCGTCTTTAAAAACAACTACCGCATATTCTAATTTTGCGCTTTAGTCCCTTATAAAGCGTTTTCATATTTGCTCCCCAGCTTGTCCCTGCCAATTTTTGAAGTATTAAGGTAGCTTTCATTCCCCTTTCTCTCATCTTTTCCATGAACCAAGTCCCTCCCCTGGCTAGTGCTGGGTAATCTTGTTAAACTCCCATTTAGTGAACGGCCTTTCCGATTCTTTCCACCTGCTACTTCCTCGTATAAAATGTTCTACCTGCTGCCTAAGAATCGTTTCCTGTCCTTCATTCCCCTTGCTCGTCTGTAGTTGTACCTCGCTTTGAACTTTTGCAAAGTGTTTCGCAAACTCTTCTTTCTCGCAGATGGATCACACCTCAGAAAAGAAAAGCGCGGAAGCTGGAAGTAGGCAACTATACTTTACGAGGTTTAAGGGGGGATCAGGTATTCAAGTAAATACCGATGTCTCATTATAGGTTCCCAACCCCAACAACACATTAATAATGAAATTGGTACATTTTGATTGTCTCGCTTGTACGGCCGAAGGAGAAAGAAGGCGCCCAAGCTCCGAGTTCTCTTATCGGATATGGTTGTTTAGGTGCCTGCTACCATTTAAAGACCTAATACGCGAAGACCTAACGCATAATGGAGCAACGGAAGCTTTTCTGCCCCCCAGCAGGTTAAACTGCAGCAAATCTTTAGGCGATTTACCGCAACCAAACCTCCTAGCATACCTGGTGCCCTCTGGGTTTCCTAGTTCCATCACAAGAAAGGGCGAATCCGAATCAAAGGCGACGTACAGACGATCAGCTCGGACGGCGTTCAAAGGCAAGAGTTGGGGGAAGAGCTGATGATGATGATGATCTTCGGTATTGCAGCTGGAGGAATCGCCATAGATGCACGGATAACCTTCTTTAGGAATGCCTGCGCTACTAAATAGCTAGGAAAGAACACTAGGGGCGCAAAAACGGAAGCCTAGAGCAAAGAGGAATGAGAAAACCCTACGAATGAATGAAAAATTTCCACTACAGAAAACTTCCACTACAGAACACCCCTTTTGGAGTGATATTATCAAAGGGCCAACTTACCCTTCAAAGAACCTTCCCAAATGATCGGCCCAGCTCACAAATTTGTCGAGACGGAATATTGCGCAAACGGAGCTCCATCTCAAGCCAACACTAGCCTACACGATCAAGCAGATATTAATTTCGGGAAATTGAGTTCATTTATCATTAAAACACATTACCTTTCGTTATAAACGCCATGGACAAAACTAGTGAATTTAACAACGGCAGCTCACAAGAATCTTCTTCTTCTTCTAAAGTGGATGAAATTTTGCTTCATATTTGCAACTTTATTTTGGCTCCGAGAACTAGAAGAAAAGAGAAAACAACCAGTATTAACCACTATGAAAGAATTTATAGTATTCGGCGTTTGTACCTTTTGTCGACACTCGGTGAACAAGACAAGAAAGACTTAAAGTTCTAGACGATTGAGTCGTTGGCCAAGTCAACTTATTCACATCTTTTCGCTTCGAGACATTGGACGAGTTTCGCAGCCCCAAAAGGATTCCGTTCCACCCTCTTTCTGCAGTCTCCATTACGGAGGTCCTACAAAACAAACACAGAAGTGGGAAAAAAGTTAGTCGGAACTTATACAAACGAGTCATACCGAGATACAAACGATTACAAACGAGTCATAACAGTTATTTGGGGGAAACGAAAAAGTTACCTCGACTTCCAAATTTGACATCGTCTTCGGTAGACAAGCTTGAAAACACCGCGGAATTGAAGAAAGCTCACCAAAGTGGCAGAGGCTGGTACCACCTCCATTTCCTCCTTTTCGAGTCCTTCGCCTTGGGCCAAATACAAGCCCTTGTACCCTAAAAGATCCCCATTTTGCTCGTTTATCCCTGGAGCTGCCCAAGTGAGTCTTAATTCCGTTGGCGACGTTGAAACCAACGTCAGATTCCGCGGTTCTCCCGTAGGAACTGCTTCGCCTACAAATACTGTCGCTGGTGGAGAAGGCGGTCCTTTTCCTTGTGAATTAGCTGCGGTTACTGTCACCTCGTAGTTGTGATCCCTCACAAGCCCTTCCAGTACTATATACGATGTCTAAAAAGGAAAACAATCCTATTAAAAGTTAATTAAACAATAAATAAAATAAAATAGTAAATAAAATTGGGAATGATTTCTACCTTAACTCCCATAACTTCTTCCTTCTGGCTGTTTTGGGAGAGTACAGGGAACTCGCCCATCTGCCGGTACTCCACCAGATACATGCCAGTACCCGAATCTCCATTCCAAGCGGATTCGCTAAGGATTGTCCATGAAACTCGCACACTCGTGGTCGTTATGGGTACAACTTTCACGTTAGGTACCAGCAATGCCGGCGGAGCCGACAAAGTGCGAAAGATCTCGGAATTGGGCGACCAATTCGAAGGACCCATGTCGTTTACCGCCCGTAAACGGACTTGGTAGTTCGTAAATGGCTTCAAACCGTGGACCGTATACGAAGCTTGCGCTGGATCTGCACGTTCTGATGCAGTTACCCACGGTGCTTGTAATCCTTCTCTATATTCCACCGTGTAATACCTTTAAATGATAAAAAAATCGAATGAAAACTTCATTTCGATTGAAATTTTGGTCATTTTTTCACCTTCAAGGGGCATAACCATCGCGTCCAGGCGTCCAATTGAAGGTGATTTGCCTCGCTTAGATCTGCGAGCTGCTAATAAAGGGGGCAGAGGGCGCTTGGGGCCTTTCCCTGCTATTCGTAGTGTAGACTATTGTATTGTGTCTAGTGTAGACTATTCGTAGTGTAGCTAAAGCAACTTGTCCCCAACCTTGACTGGTCTGTGCCGAGACTTGGAAGATATAAAACTGCTCTGCATCCATGTTGGTGACGCGGTAGGTGCGATCCATGGGCGTAAAGTCTGTGGATTGCTTCTCATTGCGTCCTTCCATGACGTACGCCACGCGATAGGCCAACACTTGGCCGTTAGCTTCATCTGGAACGTCCCAGACGACTCGAGCGCTCGTTAGAGAGACATCAGGGAACGAAACGTTCGAAGGAGGGCCGGGAACTATGAACATTCAAGACAACTGGATGAGATCTGAACTCTTTTTATTGAATATTTGAGGAATTTACCATCTTCCCAGGTTTGGGCGATCACAGGAACGGTACTGAGGGGGCCATCGCCCATTTTGGTGTACGCTCGCACTTGGATTTGGTAACTGGTACACTTTTTGAGCTCTGTTAAGGTCGTTGTCAGTGTCGTATTTCCCAGAACTTCCTTATTCTAATTCAAAAAATCAGTTTTTAGTGCTTTAGAGGCATTTTAAAAGGTTAAAAGTACCCTAAATCGGAAGTTGGCAGCTCCATAGTAGACTTTGTAGCCCAGAATCCCTCCATTTCGCAAGTTTTCGGGGATTTGGTCCCAACTCACTACGACAGTGGTGGATGAGGTTGCATTGGCTCTTACGGATTTCGGCCCAGCGCTTGGAACTTTAACTTAATGATAAATATTGAACATTTTTGTAAATGAAATGTTGCTTTAATGAATGATTTGATAAAGGAAATGTTTTTTACCTCCTTCTCGGGTGCGTTCTTTGGCAACTGGACTGGCGAAGGACATTCCGACGTCGTTAAAGGCTTTTACTGTGACTTCGTAGCTTGCGAACTCTTCTAAATCTTTGAGAACATATGAATTGCTGTTGTGATCTTGTCAAGTATTAAACTGTCGAGTGTTAAACTGGTCCGTCGAGTATTAAACTGGAGGCGGTGCAAGTCCCGGACAGTTTAAACTTAACAATGTTGCGCAAACTTTAAGCGAGAAAACATTCCACAAAGAAAGGAGAAGAAACAAGAGGATAACATATTCAAAAGCAAGCAAAAGATAAGTTCCCCGCAAAACATTGATCTCAGTTTTTGTTGCGCAAAAAGGCTGAAATATAGTACCTGTCAGAATGGTTTCGTAGCAAAAGACTTTAATATATATTTCCCTCAATTTATAACGTCATCTATTATTTAATTTTACAACTTACCAAGTCATAGTCCTCTGCAGTGATGCAACGAACTTTTCCGTCACCTTATCCAGCATTGCTCGTGTATTTTCGACAGCAGCAGTGTCGCTGCCCAGTTTCTAGACCAAGAATCCCAAGGCTTGCCAGAAATGTCCCACAGGTTCCTTGAGCATCTTTTCTTATAGTACGAGTCGTTTGTACGGATTGTGGACGGATTCATTTGAGACATTCGTGTGAAAGTAAAAAAGGTTCCTGCCTTGATAACAAACTCTCCTCGAGAGCCATCGCTGATCGTCAAGGCTAATTTCAGTGGCGCGACTCGTCATTGCACCGTTTCTTCTTTGAGGATGTACAACTGCCCATTTAGGATCCCTAAAGGCTTGGCCAGACATGCTGAGTTTTCTCTTGCCGGTTTTTTCCCCTGACCTGATTTTCCGGCCCGACTTTAAATAAGCTAAATGACAAAATTAATTATTTGTGGAATTTTCAATTCATGATGACAAACGCAGAGTAAGATTCCCGCCAGAGTCCCGATCAAAGTGCACGTCTGTTAACCCGACCAGAGACCCAATCAGGGACCCGATCAGAGACCCGATTAGAGACACGATCAGAGACCCGTGTTCCGGATAAATGCGAATCCGGAAGGGATGCCTAAGGACTTGACCTGCTTTGACTTGACTCATGGGACATCGACCTCGACTGGGTGACGTTTTATGGGTTCAAGGGAAAACTGGACCTATGTTTTTTGATATTTCAAGAATTAGGGAAGACAGACCTTTTGTAGTTGCTAGACAAGAAAGGCGGAGAACGAACAGCGAGACGAGACGGACGAAAGTATAGTCGAGTTGAAGTGGGTTTCGATTGTTTGAAAGTTTTAAAACCTGCGCATATATAACATTTTGGTGCCGAAACCCGGGAATCTGAAGTAATTATGTCGAAAAACGCACTTACGGAGACCGCGAGAGCTCTTCCCGCAGGAGGAAGGCAAGAAGATCAGCGCACTCCCGTGTTGTGGCTGATCCTCCTCATCCCGGACCTTCCAGAGAGATCTTAAGTAGACAAGCCGAAGATTCCAGTGATGAAGAACATGGCGTTCCTGAAGAACCGCATGTCGTAAAAGCGCTTCGAACCCAATCGAAGGCGCAAACAACCAGACTTCTGAACAAAATCCACAAAGCAATCGACGAAAAATCGTCCCGGTCGCTTATCAAAGACTACCGAACGCAACTCGTAGAGCGTCTTCAAGAATGTACAGAGCTCAACGAAAGACTTGTCCAAGCGGAAGCTGAGCACATGATTTTCGGACAAGACCGCTTAAGTTGGATCGCTGACGTGGAAGCCTCAGTCAACAGTTGCTATGTGGCTATTGACAAATATATTCTCTCACGGGCCGGCAGCTCAGCAGCGTCGATAGCCCCGTCTCAACGCTCGCAAATGTCAAGAGGTAGCACCAACACCTCTCATTCTTCCAGGCTGCAGCTTGTGCGACAAGAACGGCAATTAGCAGAGCTTGAGCTGAACCAACTCCAAAGGAATGCCAGGGAGGAAGCAGCTGAGGAGAGGAGACTTAGGGAGCTTGAGATCGAGCGGCAGGAGTTGCTGAAGAGGAAGAAACAACGAGAGCTTCAAGATTTGATCGAGAAGCACTTGCATCTTGCACTTGCATCTTTGATCCTTGAACCCTGAACCCAATACGCAAGTTAGTCCCAACACCTCTATTCCCCATCCAGTTGGCAATCCTCCGCCTGTCCTTAACCTTGCTGTAAGCTCGGCCTTGACTGCTACGAATCAACAGCCCATGGTAACCTCGTCGCTGCCCTTAAGCGTGCCGTCTTCTACGAATTACCTGATTGCCTTGCCACCCATAACCCCAAACGAGGCTTGGATTTATTCCTCGGAAACACCTCCTTCGAAGCCGTCCCATAGCTGCAGGGCCGCACAAATGCAGAAGATAGACATCATGCCTTTCTCCGCGAACCCTAAAGACTGGCCATTGTTCATCTCTACGTTTAAGTCCATGGTCCACGACGTACTGGAACCTGATGACCAACGCATGGCGGTTCTCCGACAATTACTCGACCCGAAGGTGCGGAAAACCGTCCGGGGAGCTCTAAACAACCCGGTGCTTTACCGAAGAGCTTTGGAGAAGCTCCACCGGAAATACGGCCACCCGCAAAAGGTCACGAATGCCTGTTTGCGAAGCGCGCTGAAGTACGCCAAGTTCAAAGAAAACGATTTTGAGGCATTGGAAGGGTTCTCCGAAGAGCTTCATAATGCCGTAGACACCCTTATCGCTTCTGGTCACGACAACGAGTTCAAGTCCACAGTTGGTGCAACTGTTGCAACTGTTGCACTGTTGGTGCAACAGCTGAAGGACAAGCTGACACTGATGAGCCAATGGGGAGAGGAGATCGAAAGGCTCAAGCCACGACCTGCGCATCTTCTGGATTTCGACTCCTGGCTGGAGACCAAAGTGGAGTCTGCAAGCAACGTCCGCACATGGCCCGATACCGACGATTCCGACGACGAGAAGGATAGCCACAAGGCGAAATCTAAGCGCGGATCACGGAAGTCGAAGACCCCAGGGTGGTCAACGTACTTGCTACTGGCCGCGAAGATAATTCTGAATGCGCTTATTGTAAAAACCCTAAGCACGAAATTGCGGTTTGTAGGTCCTTCGCCGCGCTGTCGGCAGAAGAACGGGCCTGTCAAGCGAAGGACAAAGGACTTTGTTTCCGCTGCTTGGGAGATGGACACCTGGCCAAGGATTGCTCTGCGAAGGCTGTTTGTGGAGAGGCCGGGTGCAAAGCCAAGCACCACATTTTACTTCACCGAACCCCTAGGTACTCCAGAAAAGGCGAAGCCAAGATCCCAGCGACATCTAGCCAAGACTCCATTGCTGTGAACAACGTGAGCTGCCACAAGAACGAAGACTATCCTCCATGGCTGAAGCGCCGCAAGGTGTCTCTACTTTGTATCGTACCAGTCCAACTACGAGCTAATGGTAGAAGAATCGACACGTTCGCCCTTCTAGACCCCCGGATGCGATGGAACGCTTATCCACCAAGACATGGCCCGCAAACTGAACCTGAAGGGCCCGATGGAAGAAGCAGACCTCAAGACGTTCAAGGGGAGCGATTCCATGATGGTCCCAACGGTGGATTTCTTATCGCCTCGCTAGATGGGAAACACGTCTTTTTAGCTGATGAAGCTACGGCAGTTCCGACGCTGGTATCGACCTTCCGCAAGAGGAATATTCCCCATCTTAAGAAAGTCTGGCCGCACTTGCAAGATCTGCCATTGAACCAAGCTGAGCCTGGCGAGGTAACCGTTTTCATTGGCACTGACGTACCAGAAGCTCTTCATTTTGATGATAAACCGCCTCCTGGAGTCAGAGGGCCACGCGCGCTGTTTACTCCTTTTGGATGGAGCCTGAGGGGACCAGTCCAAGTCGAGTCTGTGTTCCACACCAAGCGGCATATCATGAACGTAACTGTCGATGACCTTCATGAGAGCGTCAAGTCCTTTTGGACGACCGAATCACTAGGAGTTACACCCACAACATGCAAGATGATATCGGAAACATAAGCTTCCTTCCCGGCTGAAGACCGCGTTGACCCGAATATGGACCTTGATTTAGACCGACTGCCCGTAGAAAGGACTCTTGGCGTCGGGTGGAATGCTGGGACAGACAGCTTTGCATCCCGCGTAAAGCATATGCCCGCGAAGTCGACAAAGCGGGAAATACTGCGCACTGTGGCGAGCGTGTTTGATCCTATCGGATTCCTGGTTCCAATCACCTTGACGGCCAAAACCCTGTTGCAAGAGCTGCAGTGGGACGACGAAATTCCCGAAGGCCTAGCTGCACGTTGGAGTTGTTGGCTGTCCGACATCCGAAAACTGGAAGCTGTTACTATCCCGCGATGCCTGCAACCCGTGCTCAACCCCCATTCCGTCCAACTTGACGTATTTGCTGACGCGTCGGAGCTTGCCTTTGGGGCCGTAGCTTACTTACGCGTCTCAGGCTCAACCGAGATCACAACTAGCTTTGTTACAGCTAAATCCCGTGTGGCACCCTTGCGGCAGCTTACTATTCCTCGCCTCGAACTCCGAGGAGCCCTGCTAGCCGCCCGAATGGCCCACAGGGTTTCCACGGAACTAAGACTAAAGCTTGACGAGATTCATTTTGGGACTGACTCGTCTACGGTTTTAAGTTGGATTTACTCGAAGACCTGCAAATTTAAAACTTTTGTGGCCAATAGGGTTACCGAGATCCTGGAATTAACTAAGGCCAGCCAGTGGAAACATGTTCCGGGAAGGATGAACCCAGCTGACGACTGTTCCCGAGGGTTAGAGGCAGGTTTCCACCGAACCGATGGTTCAACGGGCCGGCCTTCCTCCAGCGCCCGCCCCCAGAGTGGCCCGCCGCGCAAGTTCAACACGAACCTGACAACACCGAGCCCGAAGTTTTACCATTGATGATAGCCAACATTACAATAGATCGGAGTGAGCCGCTTGAAGTTCTGAGAAGCACGTCGGACTTGCATAGACTGAAGCGGACCCTGGCATGGGTTCTTCGTTTTATCAAGAATTCGCGCCCTTCTAAGTTTCCGGTGTTGAGGGGGCCCCTGACAGTTGCCGAATGCAGAGACGCTTCCGTAGAGTTCATCAAACTGGAACAAAGACGTCTTTTTTCGTCTGATTATGCCGCCCTGAAGGCTGAACGTCTGCTTCCGCGTAACTCGAAACTTCTGAAGCTCACCCCCTTCCTTGACGAAGGAGGCTTAACGCGAGTTGGTGGAAGAATCCAACACGCTGATCTCCCATCCGACGTCAAGCACCCAATTCTATTGAGCCCTACCAGCCCGCTAACCACCCTCTTAATCCGACAAGCCCACGAAAGGCTCGCTCATGGATCAACCGAGCGGACCTTCGCTGATCTACGTCTCCAGTATTGGGTAACGGGTGGACGAGCGGCTGTCAACAAGATGGTAAATAATTGTTTCACCTGTAAACGTTATCGAGTGAAGCCGAACGGTTGATGTCGGCTTTGCCTCGACAACGCCTGGAGGCATTTAGTCCACCCTTTTCGAACATAGGCGTGGACTACTTTGGTCCATTCGCGGTTGTCATACACCGCAGGGTTCACAAGCGTTACGTATGTCTCATTACTTGTTTAGTTACTCGTGCGGTCCACTTGGAAGTGGCGCACTCTCTGGATACAGATGCAGAAGATAGACATCATAGACCCCGACGCATGTCTTTAGCGACAATGGGACGAACTTAACCGCTGGTGCAAAGGAACTTCGTGCTTGAAAGCCTGGAACGAAACCCAAATCAGGGGCGAGTTAGCCCGGCGGGACGTCAATTGGCATTTCTCCCCTCCTGCATCCCCGCATTTCGGGGGAGTTTGGGAGCGCCTCGTTCGCTCGGCTAAAATCGCTCTTAGGTACACGTTGCGTAATCAGACCGTCACCGATGAAGTACTGGTAACCGTCATGGCTGAAGTGGAATCGCTACTGAACGGTAGACCTCTGACACAGATCAGCGTGAATCCTGATGACCCAGAGCCACTGACTCCGAATCACCTTTTGCTGGGCCGGGCTAACCCAAACCTACCGATCGCAGTGGTAACCAACGAAGACCTCAACGCGCGCAAACGTTGGAGAGCTTCACAAGCCATCACGGAGCGGTTCTGGCGCCGATGGTTGCGGGAGTATGTACCATCCATCATCGAACGCAGGAAATGGGTTAGGCCGAACCGAAACCTACAGCCTGATGATGCCGTGCTGCTGATCGAAGAAACTACTCCAAGAGGTCTCTGGCCTCTCGGGTCCAAGTGGTCCAAGTTTACCCCGGACCTGATGGCTTCGTACGAACAGCGCTGATCGAAACGAAGCATGGAGAATATGTTCGACCGTCGGCGAAGCTTTGTTTGCTGGAGATAGCCGAGCCTGAAGACTGAATTGTTTACGTCCGCAACAGGGCCGGCTATGTTCCGGATAAATGCGAATCCGGAAGGGATGACTAAGGACTTGACCTGCTCTGACTTGACTCATGGGACATCGACCTCGACTGGGTGACGTTTTATGGGTTCAAGGGAAAACTGGACCTACGCTTTTGATATTTCAAGAATTAGGGAAACAGACCTTTTGTAGTCGCTAGACAAGAAAGGCGGAGAATGAACAGCGAGACGAGACGGACGAAAGTATATAGTTGAAGTGTGTTTGATTGTTTGGAAGTTTTAAGACTGAAAATAAAGACGTTAGCCCTATACATGTGTCGTGTCAGTTTAAACCTGCGCATATATAACAGCAGGCCTGTCTAGCATGTTGAGTGATTCTAAGAAATTGGGGAATTCCCAGACGTAGGTCCATTCACAAAGGGTTAGCTCACCTTCTTCGTCACTGCTGTCCCTCTCAGACTCGAAATCCTCAAAAATGTCTTTCTTTGGATCCATGTTCGGATCCATGTATGTTTGGCTTCCAACTGAAGTGTTCCGCGCTAGCTAAACCGCTTGTCAACTGTTGGGCGTGGCTCAAGGCTAGGTAATGGAAGTCCCTCGTTCAGCTGAACAGGAATGCACCCGATGTGCATGGGTGATGGTTGAGGTCGATCAAGTTGACCTTTACTTTCCCATATTTCTCTTCTTGTCCCATGGAAAGACCACTAACTATAAGCTGGCATACCCTTTTCAGAACCTAGTTTCTTCATGACCAGACTTGACATCTATAATACAAGTATATAACAAATTAATACAAATAAAAAGATATACTTCTGTCAAGCTGCTTTACAAAAAATCACACCTCTTAATACTTTGGTTTGTAAATAGGGGTAGGGGCGGCATAGGTCTTGGGGGCTTCATAGGAGGGAGCTTTGTAGGCTGGGGCATCGTATTGGGGGGCAGCGTATTGAGGGGCAGTTCTGTAGGGTTTTTCTTCGGGGTACTTGGCTTCTCCAATGTACTTGACGTCAGCAACGTTGCCGTAGTCGTCAGCCTTGTAGCTGACGATTTGAGTGCGGCCATCGGGTAAGTTGACCCGATCAGAGACCCGATCAAAGTACACGTAAGTTAACCCGATCAGAGACCCGATTAGAGACCTAATTAGAGACCCGATAGACCCTTAGACCCACAACAAGCTGAATGCGTGCAAGAAACTCGGACAACTTGCAGCATTACATTGCAAGATGCTTAAAGAACTTGTAGTTCTGCTTGGACCTTTTAAACTTGCCACCGATGCTTTTCAAAAGGATTCGGAAACCCTTGGACTAGTCATACCAGCGTATTTGGATATGGTTAACAGAACATCCTCGGATACATCTGTGAACCCCGACAGCACGTTGGTACTTTATTGCCGTCAAACGGCTCAAGTATTTCACGAATCCTTAAAGCGACGTTTGGGATATGTCCTTAATGATACCTTTTACGTAAGATCATTTCATTAAAATAGTCTATGGAGATTGCTTTTGACAGATGTGGATTATGTTTCAGGAACCGTGCTTGATCCTCGATTCAAGAAAAAATGGATTCCTTTGTCTGGGCGGACACAAGCTGAAGTGATCAATTTAGTGAAGCAGGAATCGGAATTTCGGTATCCTTTCGCTGGTAAGAGAATTTAGCCTGCGTAATAGTAGCTCTATATATAGTTACGGGATTGTTTTCTTCATAGCCAAGGAAGGAACAAGTGGGACAGACGTTGCTGCCACCAACAACCCGAAACCAAAGACCAGTGAAATACGTCCGCTTTTTAGTAAAGATCCAGCAGTAATAAATAGTAATAAATCCAGCAAGACCATGGAAAATAAATGACCCAAGGAGTGTGAAATAAAAAAGTCCGATTAATTATTACAGGTCTTGATGTTATCTTGCTTTTTGAGAAAATCATACTTCGCTCTTTTGTGTGAATAATATTAACTTGTTAAATTATGTTATGTATAGTAATATAAGCATACTTCAAACAAGATATTTTATCATAATATCTGTATATTGACTCAGCACATATAACCTTAATAATAACCTGGAAATGGATTGTGTCATCCATATAAATTATGTCTATGATTGAAAGGGAACATTAAGTTGTTTAACAAGAACGTGTACCAATCTTGGTATGACATTTCTTTTGGCTTGAAATTATCCCGTGCAAGCAAAGCGGAAATACTATCTTTAATAAAAAAGCACAGTTTATTACAGGCTTTATTTTAGTCAAGTTTTGGTAAGTGATTGGGGTATATATAGCGTTACAGGACTAGTCGGTATTATTGAAATGTTCGGTGACGGTCTAAATTCCGCCCCCTTTCTTTAACATGCACTTTCCTAAGCACGCCCATCTCCAAATAATAGTGTCAATTCGTGTTCGGACCAAAGTCAGCCGGAGTTGAATAGGCAGCGACACCTGTCGTGAATGCAGCAGACGACGATGCAGTGCCACTTCGCCTGTCGTCTTTATCTTTATTGTCGTCTGACGTTCGCAGTTTGCTGCTTTTAATGTGAACAACAAAGGGCGTGGCAGAAAGTGCTTCAGTTACCTTGTTTATGTGTTGTGAATGCGTGTATAAAACAAACATTTCCCTTAGAAAAATTCAACCGGTGAAGTGACATCACGCACAAGATGTGGCCGTCAAAGAGATCGAAAGTGGAGGAGAATACTGGCACGATGGACCACACCTCAGAAAAGAAAAGCTCAGAAGCTGGAAGTAGGCAACCATACTTTACAGGGTTTAAGGGGTATGAGGGGTTAAAGTTAAATACCGATGTCTCATTATAGGTTCCCAACAAAGCACTACTAATACCTTCAATGGTCCAGTTACCGTCAATCGTGCTGAAAATGTTTGCATTGGTGGTGTCACTAACGTTGGAAACCAACCCGCGGACATGAATAAGTTAGAAGTAAGGGCTCGAATTCATTGATAGTAGCAATGTCAAAAACTGTACGCGTTTGCTTTTCTAGTGCAAAGACTTGAAAGAGTACTATTCGACTGCCTTGTGCAAAGCTTCTCCACTGCCATGGTACCCCGAGCACACTTGGGACATCGACGAATTCTACACGGAGCTAACCTTAGAAGACTCAACTAAGTTTGGCGTGGAAAAACTTTTTGAACAATGCCAGGTAAGAATTGCACTTTAATTTCCTTAAAACTCATCTAGCGCACTCGATGGCCATTTCAGAAACATTTTCGGAAAGGGGGTAGTTACCGCATTCTGATCGAAGGAGACGCCGGCTATGGAAAGTCAACCTTGATGCTTAAGATCGCTTCTGATTGGTCTAAAAGCGACTCAAACAAGTACACCAGTGATTTTAGTCTACTGCTTGTAGTAAAACTGGGCTCCGTTGGTGAAGATGTAAGTCTACTTAAACATGGATCATCAAGGCTCTATTTGTTCCTAAATTTCAACCAGGGAAACATCTTGAGTTACATGGAAAAAGTCTACAAAAAGAAGATGAAACTGAAAGGTAAAAAAACATGGCTACTAGAAGATGTATTAGAGAGTGAAGCAGAAAAGGTCCTGATTCTGCTTGACGGGTACGATGAGGCCAATGCTAGGACCAAGGAAGAGGTAGATCGGATTATGAAGAAAGAAGACATGATGCAGTGCCACGTGGTGCTCACATCGAGATGCGGACATGTACCCGATGATGTCAAGGAGAATGCCCAGCTTGTAACAGTGAAAGGCTTTGGACAAAGACAAGTGGCAGTGGCAGTTGGCAAGTTCTTCATCAAGGCAGGTCACATAACCAAAGCCGATGTGATAAATTGTTTCGATAGACTGTTCGGAGTGTCGGATTCCGATAGCGAACTCGACGACTCGGATTCCGATAGCGAACTGGATGACTCGATCCTACCTAGTATCGATGATTTTAAAAATATTGAAGAAATTTACGAACTAAAGCCTGAAGCTCAACGACTGAGTCTGGAGCAATTCAAGCAATTCCTACGGAAGGTAGAATACGAGAGTCCTTACGAGGAACTAGCTCAATGTCCACTGCTTTGCGTCATGATGTGCTGCTTAGTCAGCGAGTGCCCCAACGGTAAACTACCTTCAACTGTTTCGGGTCTTTACTTTGCCATGATCAACCACAACCTGTACCGCGCATACATAAAGAAAGCCAGAGCTGCTGGAGAAGACGTTGACATGTGGAACTGGAGTGGCCTCGACAGTCAGATTCATGAAGGTCATGAAAGCTACCTCCAAGAGTTTGGTCGTCTTTGCGTCAACGGTCTCAAAACTGAAAGCATGAGCTTCACCTTGTTTGACATAACGGGAAACAAATCAAAGGCTCAAACTACCGACGTCAAGGTTACTCAACTAATCGCGGCAGGTGTTCTGATCCAAGACACCAAAGAGAAGATTCCTCGGTACCAAGTTCCTCATCGAACCACGGCAGAATTTCTAGCCGCCTACTATCTTGGTAGAGAAACCGACCGGAATGTTATGGAACAGAACTTACTTGACCTGTATCGGCTAGAGGCCAGCTTCCATGAAGTTGAGGTTTCCCTGATGGAAATTGGAAAGTGGAGGTGTTTAGTCGACGCTTTCCGTGTCATTAAGTTTCCTTCCGACTGTCTTAACAAGTTTATGGAAAATTATTTCACCCAATATGGTGCCGCTAGAACCTGGTCCGAATTTAAAGATGCTCTGCCGAACGAGCTGGACCTCCTACATAGAGAAGGGGGATATCTCATAGTTAGCTCAGTTGAGCCTAGCCTAACTCAGCTTGAACTGGTTGAAAAGATCGGCAAGAAGAACACTGGAAGAACAAACGCACTCTTTGCATCACCAAAGGATTGCCTCATTTCCATTTATTTGGATATGAGTTCTGAGGTACACTATTTACCAGTTGTGTTGCAGACTTTGTCCAAGTCCGGTGTTGTTCTTCATGAACTGGAATGTAATGGAAGATACAACATAACTGGCGACCAAACGCGACAAGAATTAGTTCACAGTTTTCAGGAGCTTCTTAAATCTGCTTCCTGTCCTGTTCAATTGAGATTCTATGGAGCTTCACAAGGTAGGTTAAGTTATATTTCTGGATTTTATTTTGGCTATTTTTAATACTTAGATTTTATATCGGCCGTGAACGAGGCCATGCAAGAGGTTCCTGAAGCTTGCCGTCTCAAGCGTTTCGAGTTCGATCTTCTGTGTAAGTACGAGGGAGCGCTGTAATTATTGGATCGCAGACGTTGATGTCATGTCATGTGGACGTCTCCAAGATGATGCAGCAACACACTCCAACTTACTCTTTAAATCCTTATTGCAGATTTTGATGGTGATACATCACTACTATGGGAAGTCTTGGCTGAGAAGTGGTTGTCTCACTTGCAACACCTGGGCATGAGGTATAAGGACAATAGCCACGTAATCACAACTATTAACTAACGAGGTTTTTCTAGTTATGGTGTGTTCAACCCAATATTAAAACGACTTTCGGAGCCAGGGTGCAGTCTCACTTCGCTGAGCCTCAAGGGAACTAAAGGCCTACTGCTTGAAGACCTAGTGATGCTCGCCAGTGAACTTGAAACGCTAAAGCTTTCATACACGACTTTCCGATTTGACGTGAGTGAGATAATTGTACAACTGCACTTCCCAAAAACTTTTCATATTCGCGCCATCACCCTTTGCATAAATAATTCAATCACAATTCACCCTTGTTTATACGAAGAAATTCCGTTTTACTCGTATTACAGGTTACTGAAATCAGCAAGTACGCGGTCAAGGAAAAATGCTGTCTGAAAAGGCTTCATCTTAATGAAATTTCATTGGAGCTTGATGGATTGCTTCCGTCAGTTGATGAGAACCAAGAGCTCCTCCTTGCTTGGAGAAATCTGGCACTAAACCTGGAGGAATTGACCATCGTTGGATGCACGTTTCCAATCGAATTGTTTAGTTGGTTGAACCTAACTGCACCTAATCTGCGGACCCTTGCCATCGGCGGAATCAATGGAAAGACTCCAAAGAAGGAGTTCTATGCCAACCAGTTGTTGGAGGCCTTAACCCGAAGTAGTGGAGACAATATTGAAGAGCTTTCATTATTAAACCGCTTTTGGCAAAACAGCGAAGTTCTGATGCTGCATCCGATCCGAGAAGGAATTCAACGCTGTCCGAGGATGAAGAGAGTCAACCTGGGATTTCAGGAATATGATTTATCAAAGATCCTTTCCATAGGTCCTGGTCCTTCAAGTCCATTATCTTCCAGTGGTGAGGAAGCTCTGAAAAGCGATGATATTGTCTTGGCTTTGTTCAAAATAGTTTTAAGTGTTCCTATGCTTCAAACTTTATCTTGTGACTTTTGGTACCATAAAACAATTGGTATATTCCATGCTATTGCAGACAAGGCTGAAAAATGGCCAGGAAAAACAAACGACAATGAATCTAATACTTCGTTAACGCTGCATAAATTATATAAGCAGAATGCATGTCATGCTATGCATGTGTTCAGAGAACGAAAACTAAAATACTGCCTTAGGTACGTAGAAGAAAAGGTGTACGAGCTTTGGTTCCCTGTGTAAATTGCGTATTTAATTCTGTTGAAAGATCAAATAGCAATTTCGAAAGCTATTAATCAAAGAAGTAAACCCTAGTGGATGTATGCCAGTAAGAAATTCCGCCCTTTAAGTACCCCATTCTACTTTTTTTCATTAATACAACGCCAAAGCATTCTAGTACGTTCCAACGGTTTTCTATGGTCTCAAATTCCCTCGAGGCAAAAATCTTCCTTCTTAGTTTATTTTGCGAATAAGAAAGCTGTATAGTTAACCCGTCCGCTACAGTCTTACTAAGTACTTCTAGTATCGAATGCTAATTTCCTTGGTAATTATAGCATATGTAAACGGAATTTCACTTTCGGAACCGCTTACAAGCAGCATTTCGATGCTCACTGCAGGTTTAGATTACCTTACAGGACTCACTGAAGGGTTTTTATACTTTCATTTTTATTCTCATTTAATGTCCTACTTACGGTTATGGCCACATGGCCAGTCAGTACGGCTACTGCAGAAAGGAGTGTTTCTAGTCTAAGAAGACTGAAAACTTGGCTAAGAAACTCCACTGGGGAGGAAAGATATGTCTTCACATATCCCCTGAACAGGTTATAGATGTCTTCGCCGGAAGTTAGACCTGTTACATCAAAATCCCATGGGGCGATTGTTTTCTCATAGATATTTCCTGCTTCCATTTCCGGGAGTTGGTAGGCTTCTATCCATGTACTCATTTGTGCATATATTCTTTTTTCCCTGTGATCGAGGACTCTGAATACTACCTCGTCTTCAGAAGGACGTTCCATCATTCTGTTGCGATACCTTAAGCCAGTTCTTCCCACCTATCTCGGAGTGGTGTTAGTCCTGTTGAGCACAGTGACACAGATATGGGCGTGGTTTTCATTGCCCCGAGAATTATTCCTACTGCTCTGTTTATGGTTTCTATGCGTTTTAACGTGATCTCATTGGCGTCTTTAAAAACAACTACCGCATATTCTAATTTTGCGCTTTAGTCCCTTATAAAGCGTTTTCATATTTGCTCCCCAGCTTGTCCCTGCCAATTTTTGAAGTATTAAGGTAGCTTTCATTCCCCTTTCTCTCATCTTTTCCATGAACCAAGTCCCTCCCCTGGCGAGTGCTGGGTAATCTTGTTAAACTCCCATTTAGTGAACGGCCTTTCCAATTCTTTCCACCTGCTACTTCCTCGTCTAAAGTGTTCTTAAGAATCGTTTCCTGTCCTTCATTCCCCTGGCTCGTCTGTAGTTGTACCTCGCTTTGAACTTTTGCAAAGTGTTTCGCAAACTCTTCTTTCTCGCAGATGGACCACACCTCAGAAAAGAAAAGCGCGGAAGCTGGAAGTAGGCAACTATACTTTACGAGGTTTAAGGGGGGATCAGGTATTCAAGTAAATACCGATTCTCATTATAGGTTCCCAACCCCAACAACACATTAATAATGAAATTGGTACATTTTGATTGTCTCGCTTGTACGGCCGAAGAAGAAAGATGGCGCCCAAGCTCCGAGTTCTCTTATCGGATATGGTTGTTTAGGTGCCTGCTACCATTTAAAGACCTAATACGCGAAGAGCTAACGCATAATGGAGCAACGGAAGCTTTTCTGCCCCCAAAAGCTTAAACTGCAGCAAATCTTTAGGCGATTTACCGCAACCAAACCTCCTAGCATACCTGGTGCCCTCTGGGTTTCCTAGTTCCATCACAAGAAAGGGCGAATCCGAATCAAAGGCGACGTAAAGACGATCAGCGGGATCAGCTCGGACGGCGTTCAAAGGCAAGAATTGGGGGAAGAGCTGATGATGATGATGATCTTCGGTATTCCAGCTGGGGAATCGCCATAGATGCACGGATAACCTTCTTTAGGAATGCCTGCGCTACTAAATAGCGAGGAAAGAACAGTAGGGGCGCAAAAACGGAAGCCTAGAGCAAAGAGGAATGAGAAAACCCTACGAATGAATGAAAAACTTCCACTAGAGAAAACTCCTTTTAGAGTGATATTATCAAAGGACCAACTTACCCTTCAAAGAACCTTCCCAAATGATCGGCCCAGCTCACAAATTTGTCGAGACGGAATATTAGCGCAAATGGAGCTCCATCTCAAGCCAACACTAGCCTACACAATCAAGCAGATATTCATTTCCGGAAATCGAGTTCATTTAACATTAAAACACTTTACCTTTCGTTATAAACGCCATGGACAAAACTAGTGAATTTAACAACGGCAGTTCACAAGAATCTTCGTCTTTCTCTAAAGTGGATGATACTTTGCTTCACATTTGTAGCTTCATTTTGGCTCCGAGAACTAGAAGAAAAGAGAAAACAACCAGTATTAACCACTATGAAAGAATTTATAGTATTCGGCGTTTGTACCTTTTGTCGACACTCGGTGAACAAGACAAGAAAGAGTTAAAGTTCCCGACGATTGAGTCGTTGGCCAAGTCGACTTATTCACATCTTCCTTTTCGCTTCGAGACACTGACACGAGTTTCGCAGCCACAAAAGGATTCCGTTCCACCCTCTTTCTGCAGTCTCCATTACGGAGGTCCTACAAAACAAACACAGAAGTGGGAAAAAAGTTAGTCGGAACTTATACAAACGAGTCATACCGAGATACAAACGATTACAAACGAGTCATAACAGTTATTTGGGGGAAATGAAAAAGTTACCTCGACTTCCAAATTTGACATCGCCTTCGGTAGACAAGCTTGAAAACACCGCGGAATTGAAGAAAGCTCACCAAAGGAACCAGACCACAGGGATTACGCATGGTACAATACAAAGCGCTCCTTCTTTCCAAACCCTATTGGGAGAATGAGAAAATTAGCACCGAAAAGGCATTCAACTTAATGTCAAACGTAATACCGTCAGTACAGAAAATCCATGTCCCAAGTCCACTCAGCTCGAGTCAGGAGCTCAAGGTCATCTGAACCACAGGACCAAGGATTGCTTAACGTGTCCACCTTCTTATTGGAAGCGAAAAACTAAATAAATAAATAAAAAGATATTAATATAGTTGTAACTAACCCGTCATGCCATCAGCTCAGTTCTCTTCCGGGCGTTTTCTCAGAAAATTTACAAGAAATTATCCTAAGCTGAGATAAAATCTCCTTCAAAAATGACAAAATGCGACCAGTTTGAAAGAAAGAAAACACTGACCAAGAACTGCTTTCCTTCTTTCAAACCCAAAAGCTTTGCCCGGGCTAGCATAAGCGAAGCTTTCCCTGCACAAACTCTTGACTTGACTTTGACTTGCCCAAAAAGACGAACACAGCCGAAAGCAGATAGTAATACACGAAATGTACTCCCCTTTCCGAAAAGACTCCAATGTGTCCCTTCCCCCGCCTCGTAGCCGTAGCAAGGGTAGGAAAGACGAAAATTTGTCAGAAGTTGACCAGGTGCTGGTTCAACTCCCCTTTTTCTTAGTTGTTGCAACCCAGAGCCTTCGAGCGTCCTAGAAAAAAAAGGAACAAGAATAAAAACGGTAAAATAGGAATAAAAGCGCTAAACTCAGCTACTGAAACACTTGAAAATGAGTCTACCTTCTCTGAACCTATTACCAATATGTTCAAACATAAAGTGAACGCCTCGGCTAGGGAAAGAAACCAAAAAACCACATTGGAAAAAATAAAAATAAGCTCTTACCTCTTCTGAAAAGTTCTTATCCGGCCCCCAAAACAGCAAACAATCTTGAAAACACGGCAAAATCGCAGACGGAGCGCTAAATGGAGGGAAAGCCTGTAAAAGAGATGAAGGTTTCGTTACTAACGTGTTTCCAACATTAAAATTGAACAGAAAATAATGTACTCAGCCAGAAATGTCCACAGACGTAACCTTTTCCTTTGCCTGGCGACGTCTTCGCGTTCTTCAGTCGAGGCTTCCACCACCCGTTTGACCCATGACCCCAGAAAAGTTTTCGCTGCTTTTGCCATTTAAGACCTATTGCATGGCACAGCGAAAGCTTTTCTGTCCCCCAGGAAATTCAAATGTTGCAGCAAAAGACCTAACCGGCCACAACACTTTGAATTCCTGGCATACCTTTCCTTCTGGTTCTCCTGGCAGGTCCCATCAGAAGGTGAATAATAGCTGTCTCCACGCAGCCTCAGCTTTGCAGATAAATAGCAGATACAGTTGCGTTTGTCTTTTGCTTCTCCAAAAGGATGGCAAAACGCACGGTGATCAAGTTGGCTGAGCGGAACGGGAAGAGAGAAAGGACCACGCACTGAACACTTGCAAACTGTTTGTGAAATTTGTCACCACCTAATAAATAGAAAAGGAACAACTCTTACTAATACTGTTAACAAGCTTTAACAAGTTTGATTTGAGTCACGGAAAAAAGCACGTCATCCCACCCGACTTGACAAACCGAAACCTGGCGGACCAGCCGTGTATGCGAATGCTCTCGCGTTGAGCGGCACGGAACAAAGACAGCAAATTGTTCGCTACGCTCGCTTCGGACGCGGTGCCGGCTATGGCGGCCATTGCTGGGGAATATTTCGTATTACCTTTTTCGACCGGAAAATGGGATAAATTGGTTTCCACTGATATTTTCTTTTTAAAAAAACACGGGATTTTTCCTCGGGAGTGTATCTTTGTTGGTAGTTATGAGACTTGATGAAATCAGCGAAATTTGTTAATGAATAAAATCAGATTTTTTTATTTTTTTAAAAAGTGGAGAAATAATTTTCGTCTCATTAAAGGAAACGAAAAGCAGTGTACGGGAACTTCAGACTTATTGTTAAGCGAATTAATGGCAATATGTAGCCAGTGGGAGCGAAGAAACTTGAAAACGTTCAAAAACATGGCGCAGGAATAATTCGAAAATATTCAGTAATGACGCATTTAATTAACAAAATGTGAAAATATGCACACGGCTTGCTTAACAGTTAAGCTTTGATTGCTTTCAGTTTAATCAAAGTCGGATGGAGTTGATACATTTAAAATAAAACGGGAGCAAATTACCTGACGTGTGCTACACTGGGCGTCTGTTCACAATATGGCTTGGGTTCTCTAATTCCGTCGTCTACGCAAAGTGGCGGCAAGTGCCTATATAAACAAAGGTCTGTATCCAAGGGCCATGGCAACATTAGCAACGAGCAGCGTGATTGGGCACCGGGTTTTCTATATATTCCGTATTCTGGCATTTGGCGTCTTAACAATACGTTTTACACATGTTGAATACA
The DNA here is from genome assembly GCA_023053545.1 of Lepidurus packardi. NCBI lineage: Eukaryota > Metazoa > Arthropoda > Branchiopoda > Notostraca > Triopsidae > Lepidurus > Lepidurus packardi. Next base: position 111,372 of record JAKZAN010000001.1, on the reverse strand, counting down.
AAATTCAATGATTTTTGTAAAAGGAAAAAAAATTAAAATATTGGGTACCGAAATATCGGGTACCGAAACTACTTTACCTGCAACAGAAAAAGAGATTAAATTCAGTAAAAGTGGCTTTTCGAAAATCAAAGGGAGATTCTCAGACCCAAAACGTCGGAGTCTGGCGGACAATGGGTTGCCGTAGGTAATTTCGTTCGGCTCTTCTTCAAAATGCGCTTTTCTGACACCGGAGGGCCAGCTTCAGGCTCGGATCCGAATCCCAAGCTGGCCGGCCAGTCCAAAGAGTTGGAATTCGAGCTTCTTGACAAGGAATTCTCGCGTGATTCGGACGGAGTGAGAAGAATGGTTCCTTGTCGTAACTTTGCAGTCGAATTTCGCTCCGCGCGAACTCTTGGCACCGTTCCCTTAATAGGAACATCGTGAAGGGCAGAGCTTGAAGTCCGGGTGTCAACGAAGTTCGCTTTAAGTAAGTTGTTAGAGACGGTAGCTGGAGGAACGTTTTCTAGTGGAATTTAAAACTTCTTTTGACTGGGAGCATTCCGAGTGGGCTTGTTTGACGGGTCGGTTGTCTGGTTTGACGAGAATGCAGAAAAAGATGGAGGTTTAAAATGGTTTCCTATAGAAAAAACAAGGTAAAGAAAGTAAAGCATGGAGAAAGCTCAGGTTGATGTAGGAAGTAAACGTAGAAGACTACAGGTTTCGACTACGTAAACGGATACAGAGGAAGAATTAGAGAAAGCGGAGGAGAAATACCGAGCAGCAGAAAATGAGGAGCGTTTCGATAAGCTAAGGCCCTTCAAAATGAATAAAATGGTGGGAGATTTGAATATGAGAGAAATGAAAATCAAAGTAACGCGTGCAGGAGAACTGTTGGTTTTCCCGACCAATTAGGACGAAACGGATAGATTACTAAAGATAAAACAGATAGGGCAAATAAAAGTTCAGGCCAGGATAACCAAACCTAAGTTTCTGCAACACGGGATTGTAACCAAATGCGATGGCGTTTGGGATAGTCGAGTTGTTGTGGCTGAATCTTAGAGTTCTTTCGAGCGAGAGGAGGTTTAAAGGAGGAATGCCTGTTTCAACTTCAAGAGCTGAAGTGGGGGCAGTTTTGAGTGCACCGGTAATAAGAAGCAGGGCTTGTCTATGTAGTGTTCGTACAGGGGCAAGGGAGGGTAGCTTAGTGTTAGACCAGGCTGGAAGACCGTACAGAATTGTCGAGTAGAGGCTCAGGACCAGCGTTCTTAGTTGGTTGACTTTAATAGTTGGTAGGAAGGTGATTAATTGGCGTAGTCTGCTAATTGTGTGATGCCCTTTTGAGGCAAGATGAGCAGCTTGTTTTGACCAGTTCAAGTGCGTGTCGAAAATTAGGCCAAGAGAGCGAACGCTGTCTTTGGGGCATATAACGTCTTCATTCCAGGTTAAGTTTCGTCCCTTCTTTTCCTCGACAAGTGTATGAGTTCCGTCTTGCCTTTTGAGAAAATACAGCCTAGATTCTTACTCCATTTCTCCAACGTTTTAAGGGCATTTTGAAGAATTTTAACGTTGATCTTGCTAGATGAGCCTGTCACCGCGAGGAGCAGGTCGTCGGCGTACGCAATTGTGGTGATACGTTTTTGTTTGAGCAGGTGGAGTGCGTCGTCTATACAGAGGAGAAAGAGTATTGGGGAGAGCCCTGTGGTACACCTTTAAGCATGATGAAGGTATCACTGAAAGATGGGCCGTTTATTACGAAGCCTGAACGGTTCTCAAGAAAGCTTCGTACCCATTCAGACATGTAGGTTGGGAATCTTTTCTTTCTCATTTTCTGGAGGAGTTTTCCGTGTAGAACATTGTCGAAAGCTCCCTCGATGTCTAGAAGGAGAGCAGATGTCACTTTCGTTTTGTCGAAACCGTTTAGGATTTTGTCCGACAGCGTGATTAGCGAGTTTGTTGTTGACATCTTTGTGCGAAAGGCCGATTGATTTGAGGATAGTAAGTTATTGGTTTCGAGGTGGGTTGTAATCCTGTTTGCTATGATTTTTTCCAGTATTTTTCCCAGGCACGATAGAAGGGCAATTGGTCTAAAACTCTTATAGGTGGAGTAGTCCGTTTCACCAGGTTTTGGGATGGGGAAGATCGGTTTTCCAGGGGGTTGGGAAGTGTTTTAGCTTTACACTTGCGTTGAAAAATCCAGTTCTATAAGGTCCAATCAATTTCCACGTGTTTTTTACAAGAGTTGGTTGTACAAGGTCTGTGCCGGGAGCTTTTAGGGGTGGGAGGTGGTCCACAATAGTTGTAATTTCAGCGTGTGAAATTGTGTGCTGAACTTCATGTCTGCATTTCGGCCGTTCACTTACATCTGGTTGCATCCTCCTAGGTTGGTTGTTTATGGGTGGGCTAAGGTCTGCTTCCAGTAGTTTCACTGCGAGGTGATTTAGTTGCTCCGTTTCGTTTTGGAAAGTTTTCCGGTTTGAGTCGAGAAGAAGGTCAAGTGAGCTATTTGTGGCCGTTTTCCGTGCTTTCCTGTCCAAGTTCCATAGCAACTTTGTGTCTGAGGTAGACATTTTGTCTTCCCAGTATCTCTCCCTGGCTTTTCGGCATTGACTAGTGTATTCGTGTCTAGCGTCCTTCCAGACTCTATCGTTGTTAGCATTTGGGTAGGAGCGGTACGTTCTTAGTTTCTTAGCTACATCTTTCTTTAAGGATTTGAGTGTAGAATTCCACCAAGGATTGTTTTGGTTCGATAAACTTATTTTTGGGATGACCGTTGAAGCGGTGTCTGCGAGAATAGCGGATAGACGGCCAACTGCATTATCAAGTTGCTCGGTAGAGTTGAGTTGTGTCACTGTCTTTTCCATTTCGTTTAATTTATTGGAAAGGTCTTCATTAAGTGATTTCCAATCGGCTTTCTTGTAGTTCCAAAATGGCGGGGAGAATTCTTCAACAGGTGTACGTATCCGTAAGGAGAAAGCGTTGTGATCCGACGAGTTGGGGAAAGAGTTGTTATTTAGGGGTATCATTTGCATGCATGCTGCGATCTTCGGTGAGGCAAAGACGAGGTCTATTGTTGAGGAATCTCCTCTTTCCTTTTGAAAGGTGGGCGTGTTCCATTCGTTTACAAGGACCCTGTTTTTCTCCGTGACAAAATCGTACAACTGTGAACCCGGTCCGTCTGGAGGTTTGTTTTCCCAATACCAGTGATGTGCGTTAAAGTCGCCGCATAGAATGATGGGAGAGGTGGTGTCGTTGAACTGGTGCCACATCTCGGTGAGTAGTTTGAGTGGATCATTGGTTTGCCTTCTGTAGATGCATGCAAGTGTTATGGAAGGTAGACTCTCCGGTTGTACTTTTGAAATGGAGTACAATTCTTGTACTGATTGGATTTGAAAATGGAACGTATTTGGTCTCTTGAAACAGACCACCCCTGTATACTCCGTCGGAGGCATAATTAGGTCACAGCCCTGTTGAGATTGATTCGCCATCTTTGTAGGTGGTTCTAGTATGAAGACTGCTTTCGCTTCTTGGATGTTTGCTTCTCTCAGAGTCTCTGCAAGTTGGAAAAAGCTTTTCCGTATGTTATGAAAGATGATGCTTATTCCTCCGTTGTTGGTCAGGTTGGTTTACGTCAGTTGTTTGTTGAGCGTCACTTCTAGTCGTGCGTTTCATGTTTGTGACGATGTCGTTGCCGTCGGGTTATTTGTCAGTTTTTCGAGAGCAGCAATCCTAGCTGGGCATGAACGGTCAAAGGCTTCGTGTTTGCGGCGGCAGTTCGCACATTTCAGTTCTTTGACGTGGCAGGCGTTTGTTGCTCTGCTGATGCTGCTGGTGCTCTGCTGATGCGCATTTTGCGCAGGTGGGGATTAGGCGTTTGCAAGCTGAGGCAATGTGTCCAAAAGCGAGGCAATTAAAACATTGGATTAGAGGTGATCTCGATCTGTACAACCTGTTAAAGGCGAGGAGCGCTGCTGCGTGGAGAAGTTTGCTGTTTTCCTCTGTTGTTGAGCAGATGTACCAGATTGATCCAAACTTTTTCGTGCTGCTCGGGTCCATTTCGCTTGGTCTGCTACAAAAGGTACGCCGAGTGCTGAGTTTTTCTCTGACACATGGGTACAAATAGTGTTCAGGTCGAGGTCGCGAGGAAGTTGGTGAATAACTATCTTCCGGTTACGTTCTCTCACGACAGTCTTTACGGATCCGAGTTGGGAAAGTGTAGTTTCTTTTAAAAGATTTCCAGTTTCCATCATTTCATTTGCCTTTTGGACTGGTATTTTTGTATCTGGCTCACATGTACCGGGAAGATTCGGAGTCTCGTCCGTGTTTCTCGGCCTGGTAAATCCTGGACATGCTAAGTTACGTCGGTAACTCGGCGGACGATTTGGAGAGGGCCAATGTACTTGGGCGAGAACTTCGGGCATCTCCCAACACGGAGTTCCCACAAGTATCGTCAGCGACAGAGGGACCGGTTTCACCGCTCAGCAGCTCGAAGAATTCTTGGACAACTGGGATATCCACCATTCCATGACCGCCGCCTACCATCCTCAGGCCAACGGGCTTTGCGAGCGCGTCAACCGTACTCTGAGGGAAATAGTCGCAGGATTGGTCGACGGTGATCAGAAACATTGGGATCGCTTTATACACGACGCGGTCTTTTGCTTGAATACAGCGGTTCAAGAAACGACCAGACTCGGTCCGTTTCAAATTGTGTACGGGCGGGTCCCGACGTTACCGGAAGATACCCTATTCCCGTGGCCTGAAGAAGCAGCCGAATCCTTTGCGCAATTTGTTGATCGGGTTGAAGCTATACGACAGACGGCAATGGAACGTACTGTCCCCGGAATACCATCCAGGGGATATCGTGTGGGTGAGAATTTGCTCTTTAAGAAAGCGGCAGACTTGCGCAGAGCCAGTATCGGGGACCGCACGTGCCTCGACCCATCGGCTGTGGTAGTCTATTGCTACCAACAAGTGTCTGTTTCGTTTTGAGGACAATGGCAATGGACCGACGTGGTCTATGCCGATCTTCTCAAAGGGTTGCATCGACGGTGCGATAGGCTGCAATAAACCAAGCGGGCGACCAGGTGGGACTGTTGACTTCTGACAACGGACACAAGCTCTCACATAGCGACGAACTGTTCTATGAATACCGGGCCACCAGTATTGCGCGTGAATCTTTTCCAGGGTTTTTGCATAGCCCAAGTGACCCCCATCGGGACCGTCATGGAAGGCGTGGAGTAGCTTTCGTCGATGAGCCCGGGGCAATACAAGCTGCAATGGTCTACCGGTCCCGCTCTTTCGTCTACCGAATACTCCGCGGTTCGTCGTAAACCGTTCCCGGAAGTTGCTTGGGTCTTCTTGCTCAGGATTGGTCAGAGTGTTCAGTATCCGGGCTAGAATTCCGTCTGCATACTGTTCAGTTACCAATTCTTCAGCCGGTATTTTGGCAACGGCAGGGCATACTGGCATGAACTCAGGGACGTGGGTTGACTGTTCGGTGCCCGTGAAAGGGCGTCGGCAACAACGTTTAACTTCCCCCTCCGGTGCTCATAAGTAATGTCGAATTCTTGAAGAGCCAGAGCCCACCGACAGAACTTGGCGTTGCCGTCTTGCTTGTTGAAAATGTAGGTGACAGCCGTGCTGTCGGTAACTACGATAAGCGGTCGTCCAAAAACGTAGGAACGGAGTTTCTGGACAGCCCAAACGACGCAGAGGCACTCCAACTCGTTGCTGTGATATTTCGCTTCCGAAGGGGAGAGGCGCCGACTGATATATGCCACGGTGACTTCCTCGCTGCCACGTCTTTGGATTAGCACAGCTCCCAGTCCCTCGTAACTTGCATCGGTATGGATTAATCTCGTGAACGCCTCTTCTTGGAGAGCTTCCCAAGCCCAGCGAGAGAATTCCTTGAGCAGGCTGTACAAAGGTTTGGCTATGGTGGCGAAGTTTCGGGCAAAACGTACCCAACCAAGTACCCAACCATCCCCAAAAAGCGTTTCAACTCCTTGGTATTCGCAGGTACAGGGTAATTGGAGATGGCTTCGACTTTTGATGGATCAGGTCCGGTTCCAAAACGACTAACGCGATGACCAAGAAAAGTTACTTCGTCCTGTGCAAAGCTACATTTATCAACATTCAAGATTAAGTTGGCGGACTCCATTGCAGAGAGGACAAGGCTTAAACGCTCTTGGTGTTCTTGAAAGGTGCGTCCGAAAACCAATACATCATATAATTCTACGCAGAAGATAGATCTGCGTAGATAATCTAATCTGCGTAGATAATCGTAAGATAATCTACGCAGAATCGGTATTCACCGGTCTTCTTGCGAACCAGCACGACAGGAGATGACCACGGACTCTGGGAAGCGGTTACAATGCCCTGTTCCGTCATTTTCGCTACTTGCTCTGAGACGATAATGCGTCCTTGTGGGGATATTTTCCTCGGAGGAACATGAATAGGGCGATGCTCACCAGTGTCGACAGCATGTTGGACGAGCTTAGTTCCGTGGGACGATAACTGACCGCAAGAGAAAGAGGGCCTATATTTCCCCAGTAGTCCCACAAGGTCGGCGCGTTCCGATTCGGTTAGATGTTCTCCAATCTGCCGGTCCCGAAATTCCAGGCTCGGTATGGTAGATTGGGTTGGAAGGGCAGTGGCGACAATTGGTCTGGCAGATGTATCAAAGTTGGTGACGGTGTCGACTGCTTCTACTTTCACTAACGGCTGCTTCCCTTGAAGTAATAACGGTCCATCATTGAAGTTGATGACAGGAATCATGGCTCGCCCCTCCGATCCTTCTATGACGCTTGCCGGACTAAACCATTCTTTCCCGGGCGTGGACTTCAGGGTTGTCTGAGTAAGCAGTGTGCCTTGAACTGACACTGGGACACTAGTTTCTACAAAACACAGGGACTTTGGAGGAATCGTTACCGTGGCCACCGTCAATGTCTATGTCGTCGTTCGGGGAGTTCAGCAGTTGAGTAAGTGTTCGAAAACGGTGTATTTAGGGGGAGGGAGGAGTATGGTCAGTAACTGATTCATACAACGTTGTACATGTCAAGGACTTCTCCAAATCAACCATTACCCTGACAGAAGTCCCCATAGTGATGACACTAGCATTGATGTGATGACACTAATCAGTGATGTGATGACACTAATCATCCAACCGACACCAAGAAAAAGTGGAAAAGGCGCAGACTGAACCACTAGCATTCGTTGGCAGATATTCCTGTCGATCTCCTGTGGCGAAATCTCCAAGTTGAGTTCTCCGAGTACCGGAACCGGACTGTCACCAGCACTAGCTAACGGTATCCCGTAATACTGTTTGATGGCGAAATTGTCTCCCGCCAAGACGTCCCTTCGTATGAGCGTAAGGGCTGCTCCTGAGTCGACGAGTGCTATAATAGTCCCGATCCCTTTCAAAGTGACTGCGATGGTGGGTAAAACGGACGGTACTGTAGCGGCCATGGGGACTTTGGAATCTTCAGCCGACTCTGCCCTTACGAGCCGGCTTGGGAGTTCTGGACAGAGACGGGCGATGTGGCCTTTCTTCTGGCAATGAAAGCAAGTTGTATCCGTGAGGTCCCGGGGGCTCCTGTCTCTTCTCTGGGTCCTTACTGGGCAATCTCGACCGAAATGTCCACTTGTATGGCAGTAGTAGCATACGGTCTGGCGACCTTCGGAGTTTTTGACTGACTTTTCCAAAACGGCAAGACGTTTTACAACCTCGTCGAGGGAGCTGATCAGGGTCTTCATGCCGCTGACCGAAGGATCTGGCGGGTTCGCGTAAAGGGGAGGAGGCTGTTCATGGACAACTGCGATGGGCTTTGTTGGCACAGGGCTAGAGATGCGTTCCATCTGGGTTATTGTTTCGATGAACTGTTCGACAGAGGTGTGTTTCTGGGCAAGTACTGCTATGGCCAGTTCGGAATGTCGTAGACCACGCGCTATCCGATGAATCTGCTCTTCTGGTGTAAGTTGTACGGGGCATTTCTTGACCAAGCGCCATTTACCGTACAGATACGTCGTAGTGGGCTCATCAGGTTCTGGGACTCTGGATTGAATTTGACTGCTCCATTCTTCCAGGGTCAGAGGTTTCCCAAAGGCACATCGAAGCTCCTTCTTCCAATCCTTCCAGTCAGTAAAGAGGTATCCGCGTGTGTCTTGCCAATTCACAACAGCGCCAGCAATCTTGCTTAATGCCGCCCTAAGTTCAGATCCCACTTCTGACACCAAAATGTCACGGCTTAGTTTTCTGGCTTGTATTCAAGTCTGTGCTCTACTGCCCATTAACTGGGAACATCGGTGTTTTATACCCTTCCCCGAGTAGACGTTTGCCCAGCGTTAAGACAACCAATTAACAACACAACAAACAGCAAGGTGGTGGTTCCCCTATCGTTCCCTACAGGCCCCCTAGCCTTGGCCTTGGTCTATAACAATATCTTGTTCGACAAGAGTTAACAAGTCTCTCCTTGCGACTGTAAGGTTCCGTTTTGAGACGTCTTGCTGTTGAATTACCAGTACATTTTCGTACTCTTGATGGGGCCTTGGGGTAGCTTTGTTAACATTGCTGTTGGTGACTCCTACATTAGCGGGGGTAGGGACGTCAACTTCGGGTATTCTTGGGGGTTTTCGGGCACGTTTCACGACTTGTGTCCATGAAGCTTCATCGGAAATTGTGTTTTCTCTTTGGTGTTGTAGTGAACTGAGCTCCTTTTCCAGATTCTGGATCCACGTGCTTTGTGTCTGGATGGTATCCGTGAGCTTGGCCACTTCTTGGATTAATAACGTTTGGTTTTCTTGGATGTTTCGGATGGTGTTTGCTACGTATTCGAACTTATCCTCATTTGCTTTCTCAACTGAAGATGAGCGAGTTCGTGTAACCCTGACGGTTCCTCCTGGTGAGTGTGTTCTGGTTCTTTTGGTTGCGGCTTCATTTCTGCAGGATGGGCAGGTTTTGGCTCTCGCGTGGTCTTTCTCAAGGGTTCATTGCAGCCTCCGCAGGTTATCACCTTTGGATTATGTGTATCCATGTTTTGGCCATTTTCTTGGTCGGTGTTGTCAGGTTGGTTTATAGTGCAGGTTGAACCGGTTGGAGGTTGTGGATCAGACGTTTCCATACTGTGATGACGTCACTGAAGCTGATCGGGTATAGCTTTGGTTGGATAGGGACAGATGAAGGTAGAACAGTAAACAACTTCGATTTTATTCCGACCAAACAGGAAGACAAATGGGATTTTGTTCTTCGGTGTTTTTGCTCTAACGGCTCCAACTTTGGCTCTTTGTCAGCTCTATCTGTCCTCTTCTACAGCTTCTAGAGTTACTTTCAAGTTTCGTATCCCTTAAAACCCTTTCAAGTTCAAAGGACTCGAGAACAGTCCTCCTTCGATATTGGGTCTCAAAGTCGCATGGGTCTAAGCCCGCTTTGTATAACTCTATTCTGCCAAATGTATAGTAGTATACAAGCAACATGAATACTTTAATCTAAGAGAAGAAAATGGAAAGAATTGTAAAGAGAAATAAAAGCTGAGTTAAAGAGGTTTACCCAGTGCTATTTTATATCTTATATTATTCGAGTGTTTATAATCATAACATGCGTAAGACAGTCTGAAATTCGAACTTAAAGAAAAGAAACGAACGTAACGTAACGAAAAATAAAAGATGACTAAATGGAATGTATAGAATATAGTGTCTTAAAATCATAACATTATTTAAGTTTATAGAATCGTATTAGATTAAACTAATAAGAAACGGAATGATTGAAATACAGGATTAGTATAAGGAAAATAGGACTGGCAAAAGTACCTGATATGCGACGTCTTGGCTCACCAGACACATCTTGAAGACCAATACACGCTCATACCATTTCGAGTCTTTCCAACCAAACATTGGACCGAGTGAAATTAACAATGAGGCACACCATACGCCTGCGACTATAAGCAGCACTCGCTACCGGGTCCGTTTTTGGACGTAATCAATGCTTGTTACTGCCCAGTACCTAAACCAAAGAAAGTTTACAGTACATACTAAACAGAAAACTGCTCGGGGCTTTGGTAAATCACTTTTTCAAACTTTAGATTCCAAACAGCTCCTTCATAAACACTTGGGTTATTAGCATTACTTTTGGACAATTAGCATTTAACTTTACAATAGTTTCGTGGATCAGAAAGTATCCGAAATGTGACAGAAGACCTGTTGGTCGGACGTGTGTCAAATCGCTCTGTGAAAGTGAGGTGTCTTTCTGTGAAATCCATATCACTGTTGTTAAGAAACGGATTAATCTGGAAAGATCCCATTAGACTCTCAAAAGTTACACTGTTTTCAGCTTTTGTTTTTTGTTTCACTGGTTTGGATTAATTGGCTAGATTATCAGGCAGATGGACGGGGAGCCCGCTTAAAATGCTCCAACTGCAGAGGTAACCATACAGCCTTCGATCACTCGTGCCCATCAAGAATAGCAGCTATCAAAAAAGCCGCCAGTTAACCTCAAAACAAGCCAAACCAAAACCCCTCCTGTCTCAAACTCGATGTAATTCCTCTTCTTCTCATTCCACCAATATTCTAATTCATAATATCCGAAAAAACAAGAATCAACTTTTTGAAACACTGCGTGAAGCACACAACCACAACTCTGACGTAGCTTTTATTCTCGAACCTCCAACTAATTTTCACTTTACAACAATTTCAAACTTCCAAACCACTAAACCTGACTCTTCATATATTGGTACTATTAGCTTCAAAGATAATTCAGCCCATCACATTGAAATATTAATATCTCGAGAACTTTACTCTCTAACCAAAATATCATTCAAAAACCATCTCCCCATAATTCTTGTTACAATCTCCAGAAGACATACAAATGAAGTCTCATCACTCCTTACTGAAATCTGGAAGGAATTAGAAAAGATAAATTCTTACATAATTATCTGTGGCGATTTTAATGCCCATCACTGGCACTGGGAGGCAAAAAAAGTGGATAAACCTGGCCTTCAGCTATACGATTTTATCACTTATTCCTTAAACTTAATCCTCCTAAATAAATGGAATGTCCCTACATTCATGAACGAAAAGGGCGAATCCTCCACAATAGACTTAGTTTTCGCTTCTTCTGAAATGTCCCACCTTCTTCACCTTCGTCTTCTAGATAACCCTGATTTTCTAAACGAATCTGATCATCAAGCTATCCTCCTAAAAATCAAAGCCCCTTTTGTTCAATATAGACCCGAACAATGGAACTATAAACTGGCCAACTGGGAACTAATCAACAACACCTTATCAGAACTAATAGAAAATAATAAAAACAAATGATTTTCAAGGAAATAGCCAAGGAAATAGATGTTTCCACACAACTTTTAACTAAACTCCTTACCGATACAGCCAGCAAGTATATCCCAAAAATCAATTCAACGAGAAAGAAAAGTCCTTGGTGGACAAAAGATCTAAACCTCGTTAGAAAACTAACAGCACAACACCTACAATTGTATAAAAAGTCACCAACCCAAAACAATGAAAGAACTTGGAAAGATGCTAGGAACTTATACACTATGAAATGTCGTCAAACTCGAGCGAACTATTGGCAACTAAAAATGAACACTCCTGACTCTAGAATTCTCTGGAAATTAGATCACAAATTTCGATCCAACGCAAACCAAAACTCATTAGACCAACTACTAGATGATACAGGAAAATCTTTTAAACAGATTACTGACAATTAGACTTTCTAGCTCAAAAAATGTTAGATCTACCAGCTCCGATCACCACAATCCCTCAAATTACTGTACAAAAACAGGTACATAAACTTGACCATCTATACATAACTAGACAAACAAGTTTCGCTCTTCTGGATTACGAACAACTATCAGAATTAATTAAAAACCTTCCCCTCTTCAAAGCCTCTGGCGAAGACAATATACAACCAATACTCATTAAAAAGACTTGGCTATCCATTGGTTATGCTGTAACTGCACTATTTAATTCATCCATAAGATTATCTTATTTTCCTAAAGCCTGGAAATCGACCAAAATTCTCCCAATACCAAAACCAGGTAAAAATGACTATTCCTCCCACAATAATTTTCGTCCCATCGCCCTACTATCTCATCTTGGCAAAATCCTAGAAAAATGCATAGCCAAAAAAATCACAGACTACCTAGAACAAAAAAATATCCTATCAGAAAACCAATGGGGATTTAGAAATCAAAGATCTACTGTAAATGCTATGCTAAACTTCTCAGATAATATCCTTCATGGTTTTGACAAAGGTAAAATTACCACGGCCCTTCTACTAGACATTCATGGAGCGTTTAACCATGTCAACCATGCAGTTTTACTTGAAAAGGCAAGAAAGAAAAAGATCCCTATCAACCTAATCAACTGGCTTAAGAGCTTCTTAGATAATAGAACAGGATACAGCACATACGGCCCTTACACAAGTCAAAATTTCCATTTAAAACAAGGCGTTCCTCAAGGCTCGCCCCTCTCCTCTTTCTAATCTACATTGACGATGCATTGAAAATTATCAAAAGTAAAAGATTAACAATCCAGGCTTTTGCGGACGACTTACTTCTTTTGATCAGGGGCAAATCAGAAAAAGGTAATATCAAAACCCTCGAAAAAGCACTAAAAGACATAGAAAAGTGGAGTGAACATGTAAAACTAACTTTCTCGAAAACAAAAACTGAACTCGTACACTTTTCAAGGAAAAGAACTATACAAAATCTACCACTTAAATGGGGACAAGAAATCATTCCTCCAAAAGATGAAGTGCGCTACCTTGGAATTATATTCGATTCAAAATTAAATTGGAAAAAACACATCGCCCACCTATCCTCAAAAGGCCACTATATCTTAACCAGACTAAAAAAATTAACTAACTTCCTTCCATCTATAAAAACTAATCAATTAAGAACTTTAGTTCTAAGCATCTTTTACTCCAAATTACTTTACGGATTACCTGCTTGGAGTAATGTTAAACTCTCTTCATTTCCAACCTTAAGAACACTCCACAGAAACGCACTCCTTCTCATCACTGGTGCTCTGAGGACCACCCCAACTTCAGCTCTACAGATAGAAACAGGGGTACCCCCATTGGATCTTTTACAATTAGAAAGAATTCTAAGATTTGCCCACAAAACAAACACCGTAATCACTTCAACTCCCATACATAAACGGTATACCTCATGCTCACTCTTTATCGAAATGACAAAAAAACAAAACCCTCTTCAAAAACTCCAACAAGAAGACATTAAAAAATCAATTAAACAAATAATTTTGCTGAAATGGACAGAAGAGTGGAATACACAAATCTCTCCCCTCCACGATTTAAACATCAATCCTTACTCAAAACCTATTTGCAAATCTAATCATGCACACAAAATCATATCTACACTCATCCAATTAAGAACAACACACTTCCCCACAAAATCATATTTATTTCGGATTAAAAAAACCTCTAACATGATTTGTCCTTGCACTAACTACTTCCGCCAAACATTAACTCATATACTTTTTCATTGCCCACTGTTAAACAAACCTAGAGCCATCTTACTTAGAACGCTAAGTCAAAGCAATACTACATTTCAAACCCGAACAAATCTTAACTAACCAAAAAACCTCAATCCCAATCACCAATTATATCAATTCCGCAAAAAAAATCTTAAAACTTTAAAATAAAAGTATAACAAATGCGTTATTTAAAAGTTCCTTTTAATCAAATGACATTTTTTCTCCATATAATATACCTGGTACGAAAGCCTATGTAACACAAACAGAAATAGTCAATAAAGAAGAGGCAACGAGCTATGCTCAAGCCCCTATCAAATTGGACGGGGAGCCAGTGCCCTGCCTTGCGCAGGGCACACGTGGTGAACCTGGTGACCTTGCCAACCGGGTTGAAAGCCAAGTTAAAAACCCACCGCTCATACTTCGCTGTACAATGTGTAGCGAAAGCTTTACAAAAGACCACCACCTGGCTACAACGTGTCCTGACTGTCGTCACAAAAAAAACTCTCAATCCCGGAAAAGAACAATGTCTCCTATGCGCGAAGAAACTTCCCGTAAACATTCAGTCTCAGATGAGGAATACCACTCCAAAACCCTCGATCTTCTGCTATCGCAAATCCGATTGCTGCACGGGAACCAAACCATAATAATTGAATCAAACAAGACCCTCAAGGAAAATCAAGATCTGCTTATAGGACAAATTATCTCCTTAACTGAGGAAGTTCAGTCTCTTAAAGATGAACTCCACAAAATGAACCGCTCTCAAGAGACCCCAACACAGGTGAAAGAAACCTGGTCAGAAGCTATCCGAAAAAAAACTCCTCGGACCACAAACCTCGCTCCAGATCAACTAGGGAATACAGCTCGGGCTAACACCCCAAAACCAACCAAATCCACACTCCCTGAAGAAATATTGATCATCCAGCAAGAAGATCCAGAAAAATGGGGAAAAACCATACCGAGAAAGGAATTACTTGAGCTCATCGACGAAGACTTGGCAAAAATTGAACCAAGCTTACCAAGCCCAGTCCTGGCCACAAAGAAGGAAGAAGGAAAGCTTTTCATCACTTTCAAGTCCAAAGAGGACAAAATAAAGGCAGGAACTGCCATCCAAACTGCAAATTTGAAAAATCTCGGTCGGGTTAAAATAATTGAACATCGCCCTAATCTTAACATCGTTATCCACCAACTGCCGAAAGACAAACAAGAAACAGAAATTAGCCAACATTTGACAAGGAAAAACTCAATCCTAGAAATTACCTTTTCGCCAAATCAAATTAAATGGCTGAACCCAACCAGTGACAAAGCATATGGATCTATCATGTACACTTGCAACTCCCAGGAGGAAAAAAACACGCTACTGAAGGTAGGAGCCCTATTTGCCTTCAATAGAACAGTTCAACTTGAAGAGGCCCATCCACCCCTGGTCATCCAATGCTTTCGCTGTCAAGCGTATGGCCACTTCGCACAAAAGTGTACAAGCAGATCCAGTAAATGCGCCAAGTGTGCAAGCGAGCAACATTCAACCAAGGAGTGCCAAAGCAGCCAATTTAAATGCGCAAATTGCCAGGGTAGTCACGCATCTTACGATAGAATTTGCCTTATTCGAGCGGAGGAAATAAAGAAAAGAGGACCAAAAAACCCCCAAGAAAACACAAAGAACCTGGCAGCAAAAGGAACTTGCACCAGGGATGGTCATCACAATCAATAACCAATTTGAAATGAACGATAAACCGATTAAAATATTTATCCACAATATCAGGAAAAATTTTCAGCAACTACAAGAAACTATAAATTTATCCAGCGATTGTGACTTTGAAGCCGTATTTATCTTAGAACCCCCACAAAACTTATCCCCTGGCAAAACCTTTCGCAACTTTGTAACCTATTCCCCAGCTGGCGAATATAAGGGGATAGCAACTTTCAAAAACCAGGATACCTCCTATATGAAAATTCTTGAAACAAATGAACTTTATTCGGTTATCAAAATACTCCCAGGTCATAACCGCCCAGAATTTATAGTAATCGGCGTATACAGACGATTCACCCAAGATTTAGAAAAATTACTACAAGAAATTTGGGAGAAATATTCAAAAATTTCACCACGTCTTATCTTCAGTGGAGACATGAACGCTCACCACTGGGCCTGGGAAGACCATAGCCCGGATATCCCAGGCACCCAACTGTTCGAATTTACCACAACCCACAATTTGACCATCTTAAATGAACATAACTTTTCTACTTTCTTGAACGAAAGAGGCAATTCATCCACTTTAGATCTAACGTTTGTTACAACCCAGTGCCTACCTTTCGTCGGACACTCCATTTTTAAAAGCCCAGATTTTATCAACCAATCGGACCACGAAGCAATTATAATAGAAATATATGTCCATAAGGAATCAATTAAATCATGGATATGGAGCTATAATAAAGTGGACTGGATTAAATTAAACAATACTCTCAATGAGGAACTGAAAAAAAGTAAAATAAAATATCATGACATATCGGGCCCCGAGGAATTAGACGACACAGTTAAAAATCTAACGCAAGCACTACATAAAGCAATGGAACTTAATATCCCCAAAACAAATCTTTCCAAAAGAGAAAATCCCTGGTGGTCCAAAGAACTAGCAAACCTCCGGAAAGAAACAGCTAAAAGCCTAAGGATTTATAAAAATTCAAGAACTGTACAAGACCAAGCCCGATGGAAAACTATGAGAAATTTGTACACAAGCAAATGCCGTGTAGCAAAAAATTTATATTGGGAACAGAAACTAAAAACTCCTGACAACAGAATACTCTGGGGATTGGATAGAGCAAACCGTGAAAAAACAACGAAAAACAGCCTGGAACAACTGTTAAATCAACAAGGGGACGTTTTCGAGGACGAAATTAACAAACTAAATTTTTTGGCGCAAAAGTTCTTCTCAGCTACTCAAACTTCGAACTATCAGAACGTAAGAAAATGCAATTTCAGAAGACAGCAAAGATATCCAGAAATATCCTGGCGGGAGCTCAAAACACTCGTGCGAGCTTTACCTAATATTAAAGCACCAGGAGATGATGCCATACAGCCTATAGTGTTAAAAAACACCTGGAAAGTAATCGGAAATATAGTGGTAAATATTTTTAACGCCTCCTTAAAATACTCGTATTTTCCTACCGCCTGGAAAATCGGAAAAGTGCTCCCTGTTCCTAAACCCAAAAAGGCAGACTATAAAACACATAAGAGTTTCCGCCCCATAACCTTACTTTCCACACTAGGAAAAGTTTTAGAAAAAACGATTGCATTAAAAATATTAGATCATATGGAACAAAAATCGCTTCTCTCTGACTATCAGTGGGGTTTTCGTCCAAAGAAATCGACCACAGATGCTATGCTTGCCCTGAGTAATCAAATCCTAAATGGATTCGACAAACATCAAACTACAACAGCGCTTCTATTGGACATTGAAGGAGCCTTTGATAATGTTAATCATAGAAAGTTAATCCAAATACTGAAAAAGAAAAAGGTTCCAAGTTACGTCGCAGATTGGCTTCAAAACTTTTTAGCAGATCGCACAATCTACGTCCAGCATGGTAACCACAGGAGCCAAACTTTTCATGTCAGCAAAGGACTCCCTCAAGGATCACCCCTATCACCAATTTTGTTCGTCACATATATAGATGGAGCATTAAAACTTCTCAAAAGCAAACGCATCCGTGTGCAGGCTTTCGCTGATGACTTACTTTTAGCTATCAGCGGATCATCTGGGAAAGTGAATATCAGGATGCTTCAAAATGCCCTGAAAGCACTTGAGAAATGGAGTCTTAGTGTTCACCTCACTTTCAGTCAAAGCAAGACAGAGCTGATACATTTCTCAAA
Organism: Lepidurus packardi; assembly: GCA_023053545.1. Lineage (NCBI taxonomy): Eukaryota > Metazoa > Arthropoda > Branchiopoda > Notostraca > Triopsidae > Lepidurus > Lepidurus packardi. Next base: position 94,031 of record JAKZAN010000001.1, on the reverse strand, counting down.
GAAAAGATACCCTGACGATACGCCCCTTACATGGGGTGATATCACCATCATCCCAAGACCCCACGTTCGTTATCTTGGCCTCTTATTTGATACAAAGCTATCCTGGAAATCGCATGTTAATCGACTTGCAGCCGAAGGAAATTTTATTATTCTGAAAATACGAAACTTGTCCCATAATATTCCAGCTATAAGAACTAACCAGCTGAGATCTCTGCTTTTAGCTACACTTTATTCTAAGATATTTTACGGCCTACCAGCCTGGTCAAACTTCAAGTTCGAAAAATCCCCCACTTTAAAATACCTTCATCGCCAAGCCTTGTTAATAATATCCGGAGCATTTAAAACGTCTCCAACATCAACCCTAGAAGTAGAGACTGGAATCCCTCCACTGAAGTTGGCCGTCGAAGAAAGGCTGATTAGATTCGGTTTAACAAGAAATGCAGCAGACCTCCGAAACATGGATCCTCCTCGTCATTCCTCATACGCAACTTGCTCATATCGAATCGAACAATTGGTCTCCCAGTTTAACTGTAATCGGGAAACCCAAGAGATCCCAAAAACAGTTAAAAGCATATTCAAACAAAAATGGGTGGAAAATTGGACTAAAAAAACTTCAACATTGTTAAGTTTAGGAATTACTCCTGAATCCTCACCCATTTGCAAATTAAACATAAACAGACACACAATTTATACCCTGATAAAACTTCGCTGTTCACACTATCCTTCCTTGGCTTTTCTCCATCGTATAAAGAAGACTGACAACCCTTTCTGCCCGTGCTACGCTCAAAGTTCTCAAGACCTCAAACACATTCTCTACCATTGCAGGTGGCTAAACAAACCAAGAGCAATCCTTCTTCAAAAACTATCGAAAGAAAAAGTTCACTTCAATATGCAAACCATTCTAACAAACCCGAAGATCTTTGCAGCAGTTGAAAGTTTCATAAACAGCTCCCGCGAAATATACAAACAAGGGAGGGCACTACTCTAGTCATTTAGAGGAAAGCCCATTGGTTTAAAGTTTAAATAGTGATAACATTGTAAAACAGAAAATTGGAAAGAAAGAAAATAAATATCGGCAAAGAGCTTTGCTCACGCTGAGATTAAATAGAAAAAAAAAAAAAAAAAAAAAAAAAAGTATCCGAAATCTCTTGAAACCTTTAAACATTCACACTCAGGATTTACGTTCTTTGTAAGATTAACTAATGCTTTGGAACCGACAACGTTTGCAGTCTGAAGGAAACGTATAGGTTTTTACGGAAAACTAGGAAACTTGGGCTTGTTGAACGAAGGACTTGAATCAAAAAGAAAGGCTTAGATGCATACAATTGTAAGGCTTTTGTTGGCATTAGAAGCCAGCCTTTTCTATGCTAGCTTTGCAATTGCGCAAACATGATTAGTTTGGTTTGGCGAGGTCTCGTTTTTAGATTTTGGTTTTGACTAAAGAGGAAACAAACTTTTAAGAACGCCAATTTCATTAGTTTCCAAGAAAAATAAATTCTATACAATACAGACAAACAACTTCCCCACTGCTAAAACAGTTATGGTAGCTGGTATCTTTTAATTAGAAAATCAGAAAAAAATTGGAAAAATTGGGAAGCAGACACAAGGACTTGTGGTCCTGACAGAAGGACGCCAGGTCCATAATCTTTTAAGGGACCAATAGAATTTCGAGTTCAAACAGTCTCTGCTCATTCGTTAAGCACAAGAGGGATTAGAAAGTGCTTGAACCATATTGAAAAATACGTCACAAGGATTCGGGACATCGACAGAAAGACGCCTAACCTATCGTAACCCAACCTAGCCTTGTGACATGTCCTTTAATACGGCTTAATCACTTTCTAATTCCACATACTAATTGGCTTAATCGCTTTCTGTCGGGGCCTGGGTCCTTCTGTCGGGACTCGTCGTCCTTGTGTCGGGACCCGGCGTCCTTGTGTCGGGTAACACAGAGTCCATGTTTCGAGTCGTCCTTATGTCGCATTGCCGAAAAATAGCAATATTTCTGATAAAATTTACGATAAACCAGTTAAATTAGAAAATGATAATATATACAGATGATTGAATAATCCTATAAAACGCCACACGACAGTTTCGGCCAGTTCTATTCATGTATTCAACAATACGTCTTTCATCTAATTGAATTTTTAAAAAAAGACTCAGAGATTCCGAAGAGAACCATTCTCTTTACATTTGTGTTCTTTCCGTGTTTGGTTACATATCTTCCTTTCTTTGCCTTCAAAGTGGGAATCTTTTCAAAGTCAAATGGATTTTTGATTAATTTTTTCCCCCATCTGTTAAGAACTCGCGTCCCTGCCCTTGTTTCCGCATGCATAAACACACGTAGTAAGGTATAACATGCAGAAATTTATCCATATCTGCATTATGTCTAGATATATAGCTGATTGGACTGTTAAACAATACTCTTATGTCGTTAGAAATCCTGACATTCTCCTTCCTTCCTTTGCCACTGTCTGGAGGCCCGATCAGAGACCCGATTAAAGTGCAAGTCTGTTAATCCGATCAGAGACCCGATAGACCCACAACAAGCTGAATGCGTGCAAGAAACTCGGACAACTTTCAGCATTACATTGCAAGATGCTTAAAGAACTTGTAGTTCTGCTTGGACCTTTTAAACTTGCCACCGATGCTTTTCAAAAGGATTCGGAAACCCTTGGACTAGTCATACCAGCGTATTTGGATATGGTTAACAGAACATCCTCGGATACATCTGTGAACCCCGACAGCACGTTGGTACTTTATTGCCGTCAAACGGCTCAAGTATTTCACGAATCCTTAAAGCGATGTTTGGGATATGTCCTTAATGATACCTTTTACGTAAGATCATTTAATTAAAATAGACTATGGAGATTGTTTTTGACAGATGTGGATTATGTTTCAGGAACCCTGCTTGATCCTCGATTCAAGAAAAAATGGATTCCTTTGTCTGGGCGGACACAAGCTGAAGTGATCAATTTAGTGAAGCAGGAATTGGAATTTCGGCATCCTTTCGCTGGTAAGAGAATTTAACCTGCGTAATAGTAGCTCTATATATAAGAAAATATATAAGATATATATATATAAGATCCAGCAGTAATAAATAGTAATAAATCCAGCAAGACCATGGAAAATAAATGACCCAAGGAGTGTGAAATAAAAAAGTCCGATTAATTATTACAGGTCTTGATGTCATCTTGCTTTTTGTGAAAATCATACTAACCTGGAATTGGATTGTGTTATCCATATAAAGTATGTCTATGATTGAAAGGGAACATTAAGTTGTTTAAAAAGAACGTGTACCAATCTTCGTATGACATTTCTTTTGGCTTGAAATTATCCCGTGCAAGCAAAGCGGAAATACAATGTTTAATAAAAAAGCACAGTTTATTACAGGCTTTATTTTAGTCAAGTTTTGGTAAGTGATTGGGGTATATATAAAAGTAAGTAAGTCAGACTCTTGACTAGTACCTTCCGTAGGAATTGCTTGAATTGCTCTAGACTGAGTGGTTCAGCTTCAGGCTTTAGTTTGTAAATTTCTTCAACATTTTTAAAATCATCGATACTAGGTAGGTCTTCCGACTTTTGGGAAAATCTCGTGTCTGGGTTATATAGTGTTCTCTTGTTTAAACTTTTCAGACCTTCCACGCAACTTATAACATCGGCTTTGGTTAAGTGACCTGCCTTGATGAAGAACTTGCCAACTGCCACTGCCACTTGTCTTTGTCCAAAGCCTTTCACTGTTACACGCAAGGGATTACCTTCGACATCATCGGGCACATGTCTGCATCTCGATGTGAGCACCACGTGGCACTGCATCATGTCTTCTTTCTTCATAATCCCATCTACCTCTTCCTTGGTCTTAGCATTCGCCTCATCGTACCCGTCAAGCAGAATCAGGACCTTTTCTGCTTCACTCTCTAATACATCTTCTAGTAGCCATGTTTTTTTACCTTTCAGTTTCATCTTCTTTTTGTAGACTTTTTCCATGTAACTCAAGATGTTTCCCTGGTTGAAATTTAGGAACAAATAGAGCCTAGATGATCCATGTTTAAGTAGACTTACATCTTCACCAACGGAGCCCAGTTTTACTACAAGCAGTAGACTAAAAGGACTGGTGTACTTGGTATGATCGTTTGAGTCGCTTTTAGACCAATCAGAAGCGATCTTAAGCATCAAGGTTGACTTTCCATAGCCGGCGTCTCCTTCGATCAGAATGCGGTAACTACCCCCTTTCCGAAAATGTTTCTGAAATGGCCATCGAGTGCGCTAGATGAGTTTTAAGAAAATTAAAGTGTAATTCTTACCTGACATTGTTCAAAAAGTTTTTCCACGCCAAACTTAGTTGAGTCTTCTAAGGTTAGCTCCGTGTAGAATTCGTCGATGTCCCAAGTGTGCTCGGGGTACCACGGCAGTGGAGAAGCTTTGCACAAGGCAGTCGAATAGTACTCTTTCAAGCCTTTGCACTAGAAAAGCAAACGCATACAGTTGTTGACATTGCTACTATCAATGAATTCGAGCCTTTACTTCTAACTTATCCATGTCCACTGGTTGGTTTCCAACGTTAGTGACACCACCAATGCAAACATTTTCAGCACCATTGACGGTAACTGGACCACTGAAGGTATTAGTAGTGCTTTGTGTCCACATATGCGTCCACAACCACATCTTATGTCACTTTACCGGTTGAATTTTTCTAAGGGAAATGTTTGTTTTATACACGCATTCACAACACATAAACAAGGTAACTATCTGAAGCCCTGTCTGCCACGCCCTTTGTAGTTTACATTAAAAGCAGCAAACTGCGAACATCAGAGCCTTACTTTGCTCCAGGTGAGGCATTTTAGGTTAGAATAAGTTAGGCCATTCTTATGGTTATTTGTCTAAAACAAATTTTTCTTAGGTTTAACTTTGCAGCAACAGGCCTATAAAAATTAACCAGAACAACCCATATACTTTAATTTCGTTTCAATCTTCTCCTGTTTGGTTGGCACGAGTGGAATAAGCTTTTATAGCCCACTATTCTACCTTTCTTTAACATAAACTAACGATTAACATAGGCGAGTTCACGGATTTTTTCGCAAGTTTGCGGATTAAGATTCCTTACTGGCGTGAATCCTACCCAACGGCCTTGATTGCGCGCGCTGTTTTTAATACCGAATCTTATTATCGCGCAATTAGTAGGTTATTACTACGAACACCAGACAGAAAATGTCCGAAAATGTCTAGCAAATAAGGTTCTAAGTTGGGACCTACCTCGGCATAGTCGATTTTCTCGATTCGGTGCCCAGCGAATTTCAGCTGGAAAAGTCGAACGTAAAGCTTCTTGACGTTCGGAGTTAAATTCATGAAGTTTGCAATGTGCTGGCGGTCGTTAGAATGGAGCAAGTACGCGTAATGAGGATCGCCTTGAATGGAATCAAGAATATTTTTGAAATTTTCCAAGTAATACAGCATTTCATAGGTTCTGCGTGGAATACCTTCTTCGATGGAGAAAGGACTGACGAAGAAGGGTTCTTGAGTGGGGAAGAAAATAGCTTCCGTCTCAATGATTCGGGTTTCCGCTTTGACGGACTGTGCAAATAACGTCGAGGAGGAAATCGACTGGCTTGCTTAGGTCAAGTTTTACTTTGTCTCGCAAGAGTGTTGGGAGAACTAGGACCCGCTGAAGTTGAGAGACCGATCGCCGATTTGGATCTGCCGAGGGCAGTTTTCGGAGAACGAATTGCCCCAGGTGAATTATTTTGCTCCAATCTCCGACTTGATCGTGGGGATTTCGGGCTTGTACTAATCAAGCAAACTTTCCGAGCCTTTTTTATTTCGGATTCGTTAGTCGAAAGATCGGTTAGAGCTACTCTGGCATTGCTGCTGGAACGTAAAGATTGAGTAAGATCAAGGGTGACTTTCTCCACAAGATGTCATCCTCTTTTCGACGAACGTTAGGTTTGTCATCTTGCATGCTGCTACCTTGCAGGTGGAACTCGAGGTTGTAGAAGATACGCCATCTTCATCTAATTGCTTTTCAACCTTAAAACTTGCTCATTGCTTACTGGACAAATGACAGTGCTCGGTGTTTTGGTGCAAGATGTGGAGGTTGCTTTTGTCTTGAGTGTGCAAGGATATTTCGAATTTGATTGAGACTCGGGAACATATTCAATTGGTAAAAAAAAAAAATATTTTTAAGTATTTTGAGTATTTTTGAGTATTTACTGAGTATTTTGCTTTGGAGTGTTGTCGTTATTCGAGGATCCTGCGCAATTACTCGAAGACTTTCCATTGTCCACTTCGTCTTTGTTTCCCAAATTTGGTTTTCGTCAACTAGAGGAATTTCAAAAAATAAAAACACATTTAGTTATCAAGATTCCCCCGCCATCTCCTAGGAATAAGTTATGTTCGGACGAAATGTTAAAGTTTACAACTTTTGCATGTTACTTTGAGAACTTTACCCTTTCTCCCTAAACTCCAGATGTACGGAGCTCGAGGAAGGCGTAACTAACATGTAACTAGGCTGAAAACTGACTCGTACGATTGACAGGCCAGAAAAGGGGTATCTTTTGCATGGGCCCCCCGTAGGACGGTTTATGACTGTTGAGTTCGAACTTTTATTTTGGTTGGTAGCGTATCGATTTATTGAGTAGATAAAGACTCGCACAAATGAAACAAAACCAACGAAACACTGGTAATCTTTCCTGTCCACTACATTAATCGACTTCTGATCAGGTTATAACGACTACTCTACGACGACTACCACTCTTTCGCGATACCTACGTTTTGTATGCTAACTCTTTCCCTTGACCTTTCAATACCTGTCCCTGACCTTAACCTTGCATGCTTTTCTTGCCATCAGGTCAAGAACTACGAAAACCTATCATCAGAATGACGAAAACCTATCATGACTGACAAAAAACAAACTTCGCACATGTTCTAGACGTTTAAAGTCTTTAACTGACCAATGACGACGACGAGCGACCAAGACTTCAGCTTAGTATAAACGTAATTTTGTATGAAGAATACAAAGAGTTCTTGCTTGACGTTGGAGCCGTGTGCATCTTTACTGCTCAGTAAAAAGGCTTGCAACGGAGCAAAGCTCCAAGTTCAGCGATTTAAGCCAAGTTAGAATTCTCTCTATATTTCAGAAGGGTAATCTAGGGAACTCGTGCTTAAATCTGGTCCTCCATTTGAACAAGTTATGCTAATAAAAGCGGACACGGAAGGCTGCAAAACGCGGGGTGCGGATAGGATGTGAAACGTAAAAAGCACCAGTGTAATTCGAAATGGAATGCATTATGTAAATCCAAGTGGAAAATTACATGGAGATTTGAAAAATGAAAGACAAGACAAAAGAAAAAGGCAAACTTGAAGATTAATTTATCCTAAAGGTCAAAAAGTGTACAATCGAGTTTAATAGTTCATGAAAATTGACTTTTGCAATGTATTTGACAGTCTATTTGTACTATTTGATGTAAGAATCAACAATGATGTAATGATGTAAGAATACTGTCATGTGAAAATCCTCCTTCGTAAGTCAAAAGGACAAAATTGAGTGAATGAATGAGATACAGGGAATACTTAAATCGATGCCTAATTCCTTACCTGCAGTCCCACATGGGACAGAACTTGTAATAAATCTATTGTGCGGGGTATGTTTAGAAGTGTATGCGAAAACTTTTTAACTCGGACAGCAAAGGTTTGAAAAAGTTGCCATGCGAGTTTGCATACAGGGTGGCATCTTGCATTTTAATGACCAAAAACCAGTTAGAGTGTAAACGTTGCCGTCTGCTCAAACCAAGAATCGTAACACTCTCTACACATTTCCGATACTTTTAACAGTGTACTAGTTTCGGTGTACTCAATCCCTACGTCGGGTACTTCGACTGCATCTGGTAATTATGAATGAAAACAGGTTTTTAATGAAGAAAATTGACCTTCAAATTCCGTTTCTTGGCGCTCGTGCGGGGAAGTTTTAGAAGCGTATGCGAAAACCTTTTAACGCGGATAGCAAAGGTTTGAAAAAGTTGCCATGCGAGTTTGCATACAGGTTGCATCTTGCATTTAATGACCACAAACCAGTTTCTGGAAAAAATGAGAACTTGTGGTTTTTCCGATACTTGGAACATGATAGAAATGCCCTAGGAAGGCAATTCAGTTGAAAAGCGTTTTGGTCGAGTGAAGCTCGTGTGTTCTCAAGCACTTACTGATATAGTACAGTGCGAAATACAGATAAAATACAGTGCGAAAGGAAGACGGACTTCTTTGTACTAATCTATATTTTAATAGCAAACCCCGTGTTAGCACTTTATTTCAGTGACTCTACAAAAGAAGCTGTAAGTTATTCTTCTACTTCTGATGAAGTTATGCTTCTGATGAAGTCCTTGAATTTGTGCCGGAGTACAAATCACTTTAAAATCAAGTTAACTTTAAATTAAATTCTATTCTTTTCAGGTAAATCCGCTAGCATTAACCCGTGAAACCGAAATGGAAAAAAATCAACTTACCATACAAACAGAATGCAATACGACAAATTGCTCCCGCAAGTGTTGTCCTATGGGTTCCATGTCCGATTCGGATGAGGATTCTTCACGCAAACTCCCTCAGTTCGTTGCAGATGGACATCAAGATGACGAACCTATGAATAACGAAAAGATATTAAGCAGCGTCAACATTTCTGAAACGGAAAACTTTCAAATCATTTATCGCAAAATCTGCCCAGAATATACTGACATGCAAAGTTTTAAAAGGAAAAAGGACAAATTCTTAAAGTTAACAAAGGGACAACCGGGTATTCACGAAATATCTCGAAATATCTCCTTCACTATGCACAAGGTTTGCTTTGATTCTGACAGAAATAGCCAAAGCATTGTAGTTGCTTGCTTAGAATCCAAAGTAGCAATCCCGAAATGTTGTCCAGCTGGCCAAGTTTTAAATTGCACGTTGCCGTCTGTTCCAACCAAGAATCGTAACTCCTCTCTACAAGTTCCTCGTGAGCCCATTTCGACTGATACCTACTACTTGCTAAATTCTACCTACGTCCAAGAACTTCTCAAGATGGACATTCAAAAGGATGGAAAAGATTCGGTAACGATTGCGGAACACGCGCTATAGAAACTTTCAAGCTTCAGTTCATTCATTTATGATGGTTACATGCATTCCTGGCAGGATTCCGTACTTAGCGAAGCTCCGGAAAGGGAAAGGACACCAGATGACAGGAGTGGGTTAGTAGTCTACTCTTTGTTATATTGAATTTCCGCTACTTTTCTGGCTTTTCAAATGTCTTTACTTAGTGAACGTTCGGAAATGGGAAGGACACTAGATGACTGGAGTGGGTTAGTAGTCTACTCTTTGTTACATTTTATTTCTGCTATTTTTATGGCGGTCACTTTACTGGTCTACGCTTTTTTGGAAAAACTTCGCAAGAAAGAAAGCAGCAAGAACACAATGAGTTTAGTGGGCTCTATGAGCCTATTGTACGTCATAATGACCTGCAGGCTATACCCCAGCCTTTGGACCCTTACCGATCCTATTCTTCGTATAGTAACCTCCTATCTAAAAGCCTTTTCCAAACAAATAATCTGAATTTCACTATTAGTTGGTTTTTCGCGCTACTTTTTCTTCGTGACCATTACATGGACGGGAATAGTATCCCTGGATATACTTAGCATGTTTAGGTAACATAAGTTCTTATCTTTTTATTTTCTTCTCATACTAAAGTTGTTAATTAAAAATCAAGATACGCCCAGACTAATCAACAAAGCGTCAAAAAGCAAACTCGAAGATTTGTGTTCAACTCAGGCTTGGCTTGGGGTATTCCCTTACTTTTTGAGGGGCTTCTTCAACTGAGTCATGCGCCTGAACTAGACGCATGCATTCCATGTAAGCGAGTAAAGAATGCCTACCTACGGGATGTTCTTTTAAGTTAATTTGCAATTTGTCTTCCAATAAGGTACTTTAATTTTGTACATCTTCCTCATGGGTCATTTTGGAATAGTCGTAATTGTTAACATCATAAGCTTCATCTGGGCCACAGTTTGCTACTATAACATTTCAAAGGCAGCCAACGTCTCCAAGAAATACGTCAGCAAAAGGTATACCATTTAACTCTTAGCAGTTAAAACAAAGACATTTCACTGAATGGGGTTCTTTGTAAGGCTGGTCACATCCTTTCGCATATTTGTTTTGATGGGCGTGTCGTGGGTTCTGGGACTAGTGAGCATGTTTTGTGATAATAATTACGTGATACTAGTGATTTCCACGTGGGATACGGTGCAAGGCATTTTAATGTTTTTCGTACTCGTCTGCAAATGGAGGATCCATCATAGTAACCATAGGAGGATCCATCTCCTCATTAAGGTAGTCTCCATCTTTTCTCCAGCTTCGGAAAGTGAAACGGAGAGAAATTTTGCTGCTGGGTCTGCTCCGGATCTAAACACAACACCTTCGTATATTTTGTCCATAATATCCTAATCTCCTAACACCAAAATTGGTGGATAAATGCACAATGCGAAAAACAAATCTTACTTAAACTTTTACTTCCATCTCCCCCCCCTTTAACTGCACAACAGGCAATGAAAACGATCTGATGATGATTGTTGGATCAGCGAATTCGGATAGTTCCAACAGCCTGCTAGTATTCCACGAAATAACCTTGTCAACTATGTACTCACCATATTGATATTGAAAGATACTGCATCGGGGAGTTAAAAAACGAAACCAACTTCACGGAACAACAAGTCGAACTATACAAAACTACTTCCTCATGGCTAGAGTCTGCAATGCTTGTGCAGACAAGCGCTGTGCCGAATGGATTTCCATAAAGAGCACTATGAGACCATGCGAGTAATTCGAAAATCGAGAGTTGAATAAAGTGACCATTCGGTTCATGGATGGAAACCGCGATGATTCCTTCACAACGGTTTACTTAGCCATCCCGTTATCCATAGCCAATGCCATTTATTGTATTGTAGTAGTATTGTAGGATGTAGAGTATTGTACGTTTGTATGGTTGACTTGTTGGTTGAAGGGAAAAGAATCCAAGACGATGTTCTGCTTTTTGACTCGTCCGGAGAGCTAATTAGGAAAACTGATAGAAGTTTGGAAATAATAGTTTCTTTACAAAAGTAAACATTCGATTTTTGGAGCCCAAGCAACGAAAAGCAGAACAGAGGCCATATCCATATTTAGAGGTCACCGATTGCGCAGACAAGAATTTCTATTGCGTCAGCTGGCGACAACAAACCAGATAACGGTATGGAAAGATTGGGTAGAAAGATTCAACCAATTCGCATTAGTTAGGAGAAAAGATCCGACCCCCCGAGGAAGGTGGCATGTTGGTGATTCATACAGGGTTATCGAAAGAGATAACGATAAGGCGGAATCGCTAAGAGTTACGGATAAAGATTCCAGTTTACAGAGCAATGAGGCCAAACGAGTGTCTGGCTTCTTGGCCACATACGGAACCTTATTTAACTGCGAAAGGTTGAGTTGAGTGAATCAAACATTTAGTTGGATTAGCTCAACCTTCAAGTGACACTCTTGTAAGTTTAACGACTTTAATTTGTTCAAGTCATCTGAGAAGAATCTATCACTGACACTGTGGATATTAGATACCATGTAAAGATCAAACTATGAAAAGTGGTAAGTGAAATAGTTTATTTAGAAAAAGTTTAGTTAGAAAAGAATAGTTTATGCGTGTCCAGACGACAGATTGAAAAATTCATTTTTAAAGCGCGTTCAGAGCAAGTCTAAATGTTGTTTCCCTCATTCAAACGATTTTAGCCCTTTTGTCAATTGCTGAAAAAAACGCCTGAAATTGCTTATTCAACAATGAAAAATGACGGGGCAAGCGATTCGAGTCAGACCTACCCGGGTTTCTTAGCTCTGCTCCGATATAAGCCATTAGATGCTCGGTCGTCTCTAACACGGTCGTTTTACATGAGCTCGTTTTCACTCTATCCCATCTGAGGTACCTCCTCCGACATGGCTCAAATCCGATTTGCGTGGTTTGCTGCTTTCTTTATGTGTTGGGAATTCATGTTTTTAAACAAACAAAACATTTCTAGTAGGAAAATTCAACCGCTGAAGTTCCATCGTGGATAAGACGAGGAAAAATACTGGCACGATGGACTCGGATAAGAAAAGATCGGAAGCTAGAAGTAGGCAACCATACTTTACGAGGTTTAAGGGGTATGAGGGGTTAAAATTAAATACCGATGTCTCATTATAGGTTCCCAACAAAGCATTACTAATACCTTCAATGGTCCAGTTACCGTCAATCGTGCTGAAAATGTTTGCATTGGTGGTGTCGCTAACCTTGGAAACCAACCCGCGGACATGGATAAGTTAGAAGTAAAGGCTCGAATTCATTGATAGTAGCAATGTCAACAACTGTATGCGTTTGCTTTTCTAGTGCGAAGACTTGAAAGAGTACTATTCGACTGCCTTGTGCAAAGCTTCTCCACTGCCGTGGTGCCCCGAGTACACTTGGGACATCGACGAATTCTATACGGAGCTAACCTTAGAAGACTCAACTAAGTTTGGCGTGGAAAAACTTTTTGAACAATGTCAGGTAAGAATTACACTTTCATTTTCTTAAAACTCATCTAGCGCACTCGATGGGCATTTCAGAAACATTTTCCGAAAGGGGGTAGTTACCGCATTCTGATCGAAGGAGACGCCGGCTATGGAAAGTCAACCTTGATGCTTAAGATCGCTTCTGATTGGTCTAAAAGCGACTCAAACGATCATACCAAGTACACCAGTCCTTTTAGTCTACTGTTTGTAGTAAAACTGGGCTCCGTTGGTGAAGATGTAAGTCTACTTAAACATGGATCATCAAGGCTCTATTTGTTCCTAAATTTCAACCAGGGAAACATCTTGAGTTACATGGAAAAAGTCTACAAAAAGAAGATGAAACTGAATGGTAAAAAAACATGGCTACTAGAAGATGTATTAGAGAGTGAAAGAGCAGAAAAGTTTCTGATTCTGCTGGACGGGTACGATGAGGCGAATGCTAAGACCAAGGAAGGGGTAAATCGGATTATGAAGAAAGAAGACATGATGAAGTGCCACGTGGTGCTCACATCGAGATTCGGACATGTACCCGATCATGTCAAAGGTAATGCCTTGCTTGTAACAGTGCAAGGCTTTGGACAAAGACAAGTGGCAGTGGCAGTTGGCAAGTTCTTCATCAAGGCAGGTCACTTAACCAAAGCCGATGTGATAAATTGTTTCGATAGACCGCTCGGAGTGTCGGATTCCGATAGCGAACTGGATGACTCGATCCTACCTAGTATCGATGATTTTAAAAATGTTGAAGAAATTTACGAACTAGAGCCTGAAGCTCAACGACTCAGTCTGGAGCAATTCAAGCAATTCATGCGGAAGGTACTAGTCAAGAGTCCATACAAGGAACTAGCTCAATGTCCACTGCTTTGCGTCATGATGTGCTGCTTAGTCAGCGAGTGCCCGAACCGTGAACTACCTTCAACTGTTTCGGGTCTTTACTTTGCCATGATCAACCGGAACCTCTACCGCGCAGCCAGAAAGAAAGCTGGCCAAGTGTGGAATATGAATATCCTCGGCAGTCGGATCCGCAAAGGTCACGAAAGCTACCTCCAAGAGTTTGGTCGTCTTTGCATCAACAGTCTGAAAACCTATAGCATGAGCTTCACCTTATTTGATATAACGGGAAACGAAGAAGAGGCTGAAACTACCGACGTCAAAGTTACTCAACTAATCGAGGCTGGTGTTCTGATCCAAGACACCAAAGAGAAGATTCCTCGTTACCAAGTTCCTCATCGAACCACGGCAGAATTTCTAGCCGCCTACTATCTTGGTAGAGAAACCGACCGGAATCTTTTGGAACAGAACTTACTTGACCTGTATCGGCTTAAGGCCAGCTTCCATGAAGTTACGGTTTCCCTGATGGAAATGGGAGAGTCGAGGTGTTTAGTCGACGCTTTCCGTGTCATTAAGTTTCCTTCCTACTGTCTTAGATACTTTATGAAAAATTATTTCACCCAATATGGTGCCGCTGGTACCTGGTCCGAATTTAAAGATGCTCTGCCGAACGAGCTGTTCACCGAAGCTGGACCAGAGTTATTTCTCAGAGGTAGCTCAGTTGAGCCTAGCCTAACTCTGCTTCAACTGGTTGAAGAGCTCGGCAAGAAGAACACTGGAAGAACAAACGCACTCTTTGCATCACCCAAGGATTGCCCCATTTCCATTCTTTTGGGAGGGGGTTTTAAGGCACACAATTTTTCAGTTGTGTTGCAGACTTTGTCCAAGTCCGGTGTTGTTCTTCATGAATTGGAATGTGATATAAGATACAGCATAACTGGCGACCAAACGCGACAAGAATTAGTTCACAGTCTTCAGGAGCTTCTTAAATCTGCTTCCTGTCCTGTTCAATTGAGATTCCATAGCGCTTCAGGAGGTAGGTTAAATTAAATATCTGGATTTTATTTTGGCTATTTTTAATACTTAGATTTAATACTGGCCGTGACCGAGGCCATGCAAGAGGTTCCTGAAACTTGCCGTCTCAAGCGTTTCGAGTTCGATCTAGATGGTAAGTACGAGGGAGCGCTGTAGTTATTGGATCGCAGACGTTGATATCATGTCATGTGGACGTCTCCAAGGTGATGCAGCAACACACTCCAACTTACTCTTTGAATTCTTATTGCAGGGTATGATTATGATACAACACTACTATCGGAAGTCTTGGCTGAGAAGTGGTTGTCTCACTTGCAACACCTGAGCTTACAGTATAAGGACAATAGCCACGTAATCACAACTATTAACTAACGAGGTTTTTCTAGTTCTGGTGTGTTGAACCCAATATTAAAACGACTTTCGGAGCCTGGGTGCAGTCTCACTTCGCTGCACCTCGAGAATAGTAGAGACGTACTGCTTGAAGACCTAGTGATGCTCGCCAGTAAACTTGAAACGCTAAAGCTTTACGGAATGAGTTTCCAATTTGACGTGAGTGAGAAAATTGTACAATTTCACTTACCTAGAGACTTTTCATATTCGCGCCACCACCCATTTCATGAATATTTCAATCACAATTCACCCTTGTTTATACGAAGAAATTCCTTCTTACTCGTATTACAGGTTACTGAAATCAGCAAGTACGCGGTCAAGGAAAAATGCTGTCTGAAAAGGCTTCATCTCGAGTTCGTTTCTCTGAGGCTTGTTGGATTGCTTCCGTCAGCTGATGAGAACCAAGAGCTCCTCCTTGCTTGGAGAAATGTGGCACTAAACCTGGAAGAATTGACCATCAAGCTCTGCACGTTTCCAATCGAATTGTTTAGTTGGTTGAACCTAACTGCACCTAAACTACGGACGCTCTCCATTGGCCAAATCTATGGAGAGACTCCAAACAATGACAGGGAGTTCTATGGCAACCAGTTGTTGGAGGCCTTAACCAGAAGTAGTGGAGACAATATTGAAGACTTGTCATTAAGATACAACTTTTGGCCAAACAGCGAAGTTCTGATGCTGGATCTGATCCAAGAAGCCCTTCAACGCTGTCCGAAGATGAAGAGAGTCAACCTGGGAATTTTGACATCTGATTTATCAGAGATCCCCATAGGTCCTGATCCTTCAAGTCCACTATTTTCCATTGATGAGGAAGCTTTGAAAGGCAGTAATATTGTCTTGGCTTTGTTGAAAATAGTTTTAAGTGTTCCTATGCTTCAAAAGTTATCTTTTCACTTTCGGCACTATGGAACAATTGGTATATTCCATGCTATTGCAGACAAGGCTGAAAAATGGCCAGGAAAAGCAAACGACAATGAATGCAATACTTCGTTAACGCTGCATGACTTATCTAAGGAGGAAGCATGTGATGCTATGCATGTGTTCAGAGAACGAAAATTAGAATACCGGATTAGGTACGTAGAAGAAAATGTGTACGAGTTTTGGTTCCCGGTGTAAATTGCGTATTTAATTCTGTTGAAAGATCCAGTAGCAATTTCGAAAACTATTAATCAAAGAAGTATATCCTTGTGGATGTATGCCAAATTCCGCCCTTTAAGTACCCCATTCAACTTTTTTTCATTAATACAACGCCAAAGCATTATAGTACACGTTCCAACCGTTTTCTATGGTCTCAAATTCCCTCGAGGCAAAAATCTTCCTTCTTAGTTTATTTTGCGAATAAGAAAGCTGTATAGTTAACCCGTCCACTACAGTCTTACTAAGCACTGCTAGTATCGAATGTTAGTATCGCTCTGCTAATTTCAGCCATTTCGTTTGTAATTATAGCGTATTTAAACGGAATTTCACTCTCGGAACCGCTTACAAGCAGCATTTCGATGTCACTGCAGGTTTACATTACCTTACAGGACTCATTGAAGGGTTTTTATACTTTCATTTTTATCCTCATTTAATGTCCTACTTACGGTTATGGCCACATGGCCAGTCAGTACGGCTACTGCAGAAAGGAGTGTTTCTAGTCTAAGAAGACTTAAAACTTGGCTAAGAAACTCCACTGGGGAGGAAAGATATGTCTTCACATATCCCCTGAACAGGTTATAGATGTCTTCGCCGGAAGTTAGACCTGTTACATCAAAATCCCATGGGGCGATTGTTTTCTCATAGATATTTCCTGCTTCTCTTTCCGGGAGTTGGTAGGCTTCTATCTATGTACTAATTTGTGCATATATTCTTTTTTCCCTGTGATCGAGGACTCTAAAGCTAGTTCTTCCCAGCTATCTCGGAGTGGTGTTAGTCCTGTTGAGCACAGTGACACAGATTTGGGCGTGGTTTTCATTGCCCCGAGAATTATTCCTACTGCTCTGTTTATGGTTTCTATGCGTTTTAACGTGATCTCATTGGCGTCTTTAAAAACAACTACCGCATATTCTAATTTTGCGCTTACTAGTCCCTTATAAAGCGTTAGCATCGTTTTAATATTTGCTCCCCAGCTTGTCCCTGCCAATTTTTGAAGTATTAAGGTAGCTTTCATTTCCCTTTCTCTCATCTTTTTCATGTGCTGCTTAAATTGTAGTTCCTTGTCGAAAGTGATCCCCCAAACTTTTCACAACTTTCGCCACCGACAAATGCAGAATTCGATGCACAGTAATAAAATAAAGTAAAAATGGAATTTAAAAAAGTTGCGTGCCATTTCCGAACAGGTTATTGAACATGTTTAGGGTTACAATCAGTCAATTGGTGTGATAAAACCGCTGAATTGATTTTATTAAACGTTACATTTTCAAAAGATACTTCAATTGTCCAATTGTTTCCAAAAGACAGACCATAACACAATCTAGTATTATGGCCTGAAAAGAGATGGCGCTAGTATCTTTCCTGGCTCCTTTTTCCAGCTGTAATTCAATTCTAGTTAATCGTAGGCAATTTGAAAGAGATTTGAATTCTAAAATCCATCTTTTTGTCTGCTTTTTCTTAAAAAGTAAGTGTATGACAAGACAAGAGTCATTGATAATTGGTGGATGGTAAAAATCCGATTTTCGTTTTTTGTGCCGTCTTATAGAAAATAACTCCACATTTACAACCGTTTAAAGAATCGTCAACAAACTTTGTATGAAGAAATATGGCAAGACCAATGAGATGCACCAGTTTCAAGATACTTTCGCCAGTTTAGTTCAGCGGTTCCGTACTCATCGCTCTGATGCCCACATAAGCAATATAAGCGGATACCAAGGACTTGTTATCTAGATTCCTTGGAAACCCAGCTTTATGTAATGGGGGGTGTTTTCTGATCAGTATTTCGTGTTTCTACTTTGTGGAAAAGACCCTGACCATTTTCCTGTTCGTTTTACCTCCTTTGAAAACGAATACTGGATTGCTACCAATTCCATAAATCAATAATCAACCATAAATAAACGATCAGCCGCTAAGAAAGGTATTTTCTTACTAAAGATAGATGTAGAAAATTGAATTTAGGCCTTTTATAGTTATAGCTCGTAATGGAGATGAACAATGACCCGAGAACCTTCGACCTAAGACTTGTCCCTGCTTCGAGCGTTTACCTTGTGGGCGAAGACATTTCGTATCAACAGAATGGTTCTGATTTGCTTATCACTGTCTCCATGTTAAGTGAAACTTTCAAGGGCAGAGCCCTGGAAAATATGACTTTCTACGAGACGGAGATCGAGTCACTCAACGCACTCCTGAGTGGCAGTTCCACTAAGCAGTCGCCTTTTAAAAGGAACACACTGGAAACTATCAGTTTCTTCGTAAACCGTACTAGAGACGGCACTTTGAGTGGGGCACAATTCTTCGCAGCGGATCGGTGTTCCCTGGAAAGGAGTGCGTCGTACTTCTGGGCTGGGGGAGTTGGTCAAAGAGTCCAACCAAGCTTGACGTCACACCTCCCCAGATTTGCCTTGATGAAAGCAGCAATCCGGTGACTCGAACCTGTAGTGGGTCAACCGTTTCTGGAGCTCAGTGGGTAGAACCTTTCTCAGAAAAACAAGTAAGAACTATCAGAAATGACTGCGATTCTAGCTTTTTCCAACTTTATGCATAGAACTGCTCCAGAGCTTCCTGCGTCTGCCATGCAATAGATTCCACGACGCCCTTAGAAGGCGGACGTCCATTGGGCAATTTGTCGTGGGTCGAAACACCTTACGACAGGACGACGTTGTCTCGAGAAGGTTGTGTGTATGAAACGGTTCTTTAGTACAGCGGACATGTATCCGCGACGTTAGTCGTGTGCCTTATTGGGGGCCGATACAGGTAAGTTACTTGAATTCAACTTTCGTTCCCAATTTTTTCATGTTCTGTGCTGCATATACCCAGGCTTGGAACGCAGAAGGGCAAACTTGTCAAGTAAGAATATATGCACATATATGCACAAGTAAGTTTCCATCGTTCCCCGTATTTTGAAGTTGTTCTTTTCTAAACCACAAAGGTGCTGGTCAGATTCAAGTGACTGTTCTTCTCCATTTCAGCATCCTTGGAATATAACAAGTTATTGTTCTTGGCTTCATGCAGTGTGATGGAGCTAACTACACAGGTTTTGATTGCCGATGGATGCTTGTATTATGGATAATGCTCAGGTTAATTCACACGCTATGTTGGACCTCCTTTCTCCTTAGCTCTCTCTACTTGTTATCTTTTATTCGCAATCCTGCTCCAAGGTCAGGTACCGCGATTGGCAATGTTGGTATCACTCAGGTACAAGGGTCATATTAAATACTGAAACACAAGTCATTACATCCCTCCCTTGTTTAGTTAGAAAGAAAATTACATTTGTTCTTTTGGGAAAATTGAATAGTTAACGAAACACATTAAACCAAATTGTTTTCTTTGCACTGACATGCATTGATCACTTCGAGAGCACATAGTCTTTCAATCGACTTGGGACGGCTCTTGTGCGTTGTGGGCGTGGCCTCCTCTTATCCGGCGGCTTCTCCCCTTCTTCGCGAACTTCTTGTTCTTCATGTTCGATTTCTTCACGAGCTTCCGCGTTTTGCCTCCTCTCTTGCTGGATGGGTGTCTGCTGCTTTTGCCATTGTTGATCAGGCTGCTCATCAGACACTGCTTCAGTGGAAGGCTGGAGAGTTCCTATCGGTGTAAGGAACCTCTTGAAGCTACTAGCGTTTCTCGTGATTACTTTGTCTTCTTTCTTTGCTGTGACCATCGTCCCTTTCACCGCTGTGACGCGGTACGGGTTGCTTTCGTACTCAGGTTTCATCTTATTGCGCAGAGGCTCTTTGTCTCGCAACAAAACCATTTCTCCAACCTCCAGGTTCTTCGGTTTGGCTTTGTTGGCACGGTCGGCGTGCAGCTTCATTTTTTCTTTTGCTCGTCGATCGTTCTGCAGTGCCTCTTCTGTCTTGCGACTGGTGTTGTCGCTGATCTTCACTTGCGGCAGCTTGGTGCTAATATTCCTTCCGAACATCAGCTGGGCCGGGCTGACACCTGTCGATGCGTGAGGAGTTGACCGATAGGCCAGTAAAAATGACGGGAGTCTTGTCTTCCAATCTACTCTGGCCGCTACAGACGTTCGCACTAATTTGTTGAGATTTCGCATGAATCTTTCTGCATCCCCATTGGCTGCAGGCCAATATGGTGTGATGCGGCGATGCTTTATGCCCTGCTTGGAAAGACAACATTTTTGGTAATGGTTCAGTTTTCCGCAGCCGTTACATTTCTTCCCTCGTGCTGGACAATTCTCCAATTTGTCGTGATAACGTTTGCCACAGAACTTGCATTGTTTGTTGGCATCGGCTGGCAGGGGCATGAGACGGTTGACCTGTTCTGCCTTGGGTGCTGACATCTGCTGGGCCTGTTGGGCGGCACTTTCCATCGCTCTTGCTTTGTCTAAAATTTTACTGAGCGGGATGTCGGGCTTTTCTAAGAGTCGCTCGCGGAACTTATCCGACGCGCAGTTTTGGATTATCTGCATCTTGATTTCTGTTTCCACATCAGCAAACTGACAATGCTTCGCCATTCTCCTTATCCTTGTCTGAAATGCGTCCATAGACTCATCCGGTTTCTGTCTCTCTTGACGAAACATGTAGATCTGGTACGCCGTCTTCTTCCTAGGATTAAAGTAATTATTGAGAGCTCGGCACAGTGCCTCATAAACCGTTTCCTTCTCAGCTTTCGTTGATGCTCCATCCGTCGCCGTAGACGATGTCTTCGGTAATGGTGTTATATCCAGGGTCTCCACTATGTCTTGAACATCCTCTCCTGCGTAGTGCAACAGCATGTTCTTCTTCCGCTTGTCGCTCTGGATATCAAACGCTGCCACGGCCGTGTTGAAACCTCTTAACCATCTCTCCCATCTTTGGCCGGCTGTTCGTTCGTCCGTATAGGGGTCAAATAATGTCAGTTGTGGCCGTAATTCTTCCATCTTCTAACCGCTTGCCGTGTTCGTGCTTATTGGCAGGTTGGTATTTGCTTTTGCAGTGCAAGCGTGGTTATTTTTTCACTATCCTCGTCGCCAGATTTATGTGATGGAGCTAACTACACAGGTTTTGATTGCCGATGGATGCTTGTATTATGGATAATGCTCAGGTTAATTCACACGCTATGTTGGACCTCCTTTCTCCTTAGCTCTCTCTACTTGTTATCTTTTATTCGCAATCCTGCTCCAAGGTCAGGTACCGCGATTGGCAATGTTGGTATCACTCAGGTACAAGGGTCATATTAAATACTGAAACACAAGTCATTACAATGCAGCATGAGTATTTGGAGTTCTCTACGCGCGCGATGTACCACATACGCCATAACTGCCACACTAATCAAAATCTGAAAAATCAACCAACGAAAGCGTTACAAGTTTGGCTTTCTATTTTTAGCTAGCTTTCAATTGCTTTGCTAAGTTAAATAGGTGAAATCAAACACAGTGGTTTGCTTTGACTTTTAAAAGCTTTCGTATGTTTTCACTTACAACAAACATCCCCACACAAAAGTTTGGGAATGAAAGTTCGAAACCTTTTTTGTTTATATCTTCTAAAACGTAAGCTTTTGGAAATCTGTGGCCATCTGTCCGTTTGAGAACGTTTAAACTTTTTTTAAAAAAATTGTTATGGCTGAAGTTTTGACTTTTAGGAGTTCCAGCTTCAGACCAATTAAAACAAACAGTAATGAATCATCAAGCGTCTATAAATTGAAACACTCTACTACATTCTACTTTGGTAATTTTTTAATTACGCTTGTTTTGAAGTTATATGCTTGCAAGGCGTCTTGGACAGTTTTTAAACAGCCGAAAGTCTATTATGAATTATATAGGCTTCAAAAACTATCCAATTCTCGCAACTTCAGAGACTACAAAGCATCCTTCCAAGCCGACTTCCAGGCTGACTTTCTAGTTACCTTTCAAGCCGACTTCTGAGTCGACTTTCAAGCCCACTACCCAGTCAACTCACGAGCTACCTTTTAAGCGTACTTCTGAGACGACTTTCAAGTCGACTTCTAAGCGGCCTTGCAAGCAACTTCCAAGCGGACTTCGTAGTCACCTTTTAAGCCAACTTCTGAGTCCACTTCCAAGTCTACTGTCTAGTCGACTTTCCAGCTAACTTCCAAGACGTCTTTCTAGGCGACTTGGAAGCCCACTTCTAAGCGGCCTTTCTAGTAAACTTCCGAGCCGACTTTTAAGCTGACTTGGCAGACGACGTTCAAGCCCACTTTAGGGACAACTTTACAAAACCATTTTAGAGACTTCTATACATACTTGGATAGCGAAGACAATGTAACCTGTAGTGGCTGTTGTCTCGTCTGTCAAGCCATCTTGCATAGATCTTAACGTGCTGCCCAGGTATACATTAATGATCTGTGTTGGCAAAAGCCCTAGGGCTGTAGCTACCATATACTGTCCCAGACTAAGCTGTCGAAAGAAAAACCGAGATTAATTCGTTTCCTTTAGTAAAATGGTCAACACAATAACAACGATTATTAGGTAGAAGTAGTGGTAGTAAGTAGCTTTTGTCCCTTTCTTTGAATAGAACTGAAAGTTGAGCTTACAGCGAAGACGGCGTTTTGCAGGCCAAAGGGGATCGGCGTGAGTCGAGCGAATAAAACGACTTTAAACCGTGGGAAATCACTAATCATACTATTCAAGAGCCATGGACTCAAAACTGATCCCTGTGGTGTACCTTTACTTAAGTTTACTTTTCTTGATGTCGTCGCACCTATTCTGACTTCCATTGTCCTGTTCGTAAGCAAGTCCTGTACAATCTGTAATATTTTCCCTTTAAAGCCTCCTTCCCCTAATTTTGCTAATAGTTTGCTTGACCAAACCGAGTCATGTTAAAGATCTAGTAGGAGTAAAGCTGTACAGTCTTCCGCCTGGATAGATTCAGCCTCCTTCACTCTGACTAGTTGATCTATTGTACTTCTTCCTGGTCGAAACCCCGTTTGATATACTGACATTATGTTATACGTTTCAGTTATCCAATTTAATCCTTTTACTAGTCAACGTTCAAAAATTTTCGCTAGACACGAGAGCAAAGCAATGGGTCTATATGATTCAACTTTTTCTGCGCTTTTCCCTTGTTTTAATATCGGAATTACCGTTGCGTTTTTCCACTCTTTGGGTACTTGGCCTACTCTTAGTATCAGGTTCTAGATGTTATACAAAGCTTCTCTGAAGTTGTTTGGTAAGTTACTGATTATTTTGTAGTGAAGTCCCTCCCCTGGCTAGAGCTGGGTAATCTTGTTAAAATTTCGTTAAACTCCCATTTAGTGAACGGCCTTTCCAATTCTTTCCACCTGCTACTTCCTCGTATAAATTGTTCTACCTGCTGCCTAAGAATCGTTTCCTGTCCTTCATTCCCCTTGCTCGTCTGTAGTTGTACCCCGCTTTGAACTTTTGCAAAGTGTTTCGCAAACTCTTTCTCGCAGATGGACCACACCTCAGAAAAGAAAAGCGCGGAAGCTGGAAGTAGGCAACTATACTTTACGAGGTTTAAGGGGGGATCAGGTATTAAAGTAAATACCGATGTCTCATTATAGGTTCCCAACCCCAACAACACATTAATAATGAAATTGGTACATTTTGATTGTCTCGCTTGTACGGCCGAAGGAGAAAGAAGGCGCCCAAGCTCCGAGTTCTCTTATCGGACATGGTTGTTTAGGTGCCCAAGCTCCGTTGCTACCATTTAAAGACCTAAAACGCGAAGACCTAACGCATAATGGAGCAACGGAAGCTTTTCTGCCCCCAGAAGGTTAAACTGCAGCAAATCTTTAGGCGATTTACCGCAACCAAACCTCCTAGCATACCTGGTGCCCTCTGGGTTTCCTAGTTCCATCACAAGAAAGGGCGAATCCGAATCAAAGGCGACGTACAGATGATTAGCTCGGACGGCGTTCAAAGGCAAGAGTTGGGGGAAGAGCTGATGATGACGGTGATCTTCGGTATTGCAGCTGGGGAATCGCCATAGATGCACGGATAATCTTCTTTAGGAATGCCTGCGCTACTAAATAGCGAGGAAAGAACACTAGGGGCGCAAAAACGGAAGCCTAGAGCAAAGAGGAATGAGAAAACGCTACGAATGAATGAAAAACTTCCACTACAGAAAACTCCTTTTGGAGTGATATTATCAAAGGACCAACTTACCCTTCAAAGAACCTGTCCAAATGATCGGACCAGCTCACAAATTTGTCGAGACGGAATACTAGCGCAAACGGAGCTCCATCTGAAGCCAACAGTAACCTACACAATCAAGCAGATATTCATTTCCGGAAATCGAGTTCATTTAACATTAAAACACTTTACCTGTCGTTATAAACGCCATGGACAAAACTAGTGAATTTAACAACGGCAGTTCACAAGAATCTTCGTCTTTCTCTAAAGTGGATGATACTTTGCTTCACATTTGTAGCTTCATTGTGGCTCCGAGAACTAGAAGAAAAGAAAAAACAAACACTATTAACCACTATGAAACAATTTATAGTATTCGGCGTTTGTACCTTTTGTCGACACTCGGTGAACAAGACAAGAAAGAGTTAAAGTTCTAGACGATTGAGTCGTTGGCCAAGTCAACTTATTCACATCTTTTCGCTTCGAAACAATGGACGAGTTTCACAGCCCCAAAAGGATTCCGTTCCACCCTCTTTCTGCGGTCTCCATTACGGAGGTCCTACAAAACAAACACAGAAGTGGGAAAAAAGTTAGTCGGAACTTATACAAACGAGTCATAACGAGACACAAACGATTACAAACGAGTCATAACAGTTATTTGGGGGAAACGAAAAAGTTACCTCGACTTCCAAATTTGACATCGTCTTCGGTAGACAAGCTTGAAAACACCGCGCAATTGAAGAAAGCTCACCAAAGTGGCAGAGGCTGGTACCACCTCCATTTCCTCCTTTTCGAGTCCTTCGCCTTGGGCCAAATACAAGCCCTTGTACCCTAAAAGATCCCCATTTTGCTCGCTTATCCCTGGAGCTGCCCAAGTGAGTCTTAATTCCGTTGGCGACGTTGAAACCAACGTCAGATTCCGCGGTTCTCCCGTAGGAACTGCTTCGCCTACAAATACTGTCGCTGGTGGAGAAGGCGGTCCTTTTCCTTGTGAATTAGCTGCCGTTACTGTCACCTCGTAGTTGTGATCCCTCACAAGCCCATCCAGTACTATATACGATGTCTAAAAAGGAAAACAATCCTATTAAAAGTTAATTAAACAATAAATAAAATAAAATAATAAATAAAATTGGGAATGATTTCTACCTTAACTCCCATAACTTCTTCCTTCTGGCTGTTTTGGGAGAGTACAGGGAACTCGCCCATCTGCCGGTACTCCACCAGATACATGCCAGTACCCGAATCTCCATTCCAAGCGGATTCGCTCAGGATTGTCCATGATACTCGCACACTCGTGGTCGTTATGGGTACAACTTTCACGTTAGGTACCAGCAATGCCGGCGGAGCCGACAAAGTGCGAAAGCTCTCGGAATTGGGCGACCAATTCGAAGGACCCATGTCGTTTACCGCCCGTAAACGGACTTGGTAGTTCGTAAATGGCTTCAAACCGTGGACCGTATACGAAGCTTGCGCTGGATCTGCACGTTCTGATGCAGTTACCCACGGTGCTTGTAATCCTTCTCTATATTCCACCGTGTAATACCTTTAAATGATAAAAAAATCGAATGAAAACTTCATTTCGATTGATATTTTGGTCATTTTTTCACCTTCAAGGGGCAAAACCATCGCGTCCAGGCGTCCAACTGAAGGTGATTTGCCTCGCTTGGATCTGCGAGCTGCTAATAAAGGGGGCAGAGGGCGCTTGGGGCCTTTCCCTGCTATTCGTAGTGTAGACTCGAGCTAAAGCAACTTGTCCCCAACCTTGACTGGTCTGTGCCGAGACTTGGAAGATATAAAACTGCTATGCTTCCATGTTGGTGACGCGGTAGGTGCGATCCATGGGCGTAAAGTCGGTGGATTGCTTCTCATTGCGTCCTTCATGACGTACGCCACGCGATAGGCCAACACTTGGCCGTTAGCTTCATCTGGAACGTCCCAGACGACTCGAGCGCTCGTTAGAGAGACATGAGGGAACGAAACGTTCGAAGGAGGGCCGGGAACTATGAACATTCAAGACAACTGGATGAGATCTGAACTCTTTTTAAGGAATATTTGGGGAATTTACCATCTTCCCAGGTTTGGGCGATCACAGGAACGGTACTGAGGGTGCCATCGCCCATTTTGGTGTACGCTCGCACTTGGATTTGGTAACTGGTACACTTTTTGAGCTCTGTTAAGGTCGTTGTCAGTGTCGTATTTCCCAGAACTTCCTTATTCTAATTCAAAAAATCAGTTTTTAGTGCTTTAGAGGCATTTTAAAAGGTTAAAAGTACCCTAAATCGGAAGTTGGCAGCTCCATAGTAGACTTTGTAGCCCAGAATCCCTCCATTTCGCAAGTTTTCGGGGATTTGGTCCCAACTCACTACGACAGTGGTGGATGAGGTTGCATTGGCTCTTACGGATTTCGGCCCAGCGCTTGGAACTTTAACTTAATGATAAATATTGAACATTTTTGTAAATGAAATGTTGTTTTAATGAATGATTTGATAAAGGAAATGTTTTTTACCTCCTTCTCGGGTGCGTTCTTTGGCAACTGGACTGGCGAAGGACATTCCGACGTCGTTAAAGGCTTTTACTGTGACTTCGTAGCTTGCGAACTCTTCTAAATCTTTGAGAACATATGAATTGCTGTTGTGATCTTGTCGAGTATTAAACTGTCGAGTGTTAAACTGGTCCGTCGAGTATTAAACTGGAGGCGGTGCAAGTCCCGGACAGTTTAAACTTAACAATGTTGCGCAAACTTTAAGCGAGAAAACATTCCACAAAGAAAGGAGAAGAAACAAGAGGATAACATATTCAAAAGCAAGCAAAAGATAAGTTCCCCGCAAAACATTGATCTCAGTTTTTGTTGCGCAAAAAGGCTGAAATATAGTACCTGTCAGAATGGTTTCGTAGCAAAAGACTTTAATATATATTTCCCTCAATTTATAACGTCATCTATTATTTAATTTTACAACTTACCAAGTCATAGTCCTCTGCAGTGATGCAACGAACTTTTCCGTCACCTTATCCAGCATTGCTCGTGTATTTTCGACAGCAGCAGTGTCGCTGCCCAGTTTCTAGACCAAGAATCCCAAGGCTTGCCACAAATGTCCCACAGGTTCCTTGAGCATCTTTTCTTATAGTACGAGTCGTTTGTACGGATTGTGGACGGATTCATTTGAGACATTCGTGTGAAGGTAAAAAAGGTTCCTTGCCTTGATAACAAACTCTCCTCGAGAGCCATCGCTGATCGTCAAGGCTAATTTCAGTGGCGCGACTCGTCATTGCACCGTTTCTTCTTTGAGGATGTGCAACTTCCCATTTAGGATCCCTAAAGGCTTGGCCAGACATGCTGAGTTTTCTCTTGCCAGTTTTTTCCCCTGACCTGATTTTCCGGCCCGACTTTAAATAAGCTAAATGACAAAATTAATTATTTGTGGAATTTTCAATTCATGATGACAAACGCAGAGTAAGATTCCCGCCAGAGTCCCGATCAAAGTGCACGTCTGTTAACCCGATTAGAGACACGATCAGAGACCCGATTAGAGACCCTATTAGAGACACGATCAGAGACCCGTGTTCCGGATAAATGCGAATCCGGAAGGGATGACTAAGGACTGGACCTGCTTTGACTTGACTCATGGGACATCGACCTCGACTGGGTGACGTTTTATGGGTTCAAGGGAAAACCGGACCTATGTTTTTTGATATTTCAAGAATTAGGGAAGACAGACCTTTTTTAGTCGCTAGACAAGAAAGGCGGAGAACGAACAGCGAGACGAGACGGACAAAAGTATAGTCGAGTTGAAGTGGGTTTTGATTGTTTGGAAGTTTTAAAACCTGCGCATATATAACATTTTGGTGCCGAAACCCGGGAATCTGAAGTAATTATGTCGAAAAACGCACTTACGGAGACAGCGAGAGCTCTTCCCGCAGGAGGAAGACAAGAAGATCAGCGCACTCCCGCTGAAAGTCGTGTTGTGGCTGATCCTCCTCATCCCGGACCTTCCAGAGAGATCTTAAGTAGACAAGCCGAAGATTCCAGTGATGAAGAACATGGCGTTCCTGAAGAACCGCATGTCGTAAAAGCGCTTCGAACCCAATCGAAGGCGCAAACAACCAGACTTCTGACCAAAATCCACAAAGCAATCGACGAAAAATCGTCCCGGTCGCTTATCAAAGACTACCGAACGCAACTCGTAGAGCGTCTTCAAGAATGTACAGAGCTCAACGAAAGACTTGTCCAAGCGGAAGCTGAGCATATGCTTTTCGGACAAGACCACTTAAGTTGGATCGCTGACGTTGAAGCCTCAGTCAACAGTTGCTATGTGGCTATTGACAAATATATTCGCTCACGGGCCGGCAGCTCAGCAGCGTCCACAGTGGCGTCGATAGCCCCGTCTCAACGCTCGCAAATGTCAAGCGGTAGCACCAACACCTCTCATTCTTCCAGGCTGTGCGCCAAGAACAGCAATTAGCAGAGCTTGAGCTGAACCAACTCCAGAGGAATGCCAGGGAGGAAGCAGCTGAGGAGAGGAGACTTAGGGAGCTTGAGATCGAGCGGCAGGAGTTGCTGAAGAGGAAGAAACAACGAGAGCTTCAAGATTTGATCGAGAAGCACTTGCATCTTTGATCCTTGAACCCTGTACCCAATACGCAAGTTAGTCCCAACACCTCTATTCCCCATCCAGTTGGAAATCCTCCGCCTGTCCTTAACCTTGCTGTAAGCTCGGCCTTGACTGCTACGAATCAACAGCCCATGGTAACCTCGTCGCTGCCCTTAAGCGTGCCGTCTTCTACGAATTACCTGATTGCCTTGCCACCCATAACCCCAAACGAGGCTTGGATTTATTCCTCGGAAACACCTCCTTCGAAGCCGTCGCATAGCTGCAGGGCCGCACAAATGCAGAAGATAGACATCATGCCTTTCTCCGGGAACCCTAAAGACTGGCCATTGTTCATCTCTACGTTTAAGTCCATGGTCCACGACGTACTGGAACCTGATGACCAACGCATGGCGGTTCTCCGACAATTACTCGACCCGAAGGTGCGGAAAACCGTCCGGGGAGCTCTAAACAACCCGGTGCTTTACCGAAGAGCTTTGGAGAAGCTCCACCGGAAATACGGCCACCCGCAAAAGGTCACGAATGCCTGTTTGCGAAGCGCGCTGAAGTACGCCAAGTTCAAAGAAAACGATTTTGAGGCATTGGAAGGGTTCTCCGAAGAGCTTCATAATGCCGCAGACACCCTTATCGCTTCTGGTCACGACAACGAGTTCAAGTCCACAGTTTTGGTGCAACAGCTGAAGGACAAGCTGCCACTGATGAGCCAATGGGGAGAGGACATCGAAAGGCTCAAGCCACGACCTGCGCATCTTCTGGATTTCGACTCCTGGCTGGAGACCAAAGTGGAGTCTGCAAGCAACGTCCGCACATTGCCCGATACCGACGATTCCGACGACGAGAAGGATAGCCACAAGGCGAAATCTAAGCGCGGATCACGGAAGTCGAAGACCCCAGGGTGGTCAACGTACTTGCTACTGGCCGCGAAGATAATTCTGAATGCGCTTATTGTAAAAAGCCTAAGCACGAAATTGCGGTTTGTAGGTCCTTCGCCGCGCTGTCGGCAGAAGAACGAGCCTGTCAAGCGAAGGACAAAGGACTTTGTTTCCGCTGCTTGGGAGATGGACACCTGGCCAAGGATTGCTCTGCGAAGGCTGTTTGTGGAGAGGCCGGGTGCAAAGCCAAGCACCACACTTTACTTCACCGACCCCCTACGTACTCCAGAAAAGGCGAAGCCAAGATCCCAGCGACATCTAGCCAAGACTCCATTGCTGTGAACAACGTGAGCTGCCACAAGAGCGAAGACTCTCCTCCATGGCTGAAGCGCCGCAAGGTGTCTCTACTTTGTATCGTACCAGTCCAACTCCGAGCTAATGGTAGAAGAATCGACACGTTCGCCCTTCTAGACCCCGGATGCGATGGAACGCTTATCCACCAAGACATGGCCCGCAAACTGAACCTGAAGGGCCCGATGGAAGAAGCAGACCTCAAGACGTTCAAGGGGAGCGATTCCATGATGGTCCCAACGGTGGATTTTCTTATCGCCTCGCTAGATGGGAAACACGTCTTTTTAGCTGATGAAGCTACGGCAGTTCCGACGCTGGTATCGACCTTCCGCAAGAGGAATATTCCCCATCTTAAGAAAGTCTGGCCGCACTTGCAAGATCTGCCATTGAACCAAGCTGAGCCTGGCGAGGTAACCGTTTTCATTGGCACTGACGTACCAGAAGCTCTTCATTTTGATGATAAACCGCCTCCTGGAGTCAGAGGGCCACGCGCGCTGTTTACTCCTTTTGGATGGAGCCTGAGGGGACCAGTCCAAGTCGAGTCTGTGTTCCCCACCAAGCGGCATATCATGAACATAACTGTCGATGACCTTCATGAGAGCGTCAAGTCCTTTTGGACGACCGAATCACTAGGAGTTACACCCACAACATGCAAGATGATATCGGAAACATTAGCTTCCTTCCCGGCTGAAGACCGCGTTGACCCGAATATGGACCTTGATTTAGACCGACTGCCCGTAGAAAGGACTCTTGGCGTCGGGTGGAATGATGAGACAGACAGCTTTGTATTCCGCGTAAAGCATATGCCCGCGAAGTCGACAAAGCGGGAAATACTGCGCACTGTGGCGAGCGTGTTTGATCCTATCGGATTCCTGGTTCCAATCACCTTGACGGCCAAAACCCTGTTGCAAGAGCTGCAGTGGGACGACGAAATTCCCGAAGGCCTAGCTGCACGTTGGAGTTGTTGGCTGTCCGACATCCGAAAACTGGAAGCTGTTACTATCCCGCGATGCCTGCAACCCGTGCTCAACCCCCATTCCGTCCAACTTGACGTATTTGCTGACGCGTCGGAGCTTGCCTTTGGGGCCGTAGCTTACTTACGCGTCTCAGGCTCAACCGAGATCACAACTAGCTTTGTTACAGCTAAATCCCGTGTGGCACCCTTGCGGCAGCTTACTATTCCTCGCCTCGAACTCCGAGGATCCCTGCTAGCCGCCCGAATGGCCCACAGGGCTTCCACGGAACTAAGACTAAAGCTTGACGAGATTCATTTTTGGACTGACTCGTCTACGGTTTTAAGTTGGATTTACTCGAAGACCTGCAAATTTAAAACTTTTGTGGCCAATAGGGTTACCGAGATCCTGGAATTAACTAAGGCCAGCCAGTGGAAACATGTTCCGGGAAGGATGAACCCAGCTGACGACAGTTCCCGAGGGTTAGAGGCAGGTTTCCACCGAACCGATGGTTCAACGGGCCGGCCTTCCTCCAGCGCCCGCCCCCAGAGTGGCCCGCCGCGCAAGTTCAAGACGAACCTGACAACACCGAGCCCGAAGTTTTACCGTTGATGATAGCCAACATTACAATAGATCGGAGTGAGCCGCTTGAAGTTCTGAGAAGCACGTCGGACTTGCATAGACTGAAGCGGACCCTGGCATGGGTTCTTCGTTTTATCAAGAATTCGCGCCCTTCTAAGTTTCCGGTGTTGAGGGGGCCCCTGACAGTCGCCGAATGCAGAGACGCTTCCGTAGAGTTCATCAAACTGGAACAAAGACGTCTTTTTTCGTCTGATTATGCCGCCCTGAAGGCTGAACGTCTGCTTCCGCGTAACTCGAAACTTCTGAAGCTCACCCCCTTCCTTGACGAAGGAGGCTTAACGCGAGTTGGTGGAAGAATCCAACACGCTGATCTCCCATCCGACGTCAAGCACCCAATTCTATTGAGCCCTACCAGCCCGCTAACCACCCTCTTAATCCGACAAGCCCACGAAAGGCTCGCTCATGGATCAACCGAGCGGACCTTCGCTGATCTACGTCTCCAGCACTGGGTAACGGGTGGACGAGCGGCTGTCAACAAGATGGTAAATAATTGTTTCACCTGTAAACGTTATCGAGTGAAGCCGAACGTTCCGTTGATGTCGGCTTTGCCTCGACAACGCCTGGAGGCATTTAGTCCACCCTTTTCGAACATAGGCGTGGACTACTTTGGTCCCTTCGCGGTTGTCATACACCGCAGGGCTCACAAGCGTTACGTATGTCTCATTACTTGTTTAGTTACTCGTGCGGTCCACTTGGAAGTGGCGCACTCTCTGGATACAGATGCAGAAGATAGACATCATAGACCCCGACGCATGTCTTTAGCGACAATGGGACGAACTTAACCGCTGGTGCAAAGGAACTTCGGCAGTGCTTGAAAGCCTGGCACGAAACCCAAATCAGGGGCGAGTTAGCCCGGCGGGACGTCAATTGGCATTTCTCCCCTCCTGCATCCCCGCATTTCGGGGGAGTTTGGGAGCGCCTCGTTCGCTCGGCTAAAATCGCTCTTAGGTACACGTTGCGTAATCAGACCGTCACCGATGAAGTACTGGTAACCGTCATGGCTGAAGTGGAATCGCTACTGAATGGTAGACCTCTGACACATATCAGCGTGAATCCTGATGACCCAGAGCCACTGACTCCGAATCACCTTTTGCTGGGCCGGGCTAACCCAAACCTACCGATCGCAGTGGTAACCAACGAAGACCTCAACGCGCGCAAACGTTGGAGAGCTTCACAAGCCATCACGGAGCGGTTCTGGCGCCGATGGTTGCGGGAGTATGTACCATCCATCATCGAACGCAGGAAATGGGTTAGGCCGAACCGAAACCTACAGCCTGATGATGCCGTGCTGCTGATCGAAGAAACTACTCCAAGAGGTCTCTGGCCTCTCGGGTCCAAGTGGTCCAAGTTTACCCCGGACCTGATGGCTTCGTACGAACAGCGCTGATCGAAACGAAGCATGGAGAATATGTTCGACCGTCGGCGAAGCTTTGTTTGCTGGAGATAGCCGAGCCTGAAGACTGAATTGTTTACGTCCGCAACAGGGCCGGCTATGTTCCGGATAAATGTGAATCCGGAAGGGATGCCTAAGGACTTGACCTGCTTTGACTTGACTCATGGGACATCGACCTCGACTGGGTGACGTTTTATGGGTTCAAGGGAAAACTGGACCTACGTTTTTGATATTTCAAGAATTAGGGAAACAGACCTTTTTTAGTCGCTAGACAAGAAAGGCGGAGAATGAACAGCGAGACGAGACGGACGAAAGTATAGTTGAAGTGTGTTTGATTGTTTGGAAGTTTTAAGAGTGAAAATAAAGACGTTAGCCCTATGTCAGTTTAAACCTGCGCATATATAACAGCAGGCCTGTCTAAAAGTTGAGTGATTCTAAGAAATTGGGGAATTCCCAGACGTAGGTCCATTCACAAAGGGTTAGCTCACCTTCTTCGTCACTGCTGTCCCTCACAGACTCGAAATCCTCAAAAATGTCTTTCTTTGGATCCATGTATGTTTGGTTTCCAACTGAAGTGTTCCGCGCTAGCTAAACCGCTTGTCAACTGTTTGGCGTGGCTCAAGGCTAGGTAATGGAAGTCCCTCGTTCAGCTGAACAGGAATGCACCTGATGTGCATGGGTGATGGTTGAGGTCGATCAAGTTGACCTTTACTTTCCCATATTTCTCTTCTTGTCCCATGGAAAGACCACTAACTATAAGCTGGCATACCCTTTTCAGAACCTAGTTTCTTCATGACCAGACTTGACATCAATAATACAAGTATATAACAAATTAATACAAATAAAAAGATATACTTATGTCAAGCTGCTTTACAAAAAATCACACCTCTTAATACTTTGGTTTGTAAATAGGGGTAGGGGCGGCATAGGTCTTGGGGGCTTCATAGGAGGGAGCCTTGTAGGCTGGGGCATCGTATTGGGGGGCAGCGTATTGAGGGGCAGTTCTGTAGGGTTTTTCTTCGGGGTACTTGGCTTCTCCAATGTACTTGACGTCAGCAACGTTGCCGTAGTCGTCAGCTTGTAGCTGACGATTTGAGTGCGGGCATCGGGCAAGTTGACCCGATCAAAGTGCACGTCTGTTAACCCGATCAGAGACCCGATTAGAGACCCGATTAGAGACCTAATTAGAGACCCGATAGACCCTTAGACCCACAACAAGCTGAATGCGTGCAAGAAACTCGGACAACTTTCAGCATTACATTGCAAGATGCTTAAAGAACTTGCAGTTCTGCTTGGACCTTTTAAACTTGCCACCGATGCTTTTCAAAAGGATTCGGAAACCCTTGGACTAGTCATACCAGCGTATTTGGATATGGTTAACAGAACATCCTCGGATACATCTGTGAACCCCGACAGCACGTTGGTACTTTATTGCCGTCAAACGGCTCAAGTATTTCACGAATCCTTAAAGCGACGTTTGGGATATGTCCTTAATGATACCTTTTACGTAATTGGTAAGATCATTTAATTAAAATAGTCTATGGAGATTGATTTTGACAGATGCGGATTATGTTTCAGGAACCGTGCTTGATCCTCGATTCAAGAAAAAATGGATTCCTTTGTCTGGGCGGACACAAGCTGAAGTGATCAATTTAGTGAAGCAGGAATCGGAATTTCGGTATCCTTTCGCTGGTAAGAGAATTTAGCCTGCGTAATAGTAGCTCTATATATAGTTACGGGATTGTTTTCTTCATAGCCAACGAAGGAACAAGTGGGACAGACGTTGCTGCCACCAACAACCCGAAACCAAAGACCAGTGAAATACGTCCGCTTTTTAGTAAAGATCCAGCAGTAATAAATAGTAATAAATCCAGCAAGACCATAGAAAATAAATTACCCAAGGAGTGTGAAATAAAAAAGTCCGATTAATTATTACAGGTCTTGATGTTAACTTGCTTTTTGTGAAAATCATACTTCGCTCTTTTGTGTGAATAATATTAAGTTGTTAAATTATGTTATGTATAGTAATATAAGCGTACTTCAAACAAGATATTTTATCATAATATCTGTATATTGACTCAGTACATATAACCTTAATAATAACCTTGAAATGGATTGTGTCATCCATATAATTTATGTCTATGATTTAAAGGGAACATTAAGTTGTTTAAAAAGAACGTGTACCAATCTTGGTATGACATTTCTTTTGGCTTGAAATTATCCCGTGCAAGCAAAGCGGAAATACTATGTTTAATAAAAAAGCACAGTTTATTACAGGCTTTATTTTAGTCAAGTTTTGGTAAGTGATTGGGGTATATATAGCGTTACAGGACTAGTCGGTATTATTGAAATGTTCGGTGACGGTCTAAATTCCGTCCCCTTTCTTTAACATGCACTTTCCTAAGCACGCCCATCTCCAAATAATAGTGTCAATTCGTGTTCGGACCAAAGTCAGCCGGAGTTGAATAGGCAGCGACACCTGTCGTGAATGCAGCAGACGACGATGCGCTGCCACTTCGCCTGTCGTATTTATCTTTATTGTCGTCTGACGTTCGCAGTTTGCTGCTTTTAATGTAAACAACAAAGGGCGTGGCAGAAAGTGCTTCAGATAGTTACCTTGTTTATGTGTTGTGAATGCATGTATAAAACAAACATTTCCCTTAGAAAAATTCAACCGGTGAAGTGACATCACGCACAAGATGTGGCCGTCAAAGAGATCGAAAGTTGAGGAAAATACTGGCACGATGGACCACACCTCAGAAAAGAAAAGCTCGGAAGCTGGAAGTAGGCAACCATACTTTACAAGGTTTAAGGGGTATGAGCATTAAATACCGATGTCTCATTATAGGTTCCCAACAAAGCACTACTAATACCTTCAATGGTCCAGTTACCGTCAATGGTGCTGAAAATGTTTGCATTGGTGGTGTCACTAACGTTGGAAACCAACCCGCGGACATGAATAAGTTAGAAGTAAAGGCTCGAATTCATTGATAGTAGCAATGTCAAAAACTGTATGCGTTTGCTTTTCTAGTGCGAAGACTTGAAAGAGTACTATTCGACTGCCTTGTGCAAAGCGTCTCCACTGCCGTGGTACCCCGAGCACACTTGGGACATCGACGAATTCTACACGGAGCTAGCCTTACAAAACTCAGCGACGGCCAAGTTCGGTGTGGAAGAACTTTTCGAACGATGTCAGGTAAGTGCAACTCTTAAACCTTAATTCTCTTAAAACTCATCTAGCGCACTCCATGGCCATTTCAGAAACATTTTCCGAAAGGGGGTAGTTACCGCATTCTGATCGAAGGAGACGCCGGCTATGGAAAGTCAACCTTGATGCTTAAGATCGCTTCTGATTGGTCTAAAAGCGACTCAAACGATCATACCAAGTACACCAGTCCTTTTAGTCTACTGCTTGTAGTAAAACTGGGCTCCGTTGGTGAAGATGTAAGTCTACTTAAACATGGATCATCAAGGCTCTATTTGTTCCCAAATTTAAACCAGGGAAAAATCTTGAGTTACATGGAATCAATCTACGACGAGAAGATAGGAATGGAAGTAAAGGATGTACTAAAAAGTAAAGGAGCAGAAGTTCTGATGCTGCTTGACGGGTACGATGAGGCGAATGCTAACACCAAGAAAGAGGTAGGTCGGATAATGAAGAAAGACATGATGAGCAAGTGCCACGTGGTGCTCACATCGAGATGCGGATATGTACCCGATGATGTCAAAGGTAAAGCCTTGCGTGTAACAGTGAAAGGCTTTGGAAGAAGACAAGTGGCAGTGGCAGTTGGCAAGTTCTTCATCAAGGCAGGTCACTTAACCAAAGCCGATGTTATAAGTTGTTTCGGTAGACCGCTCGGAGTGTCGGATTCCGATAGCGAACTCGATGACTCGGATTCCGATAGCGAACTCGATGACTCGGATTCCGATAGCGAACTCGATGACTCGATCCTACCCAGTATCGATGACTTTAAAAATGTTGAAGAAATTTACAAACTAAAGCCTGAAGCTCAACGACTCAGTCTGGAGCAATTCGAGCAATTCGTGTGGAAGCTACTAGCCGAGAGTCCTTACAAGCAACTAGCTCAATGTCCACTGCTTTGCGTCATGATGTGCTGCTTAGTCAGCGAGTTCCCGAAACGTGAACTACCTTCAACTCTTTCGGGTCTTTACTTTGCCATGATCAACCACAACCTGTACCGCGCAGCCAGTAAGAAAGCTGGCAAAGTCTGGAATATGGATATGTTCGACAGTCGGATCCACCAAGGTCATGAAAGCTACCTCCAAGAGTTTGGTCGTCTTTGCCTCAACGGTCTGAAAACTAAAAGCATGAGCTTCACCGTATTTGATATAACGGGAAACGAAGAAGAGGCTGAAACTACCGACGTCAAAGTTACTCAACTAATCGAGGCTGGTGTTCTGATCCAAGACACCAAAGAGAAGATCGTTACCAAGTTACCAAGTCGTCGTTACCAAGTTCCTCATCGAACCACGGCAGAATTTCTAGCCGCCTACTATCTTGGTAGAGAACCCGACCCGGATCTTATGGAACAGAACTTACTTGACCTGCATCGGCTTAAGGCCAGCTTCAATGAAGTTACGGTTTCCCTGATGGAAATGGGAAAGTGGAGGTGTTTAGTCGACGCTTTCCGTGTCGTTAAGTTTCCTTCAGGCTGTCTTAACAACTTTATGAAACATTATTTCACCCGATATGGTGCCGCTGGTATCTGGTCCAAATTTAAAGATGCTCTGCCGAACAAGCTGGTCCTCCAACATACAGTAGAAAAGGGATATCTCAGAGTTAGCTCAGTTGAGCGTAGCCTAACTCTGCTTCAACTGGTTGAAGAGTTCGGCAAGAAGAACACTGGAAGAACAAACGCACTCTTTGCATCACCAACGGATTGCCTCATTTCCCTTTCTTTGATAGGGGGTTTTATGAGACACAATTTTCCAGTTGTGTTGCAGACTTTGTCCAAGTCCGGTGTTGTTCTTCATAGATTGCAATGTAATGGAAGATACAACATAACTGGCGACCAAACGCGACAAGAAGTAATTCGCGGTCTTCAGGAGCTTCTTACATCTGCTTCCTGTCCTGTTCAATTGAGATTCCATTGCGCTCCAGAAGGTAGGGTAAATTAAATATCTGGATTTTATTTTGGCTATTTTTAATACTTAGAGTTTATACGGGCGATGACCGAGGCCATGCAAGAGGTTCCTGAAACTTGCCGTCTCAAGCGTTTCGAATTCCATCTAGATTGTAAGTACGAGGGAGCGCTGTGATTATTGGATCGCAGACGTTGATGTCATGTCATGTGGACGTCTCCAAGATGATGCAGCAACACACTCCAACTTACTCTTTGAATTCGTATTGCAGGGGATGGAGGTGATACAACACTACTATCGGAAGTCTTGGCTGAGAAGTGGTTGTCTCAGTTGCAACACCTGGGCTTATAGTATAAGGACAATAGCCACGTAATCAGAACTATTAACTAACGAGGTTTTTCTAGTCGTTGTGCGTTGAACCCAATATTAAAACGACTTTCGGAGCCTGGGTGCAGTCTCACTTCCCTGAGCCTCGAGAATAGTAGAGACGTACTGCTTGAAGACCTAGTGATGCTCGCCAGTAAACTTGAAACGCTAAAGCTTTACGGAATGAGTTTCCAATTTGACGTGAGTGAGAAAATTGTACAACTGCACTTACCTAGAGACTTTTCATATTCGCGCCATCACCCTTTTCATGAATATTTCAATCACAATTCACCCTTGTTTATACGAAGAAATTCCTTCTTACTCGTATTACAGGTTACTCAAATCAGCAAGTACGCGGTAAAGGAAAAATGCTGTCTGAAAAGGCTTTGTCTTCTGGACGTTTCATTGGAGCTTGATGGATTGCTTCCGTCAGCTGATGAGAACCAAGAGCTCCTCCTTGCTTGGAGAAATCTGGCACTAAACCTGGAGGAATTGACCATCGATGGATGCACGTTTCCAGTCGAATTGTTTAGTTGGTTGAACCTAGCTGCACCTAAACTACGGACGCTCTCCATT
Organism: Lepidurus packardi; assembly: GCA_023053545.1. Taxonomy (NCBI): domain Eukaryota; kingdom Metazoa; phylum Arthropoda; class Branchiopoda; order Notostraca; family Triopsidae; genus Lepidurus; species Lepidurus packardi. Next base: position 55,176 of record JAKZAN010000001.1, on the reverse strand, counting down.
GGCCAAATCTATGGAATGCCAATCTATGCAAACAATTACAATTTGGAGTTATATGGCAACCAGTTGTTGGAGGCCTTAACCGGAAGTAGTGGAGACAATATTGAAGAACTGTCATTATTACGCCCCTTTTGGCCAAGCAGCGAAGTTCTGATGCTGCATCCGATCCGAGAAGCCCTTGAACGCTGTAAGAGGATGAAGAGAGTCAACCTGTACATTGATGAATCTGATTTATCAGAGATCTCCATAGGTCCTGGTCCTTCAACTCCATTATCCCACATTGATGCGGAAGCTTTGAAAAGCAGTAATATTGTCTTGGCTTTGTTCAAAATAGTTTTAAGTGTTCGTACGCTTCAAACTTTATCTTGTGACTTTTGGAACCATGAAACAATTGGTAAATTCCAAGCTATTGCAGACAAGGCTGAAAATTGGCCAGGAAAAACAAACGACAATGAATCTAATACTTCGTTAACGCTGCATAACTTATCTAATCAGAATGCATGTCATGCTATGCATGTGTTCAGAGAGCGAAAACTAAAATACTGCCTTAGGTACGTAAAAGAAAAGGTGTACGAGTTTTCGTTCCCTGTGTAAATTGCGTATTTAATTCTGCTGAAAGATGCAGTAGCAATTTCGAAAGCTATTATCAAAGAAGTAAACCCTAGTGGATGTATGCCAATAAGAAATTCCGCACCTTTAAGTACCCCATTCAACTTTTTTTCATTAATACAACGCCAAAGCATTCTAGTACGTTCCAAACGGTTTTCTATGGTCTCAATTCCCTCGAGGCAAAAATATTCCTTCTTAGTTTATTTTGCGAATAAGAAAGCTGTATAGTTAACCCGTCCGCTACAGTCTTAGTAGGTAAGTACTGCTAATCAAATGTTAGTATCGCTCTGCTAATTTCAGCCATTTCGTTTGGAATTATAGCATATGTAACCGGAATTTCACTCTCGGAACCGCTTACAAGCAGCATTTCGATGCTCACTGCAGGTTTACATTACCTTACAGGACTCACTGAAGGGTTTTTATACTTTCATTTTCATTCTCATTTCATGTTTCTGTTCTACGTACGGTTATGGCCACTTGGCACCGCTACCGCTTAAAGGAGTTTTTCAAGTCTAAGACTTAAAACTTGGCTAAGAAACTCCACTGCGGAGGAAAGACTTACAGGATTAGCTCTCCTTTCAATACAAAGCAGTCTTCACATATCCCCTGAACAGGTTATAGATGTCTTCGACGGAAGTTAGACCTGTTACATCCAAATCCCATGGGGCGATTGTTTTCTCATAGATATTTCCTGCTTCTATTTCCGGGAGTTGGTAGGCTTCTATCCATGTACTCATTTGTGCAGATATTCTTTTTTCCCTGTGATCGAGGACTCTAAAGCTAGTTCTTCCCACCTATCTCGGAGTGGTGTTAGTCCTGTTGAGCACAGTAACACAGATATGGGCGTGGTTTTCATTGCCCCGAGAATTATTCCTAGTGCTCTGTTTAGTATGGTTTCTACGCGTTTTAACATGACAAGTATTAAGGTAGCTTTCATTCCCCTTTCTCTCATCTTTTCCATGAACCAAGTCCTTCCCCTGGCTAGTGCTGGGTAATCTTGTTAAACTCCCATTTAGTGAACAGGTTCTAGATGTTATATCAGGAACATCTAGAACCTGATTTAGTATCAGGTTCTAGATGTTATACAAAGCTTCTCTGAAGTTGTTTGGTAAGTTACTGATTATTTTGTAGTGAAGTCGCTCCCCTGGCTAGAGCTGGGTAATCATGTTAAAATTTCGTTAAACTCCCATTTAGTGAACGGCCTTTCCAATTCTTTCCACCTGCTACTTCCTCGTCTAAAGTGTTCTACCTGCTGCCTAAGAATCGTTTCCTGTCCTTCATTCCCCTTGCTCGTCTGTAATTGTACCTCGCTTTAACTTTTGCAAAGTGTTTCGCAAACTCATTCTTTCTCGCAGATATCCCCGTTCTCCTTTATTATATTTCCTAACCCTATTTCCTTCCAGTCTCCCAATAAGTTTCCATTCCTCTTTCATACTCGTATGCCCCCTAACTTTGTTCTCCATGCTCTCCTTTTCATGTTACGAAAGGTCTTTTTGCATTGCGCTTGTGCTTTTTTCTCGAAGTTAGTTCTCGAAGTTAGTTTTTGAAGGATTTCTCTTGAATTATCTGTAACATTGTCTCACTATGCCTGGTATGACTTCTAGTCTTAAATTTGGTACTAAGATTTGGTGTATTGGATGTGTGGCTCACAAGCTAACGATGGTCACCGTGTTGACGCTCAACTCTTACTACCTCTCTCTCACCTTTCCTAACTGACCTCTCACTAGGCAAAGCTGCCCTCAAGGTTACGTACCAATAGAGGGCATGTAGATGACCTCATACCAATGCCCATTAGCCTACTCGTTCCACCACATTTTCCTATGACTAGTCTCTTTTGGGTTATTTTTCTTTGGTCCTCCTTTGAGCGGTACGTGTCTTTTGCAGACTTCTATGAGCTTTTCTACATATTTAGTATATTTTGCTTCGAACGATCCGTTTTGTAGTATGTTTTGGATGAGTGTTCCCTTCAGCTCTTCTACTAAACTTGTCCAATTTGCCTTTTGAAGAATCCATTTATATGTATAGGCTTCGTATGTTGTGACTAATCTTTCTTGAATCTGAACTAACTGCGCTAAATGGTCGCCAAGCAAAGGTGCCCCGTTTCTGGCCGTTGTTTTGTTACTAAATCTGGTGTCGCGAAAGCTAGATCTAGTGTGGAGTTTCTCCCGTTTCCTCCAATATATGTCTCACTTCCTTTTTCTGTTACTAATTTGAGCTCCTCCCATTCCTCTAGAAAATCAAAAAGAATTCTTCCTCTCCTCTCCGATATTCGGCTACCCCACATGCTGTGGTGAGAATTGAAATCTCCCATTAACAAAAAACGGTTTCCTTTCCCAGTTTGTCCCATATAACGTTGATACTCTGCTATTGATATATCTCCTCTCTATTCCTCGTAACCTCTTCAATTCATTTTCACCCCTTCTTTTAGCCATGTTTCACTAATAAAAATAACATCTATTCTCTGTTTTAAATCACTTAAATAGGCTGTTAAAGGGTTGGCCCTTCTGCTCCTGGCATTCCAAAATAAAATGTTTATGCCCTCGCAATCCATGTTAATATTTGTTGTATAAAGTTTCCATTCCTAATAACATTTTTAACTTCCTTGCAGATTTCTTCCCATTTCCCTCCTGTCAAAACTACTGAAATTACTTTTCTGACCAATCCTCCTACCCGGATCCCCAAATCAGTTGTCTCTTTTTCATCTTCTGGCTTCTCTTCGTCTTGTTGCCTTTCCTCTCGATTTGTTTGTGTCGCTTTTTCCTACCTTGTAACACCTCACTGTAACTTTGTTTCGCTACTACTAAAGTTTTCTTCGCTTTTTCCATTAGTTCTTGAACTGTTCCGTCTTCTTCCTTTTCTGCTATTTCTCCTGTCATGTTATTAACCGATATTTGACTCTTTTCAACGTGTTCTACCTCGTTACGTTTCATGGTCTGATCGCCTAATGTGTCCGCTTTTCGATTTGCCTGAGTTTGGTTCCCTTTGGCTCGTTTAAGAAACTCACCGTTCCTATCCGCTGCAGTATGTTGCTTATTACAATTTGCACATGTTGGCTCCTTTCCCTCTCTCTTGTTTTCGCAGATTGTCGTGGCGTGTTCGCCACCATCTATCTGTTGCCCACATCTATCCCTTGCCTTGCAGACAGAGCCGATTTGTCCAAATCTAGGATACTTATAACATCTGATGGGTCTTGGTTCAAAGTGATGAACTTTTATTTTTAGGTATCCTAAATTCAATAGGATGGCAATTTGCCGTTTTCAAAACTAAGGTGGAAACGGCTACTTTCCTCTTGAACTTTCCCCCCGTTCTCTATAGAGATTGTACAAAGATTATAATCTTTGTACAGGGCTCTTACCCCGACGAATCCTGCGATATTCTCTTCCTCGATCTCCTTTTTAGTCGCCCCGTAGAGGGTTACAATCCCGTGTTGCAGAAACTTAGGTTTGGTTATCCTGGCCTGAACTTTTATTTCCCCTATCTGTTTTATCTTTAGTAATCTATCCGTTTCGTCCTAATTGGTCGGGAAAACCAACAGTTCTCCTGCACGCCTTACTTTGATTTTCATTTCTCTCATATTCAAATCTCCCACCATTTTATTCATTTTGAAGGGAAATTGCTTATCGAAACTCTCCTCATTTTCTGCTGTTCGGTATTTCTCCTCCACTTTCTCCAATTCTTCCTCTGGATCCGTTTACGTAGTCGAAACCTGTAGTCTTCTACGCTCGCTTCCTACATCAACCTGAGCTTGCTCCCTGCTTTACTTTCTTTACCTTGTTTTTCCTATAGGAAACCATTTTAAACCCTCCATCTTTTTCTGCATTCTCCGTCTCTAGATCCTGATTTTCGTCCTCCATATCGGAGCTTTCCGAAATCTCCGCTTCTTCGTCTTCTAAATCTGGTAAATTGTATCTCTGCTCGTCCCCCAGCTCTTCACTAGGCCCTCCACCTCTCATCCCCATACAGTTTATAAAAAGAAAGAAAAAAGGAAAAAAGCGTTAGGGTAAAACTATCTTTTTGAAGAAGTTAAATAAGAACAAATTGAAAAAAAATAGTGTAAGAGAGCAAAAACAAAACAAAACTGGTAAGTCTAAACTTGTCACCTGGTTCCAAAAGGTTTTGCTGCACTTTTTCTTTCAATCTTTCGCACTGCAATTCTGAACAACCTGTCTGTTTGGAATCACAAATGTTCAATTCAGTTCGCTTTTCTTCAATCGCCACTAGATGGCCGAACGGTACTCTTTCAGGCTTCTCCAGGGAATCAAGCAGAGAAACTCTTCTCCTTTTTTTTGGCACTCTCTGAATTGTCACGTGGTAATGTTCGGTTTACATCTAAACAAAGGAAATTTTGGAGGGTTTTTGGCAGTTTATAAACAAATCAAATAACCAAACCCTTATTCATTTGTTGCGCAGTATGTCTTATTTCAAGCCGTACCTTTGGTCGGTACAAGGAATTTAGTTGGGCTCAGTTCAGACCAGGAAGAAGATTGCGTTTGCGTTAGTCTTGGTGGAAACATTGCTGTACACCACAAGGTAAAAAACGTTCCAAAAAGTTAATTATACTGTTTAACCTTAGTCTAACGATGTATTGTATTTGACTTTCAGCTGTCGGATCAGAAACCTTTGCAAAGCTGGAGTACGCGGCAATCAAACCAATTTACTAGCCCAGTGGTCTATGACGCCACCAAACAGCAATGTGTGTTTAATTACGAGCATATTAGTCTATGGAAGTCGGACCAGTCTGTCGTTGACCAGGTGAAAAATACGCCGTAAGTTAGAAAAAAAAACAAAAAGATCGTCTCATAACGTTTTTCTATCGTATTTTCCTTTCAGTTTACGACAGAACTGCACTCAGTTTTGCCGCAAAAGGATGAAACTTGGTTGGTGGTGTATTCGACTGGGTTTTGCAAGTCTTTGGATGCTGCATTACAGACTCGGAAGCAAGAAAAGCCCAGAATTCTTGCTGCAGGCGAGCGTCAGCGGCATTCCTTTCTGGAAAACGGGAACGGGAAGAAATTCGTAATACTATTTACCAGGACCCATACAGTAAAAGGAACAAAGATGAGCCCGAAAACTTTCACTGACGTAATATTTTCTGGGTTGAAAGGAGGAACCTCGTGTTTACTGCTTCAAACTTGCCGATAATGGCCAACCCGAGAGCCATTTGTCGTTTACCTTAACCAGCGATACAAACAATACAACGATACAAACAAATGCAAACCTTAACCAACGGGCACAACCAAGTTTCCGGACGATCCGTAGTCAAGACAGAGAATGTTTACAAGTTGTCGTTTTGTGTAAGTGTCACTTGGCCAAGAGTGTGGGTCAGTCTCTTGCTTAACGTAACTGTCTGCTTAACTGACAAGTTTAACTGATTTTTGGCTATTTTTTGGCAGGGAAAGACGGGATGTTAGCACGGTATTCCTTGTCGAGCGACATGAAACCTTTAGCCTCCTGTAGAGTTCATCAAATTAACCTTGCACAACCCGTCTGCGTTCAAGCAGTCAACTCGACTCACGTTATGTTGCACGGTGCCGATGCCAGCGAAGAAGGAGCCGTCCTTTGTTCTGGGACCTCAAATTCTTGCCAAGTCCGGCTGTGCGAAAGTCTTCTCCCACCCGCCCCAATTATGGGTTACGCATAGGAGGAACCACAGGATGGGCGTTTGTGCCTGTAGGGCAGAATCTAATCGTGGTGCCCTATCGCTGGCAACCGTCGCTTTTAGCCTCGGTGGTCGGAAAACACGCCCATGGAGGTAAATACTGGGCGAGATTTTCCAGTAATTTTCTAAGAAATTTCTTTTTGTTTTAGTCGCAGATGTCAGTGCACCTGAAAGTATGGGTTGGGGAACCGAGCATGAAGCGTTTCAGCCGTTACCACCCATCGAGGCGGGAAAATCGTTGCAAACCTATGTGGTGAAGAGGTTTTATTCGCTGGTAAAGTCCGGACTGTCTCATGCCATGTAAAGACTCTTAATTTCTTATGTAGCTCGTTTGGTAATCAAGGATTCTTAGGTTAGTCTGGCAATTTGAACATTATTATTCGAGTTATTTTATAATTCTATTCATTGTACTTGATTGTTATTCTCTATTATTTTATTATTTTGGTTATTCAGTTACTATTCTATTTTCTATCCATTTTTCGATTGATTTTCTATCGATTTATTTTTCTGTCTATGTTTGTATCATTAGATGGCTCTGGGCGTTATTTATTTTAAATCCTGCCCACTAGATGACTCTTCAATAATATTTCAGTATGCTAATCAAGGGAATCATGTTTGGTAATCAAGGATTCTCTTTTTAGGGTTGCGGACGAAATCTTCCCTATGCTGCTAGAGAAGAAGGACCTGGAGGCAATGCTTTACGTGCTCAGTTACTTGAAAGACGTTTCCGAAGTTTACTTGGTGCGAATGCTGGAGCTGGTTGTTCCCCTCGCCGACAGCCATTTGGAAGCGCTGAAAATATCCTGCGATCTTCCTTTACCCTTTTGACCTGCCAAATCCGCGTTTATCAACGTCCTACTGGCCCTTTCTTTGAACGAAATTTTCCTCCTCGAAGCCTAAATTGGTCCACGACAAGTGTGGTGAAACTGCTCGAGTTTGGGGCGGTTTCGTTGGAAAGTTGAGAGAAATAGTGCACCCACCCTGGAAAACTTGCTGGCTTGGGCAGCGTTGCTTTTGGACGCCTCAGCATAACCAATTGCTCCGTATTCAAGACCCGGCCTTTAAGACGCTGCTGAAGAGCATGCAAGAGTTAATTGCGCGCAAGGTATATTTCTTGAATATTCTAAGAAATCCTTTTAAACTTGGCATGGGTTCAATAGTCGCAATGTTTAAATGCCCTGACGGGCCTAGAAGCGCTTATTGATGCAGTGAAGAACAAGAAACGGTTCCATGAAGCTCCGCGAAGTCGTTCTTATACCGTTGAACAGATAAAGTTGTATGAATATTGGTGGTATATACAGTCGCGTGAAGCCACTCCCGCTTTTTTGTATCATTTTCCAATGTTTTGCTCCTCGTTTGATGAAAAAGGGAAGTTCTTCATTCATTTTATAGACCTTTTGAGTGCGAACAAGGACTACGTGATAATTGCTTATTATGATAGAAGTAGCATACACGTGTTCGCCAGCTTATGTGTATGGCTTGAACGGCTTTAGAGACAAGACTGTCTTACATGAAAAGGAATCTATTTTGTAATTTTAAAAAATCTTAGGAAATGATTTTGTCTGTCTTATCATAGATCAATTTCTAGAAAACAAAATTGACCTTTAGGGTAATGAACTTTATTTCATATTTCTTAGTGCCACAATCACTTGACTTATTGCACGCAATTCTGTTCTATTTCAACACTTTACTCCATTTAGTTCTGTTGTCATAATGTCGCTAGACAAGTTTAAACGTCGAGAACAGAACTTTATTGTCGGAGGAACGAGGGAGGACTAACGTTCTAAACAAAAGACCCGAAGAAAAAAGGGTGCTAGAACGAAAAGCTGAACTAAGGTTCTTTCCGAATTTCGGACTCGATCCATCACAAATCTCTCATGACAATGTGATAGTCTTTATCGCCTAATAGGGGGCATTTTGTAATGATCGGTTTTCAGCCTTTTTGCAATGGACTGGCTTGCGATCTTCCGCTATGATGACGTCACGCTTAATTCCGAGAATGTTGGTTTCTAGAGATATATGCCCCATAAATTTACAAAATCGTATTTGAAAGCAGCAATATAGGGTATATAATTCCTTATAATTTCTAGTTTGAATAAATGTGTATATTTCAGTTCTACTATTTGTCGCGATCGCAAAGGTAATTCACTTCACCTTTGCCATTCCAGACGTAATTAGTTCGAATACTTTAAGCTCTGTAGCGTCGCCTGTAGTGACTTCAGTTTTCGTTTAATATTTTGGGCCATTTTTTTCTGTTCAATCCTACAAGTCTTTTTTACATCATTCTCCAGCTGCGTCAGTTGACAAGAATGAATGTAAGTCTACCAAGTTCGCAGGAAAATCTTCCTGTTGCCCAATAATGAATGTTCCCGTCTGCTAAGCTAGCCTGCAGACCCAAGCAGGCATTGTTCTTCGTTTCCCATCCTCAATTTCAAGAATATTCAGAGTTTTTCAACGTCAAGGCAGCCGCAATGACGGCAGCATGGATTCAGAATTTTGTCCGCCACTAGGCCAACTTTCGTAGCCCTTATTTCCAATAGAACCGTAATATTGGAAACAAGAAGTTTGATATCCGGAAAAGGTATTGGACAAAGGTATTGCACAACGGAATCGCGAAGGCTAAGAAAAAGAAATCTCATTACAAAATTGGAAGACATTGTCAACTAATTCGATCGGTACAGCTACAGTTATCGATGCCTAGGTAGTTCCCCATTTCCACAATCCGTTCTACGAAAAATTCTATAATTTCTTCTGACGATTACTTCCATATTTGGCTTTCAATGGAAAATGCACCATAAGACAGCGACAGTCATGCAGATAGTATCGTTTACGTTTACTTTACGTATTACGTTTGACGTTTACGTTACGGCTACCTATGACGTTGACAACATTACATTTGCCAAAGATTGAGCCGACACTCGTCCTTTTAGGAGGTGCCTCGACTTGCAGAACGACTCCTATAGGCCAATAGGATGCCTGTTGCCCCAGGCGGGTTGTGAAGAAGAAAATGAATTTTCTGTGTTTTTTTTTATAAAGGAAGACAACTTATTATGTATTTTAAAATTTCAATGAACTGTCAAGTGTGTGTGTATGAGTATTGTATGTTTATATGGTTGACTTGTTGGTTGAAGGGAAAAGAATCCAAGACAATGTTCTGCTTTTTGACTCGTCCGGAGAGCTAATTAGGAAAACTGATAGAAATTTGGAAATAATAGTTTCTTTACAAAAGTAAACATTCGGTTTTTGGAGCCCAAGCAACGAAGAGCAGAACAGAGGCCATATCCATATTTAGAGGTCACCGATTGCGCAGATAAGAATTTCTATTGCGTCAGCTGGCGACAACAAACCAGATAACGGTATGGAAAGATTGGGTGGAAAGATTGAACCAATTCTCACTAGTTAGGAGAAAAGATCCGACACTCCCGAGGAAGGTGGCATATTGGTGATTCATACAGGGTTATCGAAAGAGATAACGATAAGGAGGAATCGCTAAGAGTTACGGATAAAGATTCCAGTTTACAGAGCAATGAGGCCAAACGAGTGTCTGGCTTCTTGGCTTGCTTGTCCACATACGGAACCTTATCTAACTGCGAAAGGTTGAGTTGAGTGAATCAAACATTTAGTTGGATTAGCTCAACCTTCAAGTGACACTCTTGTAAGTTTAACGACTTTAATTTGCTCAAGTCATCTGAGAAGAATCTATCACTGACACTATAGATATTAGATACCATGTAAAGATCAAACTATGAAAAGTGGTAAGTGGTTTAGCGTTCTACCTCTAGGCTAGACGGGACGCTAAAGATCGTTAACTTGGTCCCAGTGCGTGGAAGAGTTTATGCGTGTCCAGACGACAAATTGAAAAGTTCATTTTCTAAAGCGCGTTCAGACCAAGTCTAAATGTTGTTTCCCTCATCCAAACGATTTTCCTCAATTGCTGTTAACATTTACGAAAAAACCGTTCGCAAATTGCTATTCAACAATGAAAAATGACGGGGCAAGCGATTCGAGTGAGACCTACCCGGGTTTCTTAGCTCTGCTCCGATATAAGCCGTTAGATGCCCGGTCGTCTGTAACACGGTCGTTTTACATGAGCTCGTTTTCACTCTATCCCATCTGAGGTACCTCCTCCGACATGGCTCAAATCCGATTTGCGCGGTTTGCTGCTTTCTTTATGTGTTGGGAATTCATGTTTTTAAAAAAAGAAAACATTTCTAGTAGGAAAATTCAACCGCTGAAGTTCCATCGTGGATAAGACGAGGAAAAATACTGGCACGATGGACTCGGATAAGAAAAGCTCGGAAGCTGAAAGTAGGCAACTATACGTTACAAGGTTTAAAGAGTACAGGTATTAAAGACCCATGTCTCATTTTAGCTTCCCAAAACATTACTAATATATTCAATGGTCCATTTAACGTCCATGGTGCTGACGGTGTTTCCGTGGGTGGCAACGTAAATATTGAAGGACAAGGAAGCTCTTCGCGGAAACAATCAGGACCGGTTGACTTTGATGCGTTGGATGTAAAGTTTCGAATTCATTGAAGACCCGATTCATTGAAGACCCGAGAATTAGAGACCCGATCACAGACCCGATCAAAGTGCACGTGTGGGAACCCGATTCGAGACCTGATTAGAGACCCGATAGACCCACAACAAGCTGAATGCGTGCAAGAAACTCGGACAACTTGCAGCATTACATTGCAAGATGCTTAAAGAACTTGTAGTTCTGCTTGGACCTTTTAAACTTGCCACCGATGCTTTTCAAAAGGATTCGGAAACCCTTGGACTAGTCATACCAGCGTATTTGGATATGGTTAACAGAACATCCTCGGATACATCTGTGAACCCCGACAGCACGTTGGTACTTTATTGCCGTCAAACGGCTCAAGTATTTCACGAATCCTTAAAGCGACGTTTGGGATATGTCCTTAATGATACCTTTTACGTAAGATCATTTAATTAAAATAGTCTATGGAGATTGATTTTGACAGATGTGGATTATGTTTCAGGAACCCTGCTTGATCCTCGATTCAAGAAAAAATGGATTCCTTTGTCTGGGCGGACACAAGCTGAAGTGATCAATTTAGTGAAGCAGGAATTGGAATTTCGGCATCCTTTCGCTGGTAAGAGAATTTAACCTGCGTAATAGTAGCTCTATATATAAGAAAATATATAAGATATATATATAAGATCCAGCAGTAATAAATAGTAATAAATCCAGCAAGACCATGGAAAATAAATGACCCAAGGAGTGTGAAATAAAAAAGTCCGATTAATTATTACAGGTCTTGATGTCATCTTGCTTTTTGTGAAAATCATACTAACCTGGAATTGGATTGTGTTATCCATATAAAGTATGTCTATGATTGAAAGGGAACATTAAGTTGTTTAAAAAGAACGTGTACCAATCTTCGTATGACATTTCTTTTGGCTTGAAATTATCCCGTGCAAGCAAAGCGGAAATACTATGTTTAATAAAAAAGCACAGTTTATTACAGGCTTTATTTTAGTCAAGTTTTGGTAAGTGATTGGGGTATATATAGCGTTACAGGACTAGTCGGTATTATTGAAATGTTCGGTGACGGTCTAAATTCCGCCCCCTTTCTTTAACATGCACTTTCCTAAGCACGCCCATCTCCAAATAATAGTGTCAATTCGTGTTCGGACCAAAGTCAGCCGGAGTTGAATAGGCAGCGACACCTATCGTGAATGCAGCAGACGACGATGCAGTGCCACTTCGCCTGTCGTATTTATCTGTATTGTCGTCTGACGTTCGCAGTTTGCTGCTTTTAATGTAAACTACAAAGGGCGTGGCAGAAAGTGCTTCAGATAGTTATCTTGTTTACGTGAATCCATGTTTAAAACAAAGAGATTTCCCTTAGAAAAAAGTCAACTTGGTGAAGTGACATCGTGGATAAGTTGAGGAAAATACTGGCACTATGGGCAACATCTTAGGAAAGACAAGCTCGGAAGCTGGAAGTAGGCAACCATACTTTACAAGGTTTAAGGGGTATGAGGGGTTGAAATTAAATACCGATGTCTCATTATAGGTTCCCAACAAAGCACTACTAATACCTTCAATGGTCCAGTTACCGTCAATCGTGCTGAAAATGTTTGCATTGGTGGTGTCACTAACGTTGGAAACCAACCCGTGGACATGTATGAGTTAAAAGTAAAGTCTCGAATTCATTGATAGTAGCAATGTCAAAAACTGTACGCGTTTGCTTTTCTAGTGCGAAGACTTGAAAGAGTACTATTCGACTGCCTTGTGCACTGCTTCTCCACTGCCATGGTACCCCGAGCACACTTGGGACATCGACGAAGTTTACACGGAACTAGCCTTACAAAACTCAGCTACGGCCAAGTTCGGTGTGGAAGAACTTTTCGAACGATGTCAGGTAAGTGCAACTCTTAAACCTTAATTCTCTTAAAACTAGCGCACTCCATGTGCATTTCAGAAAGGGGGTAGTTACCGCATTCTGATCGAAGGAGACGCCGGCTATGGAAAGTCAACCTTGATGCTTAAGATCGCTTCTGATTGGTCTAAAAGCGACTCAAACAAGTACACCAGTGATTTTCGTCTACTGCTTGTAGTAAAACTGGGCTCCGTTGGTGAAGATGTAAGTCTACTTAAACATGGATCATCAAGGCTCTATTTGTTCCCAAATTTAAACCAGGGAAACATCTTGAGTTACATGGAATCAATCTACGACGAGAAGATGAACACAAAACTTAAGGATATATTAAATAGTAAATTAGCAAAAGACGTTCTGATGCTGCTGGACGGGTACGATGAGGCGAATGCTAACACCAAGAAAGAGGTAGGTCGGATAATGAAGAAAGACACGATGAGCAAGTGCGACGTGGTGCTCACATCGAGATGCGGACATGTACCCGATCATGTCAAGCGCACAGCCATGCTTGTAAGAGTGAAAGGCTTTGGACAAAGGCAAGTGGCAGTGGCAGTTGGCAAGTTCTTCATCAAGGCAGGTCGCTTAACCAAAGCCGATGTTATAAGCTGCATGGAAGATCTGAAAAGTTTAAACAAGAGACCACTATATAACGCAGACACGAGATTTTCCCAAAAGTCGGAAGACCTACCTAGTATCGATGATTTTAAAAATGTTGAAGAAATTTACGAACTAGAGCCTGAAGCTCAACGACTCAGTCTGGAGCAATTCGAGCAATTCGTGTGGAAGGTACTAGTCAAGAGTCCTTACATGGAACTAGCTCAATGTCCACTGCTTTGCGTAATGATGTGCTGCTTAGTCAGCGAGTGCCCGAAACGTGAACTACCTTCAACTCTTTCGGGTCTTTACTTTGCCATGATCAACCACAACCTGTACCGCGCAGCCAGTAAGAAAGCTGACAAAGTCTGGAATATGGATTTCTTCGACAGTCAGATCCACCAAGGTCATGAAAGCTACCTCCAAGACTTTGGTCGTATTTGCCTCAACGGTCTGAAAACTAAAAGCATGAGCTTCACCGTATTTGTTATAACGGGAAACAAAGAAGAGGCTGAAACTACCGACGTCAAAGTTACTCAACTAATCGAGGCTGGTGTTCTGATCCAAGACACCAAAGAGAAGATTCCTCGTTACCAAGTTCCTCATCGAACCACGGCAGAATTTCTAGCCGCCTACTATCTTGGTAGCGAACCCGACCGGAATCTTATGGAACAGAACTTACTTGACCTGTATCGGCTAGAGGCCAGCTTCGATGAAGTTGCGGTTTCGATGATAGAAATGGGACAGTTGAGGCGTTTAGTCCACGCTTTCCGTGACATTAAGTTTCCTTACGACTGTCTTAGATACTTTATGAAAAACTATTTCACGCAAAATGGTGCCGCTGGTACCTGGTCCGAATTTAAAGATGCTCTGCCGAACAAGCTGGAAATATCACAAGCTGGAGATATCACAGTTAGCTCAGTTGAGCCTAGCCTAACTCTGCTGCAACTGGCTGAAAAGCTCGACAAGAAAAACACTGGAAGAACAAACGCACCCTTTGCATCACCCAAGGATTGCCCCATTTCTATTTTTGTGATAGGGGTTTTTAACCCACACAATTTTCCAGTTGTGTTCCAGACTTTGTCCAAGTCCGGTGTTGTTCTTCATAAATTGAAATGTGATGGAATCTTCGACATAACTGGCGACCCAACGCGACAAGAATTAGCTCACAGTCTTCAGGAGCTTCTTAAATCTGCTTCCTGTCCTGTTAAATTGAGATTCTATAGAGCTCCAAAAGGTAGATTGAATTAAATACCTGGATTTTATTTTGGCTATTTTTAATACTTAGAGTTTATGCGGGCGATTACCGAGGCCATGCAAGAGGTTCCTGAAACTTGCCGTCTCAAGCGTTTCGAGTTCGATCTTCTGTGTAAGTACGAGGGAGCGCTGTAATTATTGGATCGCAGACGTTGATGTCATGTCATGTGGACGTCTCCAAGATGATGCAGCAACACACTCCAACTTACTCTTTGAATTCTTATTGCAGGGCATTATGGTTATCGATCACTACTATCGGAAGTCTTGGCTGAGAAGTGGTTGTCTCACTTGATACACCTGGGCTTAAAGTATAAGGACAATAGCCACGTAATCAGAACTATTAACTAACGAGGTTTTTCTAGTCGTGGTGTGTTGAACCCAATATTAAAACGACTTTCGGAGCCTGGGTGCAGTCTCACTTCGCTGCACCTCAACAAATGTCGAGACCTACTGCTTGAAGACCTAGTGATGCTCGCCAGTAAACTTGAAACGCTAACGCTTTCCAGAATGAATCTCCGATTTGACGTGAGTGAGAAAATTGTACAACTGCACTTCCCAAAAACTTTTCATCGCCCATTTCATGAATAATTCAATCACAATTCACCCTTGTTTATACGAAGAAATTCCTTCTTACTCGTATTACAGGTTACTGACATCAGCAAGTACGCGGTCAAGGAAAAATGCTGTCTGAAAAGGCTTCATCTCGAGAAGGTTTCATTGGATCGTGTTGGATTGCTTCCGTCAGCTGATGAGAACCAAGAGCTCCTCCTTGCTTGGAGAAATCTGGCACTAAACCTGGAGGAATTGACCATCGTTGGATGCACGTTTCCAATCGAATTGTTTAGTTGGTTGAACCTAACTGCACCTAATCTGCGGACCCTTTCCATCGGCAGAATCTATGGAAAGACTCCAAACAGTGACGAGGAGTTCTCTGGCAACCAGTTGTTGGAGGCCTTAACCGGAAGTAGTGGAGAAAGTATTGAAGAACTGTCATTATTACGCAACTTTTGGCAAAACAGCGAAGTTCTGATGCTGCATCCGATCCGAGAAGCCCTTGAACGCTGTCCGGGGATGAAGAGAGTCAACCTGTACATTTATGAACCTGATTTATCAAAGATCATTTCCATAGGTCCTGGTCCTTCAACTCCATTATCCTCCAGTGATGAGGAAGCTTTGAAAAGCAGTAGTATGTACTTGGCTTTGTTGAAAATAGTTTTAAGTGTTCGTACGCTTCAAACTTTATCTTGTCCCTTTCGGAACCATGAAACAATTGGTATATTCCATGCTATTGCAGACAAGGCTGAAAATTGGAAAGGAAAAACAAACGACAATGAATCTAATATTTCGTTAACGCTGCATAAATTATCTAAGCAGAATGCATGTCATGCTATGCATGTGTTCAGAGAACGAAAACTAGAATACCGCCTTAGGTACGTAGAAGATGAGGTGTACGAGTTTTGGTTCCCTGTGTAAGTTGCGTATTTAATTCTGTTGAAAGATCCAATAGCAATTTCGAAAGCAATTAATCAACAGAAGTATACCCTAGTGCCTAGTGGATGTATGCCAATAAGGAATTCCGCCCTTTAAGTACCCCATTCAACTTTTTTTATTAATACAACGCCAAAGCATTCTAGTACGTTCCAACGGTTTTCTATGGTCTCAATTCCCTCGAGGCAAAAATATTCCTTCTTAGTTTATTTTGCGAATAAGAAAGCTGTATAGTTAACCCGTCCGCTACAGTCTTACTAAGTACTGCTAGTAATCGAATGCTAATTTCAGCCATTTCCTTGGTAATTATAGCATATGTAACCGGAATTTCACTCTCGGAACCGCTTACAAGCAGCATTTCGATGCTCACTGCAGGTTTACATTACCTTACAGGACTCACTGAAGGGTTTTTATACTTTCATTTTTATCCTCATTTGATGTCCTACTTACGGTTATGGCCACTTGGCACCGCTTAAAGGAGTTCTTCTAGTCTAACACTCAAAACTTGGCTAAGAAACTCCACTGCGGAGGAAAGACTTACAGGATTAGCTCTCCTTTCAATACAAAGCAGTCCTCACATATCCCCTGAACAGGTTATAGATGTCTTCGCCGGAAATTAGACCTGTTACATCAAAATCCCATGGGGCGATTGTTTTCTCATAGATATTTCCTGCTTCTATTTCCGGGATTTGGTAGGCTTCTATCCATGTACTCATTTGTGCATATATTCTTTTTTCCCTGTGATCGAGGACTCTGAATACTACCTCGTCTTCATAAGGACGTTCCATCATTCTGTTGCGATACCTTAAGCCAGTTCTTCCCACCTATCTCGGAGTGGTGTTAGTCCTGTTGAGCACAGTGACACAGATATGGGCGTGGTTTTCATTGCCCCGAGAATTATTCCTACTGCTCTGTTTATGGTTTCTATGCGTTTTAACGTGATCTCATTGGCGTCTTTAAAAACAACTACCGCATATTCTAATTTTGCGCTTTAGTCCCTTATAAAGCGTTTTCATATTTGCTCCCCAGCTTGTCCCTGCCAATTTTTGAAGTATTAAGGTAGCTTTCATTCCCCTTTCTGTCATCATTTCCATGAACCAAGTCCCTCCCCTGGCTAGTGCTGGGTAATCTTGTTAAACTCCCATTTAGTGAACGGCCTTTCCGATTCTTTCCACCTGCTACTTCCTCGTATAAATTGTTCTACCTGCTGCCTAAGAATCGTTTCCTGTCCTCATTCCCCTGGCTCGTCTGTAGTTGTACCTCGCTTTGAACTTTTGCAAAGTGTTTCGCAAACTCTTCTTTCTCGCAGATGGACCACACCTCAGAAAAGAAAAGCGCGGAAGCTGGAAGTAGGCAACTATACTTTACGAGGTTTAAGGGGGGATCAGGTATTCAAGTAAATACCGATGTCTCATTATAGGTTCCCAACCCCAACAACACATTAATAATGAAATTGGTACATTTTGATTGTCTCGCTTGTACGGCCGAAGGAGAAAGAAGGCGCCCAAGCTCCGAGTTCTCTTATCGGACATGGTTGTTTAGGCGCCCAAGCTCCGTTGCTACCATTTAAAGACCTAATACGCGAAGACCTAACGCATAATGGAGCAACGGAAGCTTTTCTGCCCCCAGAAGGTTAAACTGCAGCAAATCTTTAGGCGATTTACCGCACCCAAACCTCCCAGCATACCTGGTGCCCTCTGGGTTTCCTAGTTCCATCACAAGAAAGGGCGAATCCGAATCAAAGGCGACGTAAAGACGATCAGCGGGATCAGCTCGGGATCAGCGTTCAAAGGCAAGGGTTGAGGGAAGAGCTGATGATGACGGTGATCTTCGGTATTGCAGCTGGAGGAATCGCCATAGATGCACGGATAATCTTCTTTAGGAATGCCTGCGCTACTAAATAGCGAGGAAAGAACACTAGGGGCGCAAAAACGGAAGCCTAGAGCAAAGAGGAATGAGAAAACCCTACGAATCAATGAAAAACTTCCACTACAGAAAACTCCTTTTGGAGTGATATTATCAAAGGACCAACTTACCCTTCAAAGAACCTGTCCAAATGATCGGACCAGCTCACAAATTTGTCGAGACGGAATACTAGCGCAAACGGAGCTCCATCTCAAGCCAACAGTAACCTACACAATCAAGCAGATATTCATTTCCGGAAATCGAGTTCATTTAACATTAAAACACTTTACCTGTCGTTATAAACGCCATGGACAAAACTAGTGAATTTAACAACGGCAGCTCACAAGAATCTTCGTCTTTCTCTAAAGTGGATGATACTTTGTTTCACATTTGTAGCTTCATTGTGGCTCCGAGAACTAGAAGAAAAGAGAAAACATCCAGTATTAACCACTATGAAAGACGCTACAATTTAGAGTATTCGGCGTTTGTACCTTTTGTCGACACTCGGTGAATAAGACAAGAAAGAGTTAAAGTTCTAGACGATTGAGTCGTTGGCCAAGTCAACTTGTTCACATCTTCCTTTTCGCTTCGAGACACTGACACGAGTTTCGCAGCCACAAAAGGATTCCGTTCCACCCTCTTTCTGCAGTCTCCATTACGGAGGTCCTACAAAACAAACACAGAAGTGGGAAAAAAGTTAGTCGGAACTTATACAAACGAGTCATAACGAGATACAAACGATTACAAACGAGTCATAACAGTTATTTGGGGGAAACGAAAAAGTTACCTCGACTTCCAAATTTGACATCGTCTTCGGTAGACAAGCTTGAAAACACCGCGCAATTGAAGAAAGCTCACCAAAGTATCAGAGGCTGGTACCACCTCCATTTCCTCCTTTTCGAGTCCTTCGCCTTGGGCCAAATACAAGCCCTTGTACCCTAAAAGATCCCATTTTGCTCGTTTATCCCTGGAGCTGCCCAAGTGAGTCTTAATTCCGTTGGCGACGTTGAAACCAACGTCAGATTCCGCGGTTCTCCCGTAGGAACTGCTTCGCCTACAAATACTGTCGCTGGTGGAGAAGGCGGTCCTTTTCCTTGTGAATTAGCTGCGGTTACTGTCACCTCGTAGTTGTGATCCCTCACAAGCCCATCCAGTACTATATACGATGTCTAAAAAGGAAAACAATCCTATTAAAAGTTAATTAAACAATAAATAAAATAAAATAATAAATAAAATTGGGAATGATTTCTACCTTAACTCCCATAACTTCTTCCTTCTGGCTGTTTTGGGAGAGTACAGGGAACTCGCCCATCTGCCGGTACTCCACCAGATACATGCCAGTACCCGAATCTCCATTCCAAGCGGATTCGCTCAGGATTGTCCATGAAACTCGCACACTCGTGGTCGTTATGGGTACAACTTTCACGTTAGGTACCAGCAATGCCGGCGGAGCCGACAAAGTGCGAAAGATCTCGGAATTGGGCGACCAATTCGAAGGACCCATGTCGTTTACCGCCCGTAAACGGACTTGGTAGTTCGTAAATGGCTTCAAACCGTGGACCGTATACCAAGCTTGCGCTAGATCTGCACGTTCTGATGCAGTTACCCACGGTGCTTGTAATCCTTCTCTATATTCCACCGTGTAATACCTTTAAATGATAAAAAAATCGAATGAAAACTTCATTTCGATTGATATTGTGGTCATTTTTTCACCTTCAAGGGGCAAAACCATCGCGTCCAGGCGTCCAACTGAAGGTGATTTGCCTCGCTTGGATCTGCGAGCTGCTAATAAAGGGGGCAGAGGGCGCTTGGGGCCTTTCCCTGCTATTCGTAGTGTAGACTCGAGCTAAAGCAACTTGTCCCCAACCTTGACTGGTCTGTGCCGAGACTTGGAAGATATAAAACTGCTCTGCTTCCATGTTGGTGACTCGGTAGGTGCGATCCATGGGCGTAAAGTCGGTGGATTGCTTCTCATTGCGTCCTTCCATGACGTACGCCACGCGATAGGCCGTTAGCTTCATCTGGAACGTCCCAGACGACTCGAGCGCTCGTTAGAGACATCAGGGAACGAAACGTTCGAAGGAGGGCCGGGAACTATGAACATTCAAGACAACTGGATGAGATCTGAACTCTTTTTATTGAATATTTGAGGAATTTACCATCTTCCCAGGTTTGGGCGATCACAGGAACGGTACTGAGGGTGCCATCGCCCATTTTGGTGTACGCTCGCACTTGGATTTGGTAACTGGTACACTTTTTGAGCTCTGTTAAGGTCGTTGTCAGTGTCGTATTTCCCAGAACTTCCTTATTCTAATTCAAAAAGTCAGTTTTTAGTGCTTTAGAGGCATTTTAAAAGGTTAAAAGTACCCTAAATCGGAAGTTGGCAGCTCCATAGTAGCCTTTGTAGCCCAGAATCACTCCATTTCGCAAGTTTTCGGGGATTTGGTCCCAACTCACTACGACAGTGGTGGATGAGGTTGCATTGGCTCTTACGGATTTCGGCCCAGCGCTTGGAACTTTAACTTAATGATAAATATTGAACATTTTTGTAAATGAAATGTTGTTTTAATGAATGATTTGATAAAGGAAATGTTTTTTACCTCCTTCTCGGGTGCGTTCTTTGGCAACTGGACTGGCGAAGGACATTCCGACGTCGTTAAAGGCTTTTACTGTGACTTCGTAGCTTGCGAACTCTTCTAAATCTTTGAGAACATATGAATTGCTGTTGTGATCTTGTCGAGTATTAAACTGTCGAGTATTAAACTGGAGGCGGTGCAAGTCCCGGACAGTTTAAACTTAACAATGTTGCGCAAACTTTAAGCGAGAAAACATTCCACAAAGAAAGGAGAAAAAACAAGAGGATAACATATTCAAAAGCAAGCAAAAGATAAGTTCCCCGCAAAACATTGATCTCAGTTTTTGTTGCGCAGAAAGGCTGAAATATAGTACCTGTCAGAATGGTTTTGAAGTGGGTTTTGATTGTTTGGAAGTTTTAAAACCTGCGCATATATAACATTTTGGTGCCGAAACCCGGGAATCTGAAGTAATTATGTCGAAAAACGCACTTACGGAGACCGCGAGAGCTCTTCCCGCAGGAGGAAGGCAAGAAGATCAGCGCACTGAAAGTCGTGTTGTGGCTGATCCTCCTCATCCCGGACCTTCCAGAGAGATCTTAAGTAGACAAGCCGAAGATTCCAGTGATGAAGAACATGGCGTTCCTGAAGAACCGCATGTCGTAAAAGCGCTTCGAACCCAATCGAAGGCGCAAACAACCAGACTTCTGACCAAAATCCACAAAGCAATCGACGAAAAATCGTTCCGGTCGCTTATCAAAGACTACCGAACGCAACTCGTAGAGCGTCTTCAAGAATGTACAGAGCTCAACGAAAGACTTGTCCAAGCGGAAGCTGAGCACATGATTTTCGGACAAGACCGCTTAAGTTGGATCGCTGACGTTGAAGCCTCAGTCAACAGTTGCTATGTGGCTATTGACAAATATATTCTCTCACGGGCCGGCAGCTCAGCAGCGTCCACAGTGGCGTCGATAGCCCCGTCTCAACGCTCGCAAATGTCAAGAGGTAGCACCAACACCTCTCATTCTTCCAGGCTGTGCGCCAAGAACGGCAATTAGCAGAGCTTGAGCTGAACCAACTCCAGAGGAATGCCAGGGAGGAAGCAGCTGAGGAGAGGAGACTTAGGGAGCTTGAGATCGAGCGGCAGGAGTTGCTGAAGAGGAAGAAACAACGAGAGCTTCAAGATTTGATCGAGAAGCACTTGCATCTTTGATCCTTGAACCCTGAACCCAATACGCAAGTTAGTCCCAACACCTCTATTCCCCATCCAGTTGGCAATCCTCCGCCTGTCCTTAACCTTGCTGTAAGCTCGGCCTTGACTGCTACGAATCAACAGCCCATGGTAACCTCGTCGCTGCCCTTAAGCGTGCCGTCTTCTACGAATTACCTGATTGCCTTGCCACCTATAACCTCAAACGAGGCTTGGATTTATTCCTCGGAAACACCTCCTTCGAAGCCGTCGCATAGCTGCAGGGCCGCACAAATGCAGAAGATAGACATCATGCCTTTCTCCGGGAACCCTAAAGACTGGCCATTGTTCATCTCTACGTTTAAGTCCATGGTCCACGACGTACTGGAAACTGATGACCAACGCATGGCGGCTCTCCGACAATTACTCGACCCGAAGGTGCGGAAAACCGTCCGTTGAGCTCTAAACAACCCAGTGCTTTACCGAAGAGCTTTGGAGAAGCTCCACCGGAAATACGGCCACCCGCAAAAGGTCACGAATGCCTGTTTGCGAAGCGCGCTGAAGTACGCCAAGTTCAAAGAAAACGATTTTGAGGCATTGGAAGGGTTCTCCGAAGAGCTTCATAATGCCGCAGACACCCTTATCGCTTCTGGTCACGACAACGAGTTCAAGTCCACAGTTTTGGTGCAACAGCTGAAGGACAAGCTGCCACTGATGAGCCAATGGGGAGAGGACATCGAAAGGCTCAAGCCACGACCTGCGCATCTTCTGGATTTCGACTCCTGGCTGGAGACCAAAGTGGAGTCTGCAAGCAACGTCCGCACATGGCCCGATACCGACGATTCCGACGACGAGAAGGATAGCCACAAGGCGAAATCTAAGCGCGGATCACGGAAGTCGAAGACCCCAGGGTGGTCAACGTACTTGCTACTGGCCGCGAAGATAATTCTGAATGCGCTTATTGTAAAAAGCCTAAGCACGAAATTGCCGTTTGTAGGTCCTTCGCCGCGCTGTCGGCAGAAGAACGGGCCTGCCAAGCGAAGGACAAAGGACTTTGTTTCCGCTGCTTGGGAGATGGACACCTGGCCAAGGATTGCTCTGCGAAGGCTGTTTGTGGAGAGGCCGGGTGCAAAGCCAAGCACCACACTTTACTTCACCGACCCCCTAGGTACTCCAGAAAAGGCGAAGCCAAGATCCCAGCGACATCTAGCCAAGACTCCATTGCTGTGAACAACGTGAGCTGCCACAAGAACGAAGACTCTCCTCCATGGCTGAAGCGCCGCAAGGTGTCTCTACTTTGTATCGTACCAGTCCAACTCCGAGCTAATGGTAGAAGAATCGACACGTTCGCCCTTCTAGACCCCCGGATGCGATGGAACGCTTATCCACCAAGACATGGCCCGCAAACTGAACCTGAAGGGCCCGATGGAAGAAGCAGACCTCAAGACGTTCAAGGGGAGCGATTCCATGATCGTCCCAACGGTGGATTTCTTATCGCCTCGCTAGATGGGAAACACGTCTTTTTAGCTGATGAAGCTACGGCAGTTCCGACGCTGGTATCAACCTTCCGCAAGAGGAATATTCCCCATCTTAAGAAAGTCTGGCCGCACTTGCAAGATCTGCCATTGAACCAAGCTGAGCCTGGCGAGGTAACCGTTTTCATTGGCACTGACGTACCAGAAGCTCTTGATTTTGATGATATCCGAAAACCGCCTCCTGGAGTCAGAGGGCCACGCGCGCTGTTTACTCCTTTTGGATGGAGCCTGAGGGGACCAGTCCAAGTCGAGTCTGTGTTCCCCACCAAGCGGCATATCATGAACATAACTGTCGATGACCTTCATGAGAGCGTCAAGTCCTTTTGGACGACCGAATCACTAGGAGTTACACCCACAACATGCAAGATGATATCGAAAACATTAGCTTCCTTCCCGGCTGAAGACCGCGTTGACCCGAATATGGACCTTGATTTAGACCGACTGCCCGTAGAAAGGACTCTTGGCGTCGGGTGGAATGCTGAGACAGACAGCTTTGCATCCCGCGTAAAGCATATGCCCGCGAAGTCGACAAAGCGGGAAATACTGCGCACTGTGGCGAGCGTGTTTGATCCTATCGGATTCCTGGTTCCAATCACCTTGACGGCCAAAACCCTGTTGCAAGAGCTGCAGTGGGACGACGAAATTCCCGAAGGCCTAGCTGCACGTTGGAGTTGTTGGCTGTCCGACATCCGAAAACTGGAAGCTGTTACTATCCCGCGATGCCTGCAACCCGTGCTCAACCCCCATTCCGTCCAACTTGACGTATTTGCTGACGCGTCGGAGCTTGCCTTTGGGGCCGTAGCTTACTTACGCGTCTCAGGCTCAACCGAGATCACAACTAGCTTTGTTACAGCTAAATCCCGTGTGGCACCCTTGCGGCAGCTTACTATTCCTCGCCTCGAACTCCGAGGATCCCTGCTAGCCGCCCGAATGGCCCACAGGGCTTCCACGGAACTAAGACTAAAGCTTGACGAGATTCATTTTTGGACTGACTCGTCTACGGTTTTAAGTTGGATTTACTCGAAGACCTGCAAATTTAAAACTTTTGTGGCCATAGGGTTACCGAGATCCTGGAATTAACTAAGGCCAGCCAGTGGAAACATGTTCCGGGAAGGATGAACCCAGCTGACGACAGTTCCCGAGGGTTAGAGGCAGGTTTCCACCGAACCGATGGTTCAACGGGCCGGCCTTCCTCCAGCGCCCGCCCCCAGAGTGGCCCGCCGCGCAAGTTCAACACGAACCTGACAACACCGAGCCCGAAGTTTTACCATTGATGATAGCCAACATTACAATAGATCGGAGTGAGCCGCTTGAAGTTCTGAGAAGCACGTCGGACTTACATAGACTGAAGCGGACCCTGGCATGGGTTCTTCGTTTTATCAAGAATTCGCGCCCTTCTAAGTTTCCGGTGTTGAGGGGGCCCCTGACAGTTGCCGAATGCAGAGACGCTTCCGTAGAGTTCATCAAACTGGAACAAAGACGTCTTTTTTCGTCTGATTATGCCGCCCTGAAGGCTGAACGTCTGCTTCCGCGTAACTCGAAACTTCTGAAGCTCACCCCCTTCCTTGACGAAGGAGGCTTAACGCGAGTTGGTGGAAGAATCCAACACGCTGATCTCCCATCCGACGTCAAGCACCCAATTCTATTGAGCCCTACCAGCCCGCTAACCACCCTCTTAATCCGACAAGCCCACGAAAGGCTCGCTCATGGATCAACCGAGCGGACCTTCGCTGATCTACGTCTCCAGTATTGGGTAACGGGTGGACGAGCGGCTGTCAACAAGATGGTAAATAATTGTTTCACCTGTAAACGTTATCGAGTGAAGCCGAACGGTTGATGTCGGCTTTGCCTCGACAACGCCTGGAGGCATTTAGTCCACCCTTTTCGAACATAGGCGTGGACTACTTTGGTCCATTCGCGGTTGTCATACACCGCAGGGTTCACAAGCGTTACGTATGTCTCATTACTTGTTTAGTTACTCGTGCGGTCCACTTGGAAGTGGCGCACTCTCTGGATACAGATGCAGAAGATAGACATCATAGACCCCGACGCATGTCTTTAGCGACAATGGGACGAACTTAACCGCTGGTGCAAAGGAACTTCGTGCTTGAAAGCCTGGAACGAAACCCAAATCAGGGGCGAGTTAGCCCGGCGGGACGTCAATTGGCATTTCTCCCCTCCTGCATCCCCGCATTTCGGGGGAGTTTGGGAGCGCCTCGTTCGCTCGGCTAAAATCGCTCTTAGGTACACGTTGCGTAATCAGACCGTCACCGATGAAGTACTGGTAACCGTCATGGCTGAAGTGGAATCGCTACTGAACGGTAGACCTCTGACACAGATCAGCGTGAATCCTGATGACCCAGAGCCACTGACTCCGAATCACCTTTTGCTGGGCCGGGCTAACCCAAACCTACCGATCGCAGTGGTAACCAACGAAGACCTCAACGCGCGCAAACGTTGGAGAGCTTCACAAGCCATCACGGAGCGGTTCTGGCGCCGATGGTTGCGGGAGTATGTACCATCCATCATCGAACGCAGGAAATGGGTTAGGCCGAACCGAAACCTACAGCCTGATGATGCCGTGCTGCTGATCGAAGAAACTACTCCAAGAGGTCTCTGGCCTCTCGGGTCCAAGTGGTCCAAGTTTACCCCGGACCTGATGGCTTCGTACGAACAGCGCTGATCGAAACGAAGCATGGAGAATATGTTCGACCGTCGGCGAAGCTTTGTTTGCTGGAGATAGCCGAGCCTGAAGACTGAATTGTTTACGTCCGCAACAGGGCCGGCTATGTTCCGGATAAATGCGAATCCGGAAGGGATGACTAAGGACTTGACCTGCTCTGACTTGACTCATGGGACATCGACCTCGACTGGGTGACGTTTTATGGGTTCAAGGGAAAACTGGACCTACGCTTTTGATATTTCAAGAATTAGGGAAACAGACCTTTTGTAGTCGCTAGACAAGAAAGGCGGAGAATGAACAGCGAGACGAGACGGACGAAAGTATATAGTTGAAGTGTGTTTGATTGTTTGGAAGTTTTAAGACTGAAAATAAAGACGTTAGCCCTATACATGTGTCGTGTCAGTTTAAACCTGCGCATATATAACAGCAGGCCTGTCTAGCATGTTGAGTGATTCTAAGAAATTGGGGAATTCCCAGACGTAGGTCCATTCACAAAGGGTTAGCTCACCTTCTTCGTCACTGCTGTCCCTCTCAGACTCGAAATCCTCAAAAATGTCTTTCTTTGGATCCATGTTCGGATCCATGTATGTTTGGCTTCCAACTGAAGTGTTCCGCGCTAGCTAAACCGCTTGTCAACTGTTGGGCGTGGCTCAAGGCTAGGTAATGGAAGTCCCTCGTTCAGCTGAACAGGAATGCACCCGATGTGCATGGGTGATGGTTGAGGTCGATCAAGTTGACCTTTACTTTCCCATATTTCTCTTCTTGTCCCATGGAAAGACCACTAACTATAAGCTGGCATACCCTTTTCAGAACCTAGTTTCTTCATGACCAGACTTGACATCTATAATACAAGTATATAACAAATTAATACAAATAAAAAGATATACTTCTGTCAAGCTGCTTTACAAAAAATCACACCTCTTAATACTTTGGTTTGTAAATAGGGGTAGGGGCGGCATAGGTCTTGGGGGCTTCATAGGAGGGAGCTTTGTAGGCTGGGGCATCGTATTGGGGGGCAGCGTATTGAGGGGCAGTTCTGTAGGGTTTTTCTTCGGGGTACTTGGCTTCTCCAATGTACTTGACGTCAGCAACGTTGCCGTAGTCGTCAGCCTTGTAGCTGACGATTTGAGTGCGGCCATCGGGTAAGTTGACCCGATCAGAGACCCGATCAAAGTACACGTAAGTTAACCCGATCAGAGACCCGATTAGAGACCTAATTAGAGACCCGATAGACCCTTAGACCCACAACAAGCTGAATGCGTGCAAGAAACTCGGACAACTTGCAGCATTACATTGCAAGATGCTTAAAGAACTTGTAGTTCTGCTTGGACCTTTTAAACTTGCCACCGATGCTTTTCAAAAGGATTCGGAAACCCTTGGACTAGTCATACCAGCGTATTTGGATATGGTTAACAGAACATCCTCGGATACATCTGTGAACCCCGACAGCACGTTGGTACTTTATTGCCGTCAAACGGCTCAAGTATTTCACGAATCCTTAAAGCGACGTTTGGGATATGTCCTTAATGATACCTTTTACGTAAGATCATTTCATTAAAATAGTCTATGGAGATTGCTTTTGACAGATGTGGATTATGTTTCAGGAACCGTGCTTGATCCTCGATTCAAGAAAAAATGGATTCCTTTGTCTGGGCGGACACAAGCTGAAGTGATCAATTTAGTGAAGCAGGAATCGGAATTTCGGTATCCTTTCGCTGGTAAGAGAATTTAGCCTGCGTAATAGTAGCTCTATATATAGTTACGGGATTGTTTTCTTCATAGCCAAGGAAGGAACAAGTGGGACAGACGTTGCTGCCACCAACAACCCGAAACCAAAGACCAGTGAAATACGTCCGCTTTTTAGTAAAGATCCAGCAGTAATAAATAGTAATAAATCCAGCAAGACCATGGAAAATAAATGACCCAAGGAGTGTGAAATAAAAAAGTCCGATTAATTATTACAGGTCTTGATGTTATCTTGCTTTTTGAGAAAATCATACTTCGCTCTTTTGTGTGAATAATATTAACTTGTTAAATTATGTTATGTATAGTAATATAAGCATACTTCAAACAAGATATTTTATCATAATATCTGTATATTGACTCAGCACATATAACCTTAATAATAACCTGGAAATGGATTGTGTCATCCATATAAATTATGTCTATGATTGAAAGGGAACATTAAGTTGTTTAACAAGAACGTGTACCAATCTTGGTATGACATTTCTTTTGGCTTGAAATTATCCCGTGCAAGCAAAGCGGAAATACTATCTTTAATAAAAAAGCACAGTTTATTACAGGCTTTATTTTAGTCAAGTTTTGGTAAGTGATTGGGGTATATATAGCGTTACAGGACTAGTCGGTATTATTGAAATGTTCGGTGACGGTCTAAATTCCGCCCCCTTTCTTTAACATGCACTTTCCTAAGCACGCCCATCTCCAAATAATAGTGTCAATTCGTGTTCGGACCAAAGTCAGCCGGAGTTGAATAGGCAGCGACACCTGTCGTGAATGCAGCAGACGACGATGCAGTGCCACTTCGCCTGTCGTCTTTATCTTTATTGTCGTCTGACGTTCGCAGTTTGCTGCTTTTAATGTGAACAACAAAGGGCGTGGCAGAAAGTGCTTCAGTTACCTTGTTTATGTGTTGTGAATGCGTGTATAAAACAAACATTTCCCTTAGAAAAATTCAACCGGTGAAGTGACATCACGCACAAGATGTGGCCGTCAAAGAGATCGAAAGTGGAGGAGAATACTGGCACGATGGACCACACCTCAGAAAAGAAAAGCTCAGAAGCTGGAAGTAGGCAACCATACTTTACAGGGTTTAAGGGGTATGAGGGGTTAAAGTTAAATACCGATGTCTCATTATAGGTTCCCAACAAAGCACTACTAATACCTTCAATGGTCCAGTTACCGTCAATCGTGCTGAAAATGTTTGCATTGGTGGTGTCACTAACGTTGGAAACCAACCCGCGGACATGAATAAGTTAGAAGTAAGGGCTCGAATTCATTGATAGTAGCAATGTCAAAAACTGTACGCGTTTGCTTTTCTAGTGCAAAGACTTGAAAGAGTACTATTCGACTGCCTTGTGCAAAGCTTCTCCACTGCCATGGTACCCCGAGCACACTTGGGACATCGACGAATTCTACACGGAGCTAACCTTAGAAGACTCAACTAAGTTTGGCGTGGAAAAACTTTTTGAACAATGCCAGGTAAGAATTGCACTTTAATTTCCTTAAAACTCATCTAGCGCACTCGATGGCCATTTCAGAAACATTTTCGGAAAGGGGGTAGTTACCGCATTCTGATCGAAGGAGACGCCGGCTATGGAAAGTCAACCTTGATGCTTAAGATCGCTTCTGATTGGTCTAAAAGCGACTCAAACAAGTACACCAGTGATTTTAGTCTACTGCTTGTAGTAAAACTGGGCTCCGTTGGTGAAGATGTAAGTCTACTTAAACATGGATCATCAAGGCTCTATTTGTTCCTAAATTTCAACCAGGGAAACATCTTGAGTTACATGGAAAAAGTCTACAAAAAGAAGATGAAACTGAAAGGTAAAAAAACATGGCTACTAGAAGATGTATTAGAGAGTGAAGCAGAAAAGGTCCTGATTCTGCTTGACGGGTACGATGAGGCCAATGCTAGGACCAAGGAAGAGGTAGATCGGATTATGAAGAAAGAAGACATGATGCAGTGCCACGTGGTGCTCACATCGAGATGCGGACATGTACCCGATGATGTCAAGGAGAATGCCCAGCTTGTAACAGTGAAAGGCTTTGGACAAAGACAAGTGGCAGTGGCAGTTGGCAAGTTCTTCATCAAGGCAGGTCACATAACCAAAGCCGATGTGATAAATTGTTTCGATAGACTGTTCGGAGTGTCGGATTCCGATAGCGAACTCGACGACTCGGATTCCGATAGCGAACTGGATGACTCGATCCTACCTAGTATCGATGATTTTAAAAATATTGAAGAAATTTACGAACTAAAGCCTGAAGCTCAACGACTGAGTCTGGAGCAATTCAAGCAATTCCTACGGAAGGTAGAATACGAGAGTCCTTACGAGGAACTAGCTCAATGTCCACTGCTTTGCGTCATGATGTGCTGCTTAGTCAGCGAGTGCCCCAACGGTAAACTACCTTCAACTGTTTCGGGTCTTTACTTTGCCATGATCAACCACAACCTGTACCGCGCATACATAAAGAAAGCCAGAGCTGCTGGAGAAGACGTTGACATGTGGAACTGGAGTGGCCTCGACAGTCAGATTCATGAAGGTCATGAAAGCTACCTCCAAGAGTTTGGTCGTCTTTGCGTCAACGGTCTCAAAACTGAAAGCATGAGCTTCACCTTGTTTGACATAACGGGAAACAAATCAAAGGCTCAAACTACCGACGTCAAGGTTACTCAACTAATCGCGGCAGGTGTTCTGATCCAAGACACCAAAGAGAAGATTCCTCGGTACCAAGTTCCTCATCGAACCACGGCAGAATTTCTAGCCGCCTACTATCTTGGTAGAGAAACCGACCGGAATGTTATGGAACAGAACTTACTTGACCTGTATCGGCTAGAGGCCAGCTTCCATGAAGTTGAGGTTTCCCTGATGGAAATTGGAAAGTGGAGGTGTTTAGTCGACGCTTTCCGTGTCATTAAGTTTCCTTCCGACTGTCTTAACAAGTTTATGGAAAATTATTTCACCCAATATGGTGCCGCTAGAACCTGGTCCGAATTTAAAGATGCTCTGCCGAACGAGCTGGACCTCCTACATAGAGAAGGGGGATATCTCATAGTTAGCTCAGTTGAGCCTAGCCTAACTCAGCTTGAACTGGTTGAAAAGATCGGCAAGAAGAACACTGGAAGAACAAACGCACTCTTTGCATCACCAAAGGATTGCCTCATTTCCATTTATTTGGATATGAGTTCTGAGGTACACTATTTACCAGTTGTGTTGCAGACTTTGTCCAAGTCCGGTGTTGTTCTTCATGAACTGGAATGTAATGGAAGATACAACATAACTGGCGACCAAACGCGACAAGAATTAGTTCACAGTTTTCAGGAGCTTCTTAAATCTGCTTCCTGTCCTGTTCAATTGAGATTCTATGGAGCTTCACAAGGTAGGTTAAGTTATATTTCTGGATTTTATTTTGGCTATTTTTAATACTTAGATTTTATATCGGCCGTGAACGAGGCCATGCAAGAGGTTCCTGAAGCTTGCCGTCTCAAGCGTTTCGAGTTCGATCTTCTGTGTAAGTACGAGGGAGCGCTGTAATTATTGGATCGCAGACGTTGATGTCATGTCATGTGGACGTCTCCAAGATGATGCAGCAACACACTCCAACTTACTCTTTAAATCCTTATTGCAGATTTTGATGGTGATACATCACTACTATGGGAAGTCTTGGCTGAGAAGTGGTTGTCTCACTTGCAACACCTGGGCATGAGGTATAAGGACAATAGCCACGTAATCACAACTATTAACTAACGAGGTTTTTCTAGTTATGGTGTGTTCAACCCAATATTAAAACGACTTTCGGAGCCAGGGTGCAGTCTCACTTCGCTGAGCCTCAAGGGAACTAAAGGCCTACTGCTTGAAGACCTAGTGATGCTCGCCAGTGAACTTGAAACGCTAAAGCTTTCATACACGACTTTCCGATTTGACGTGAGTGAGATAATTGTACAACTGCACTTCCCAAAAACTTTTCATATTCGCGCCATCACCCTTTGCATAAATAATTCAATCACAATTCACCCTTGTTTATACGAAGAAATTCCGTTTTACTCGTATTACAGGTTACTGAAATCAGCAAGTACGCGGTCAAGGAAAAATGCTGTCTGAAAAGGCTTCATCTTAATGAAATTTCATTGGAGCTTGATGGATTGCTTCCGTCAGTTGATGAGAACCAAGAGCTCCTCCTTGCTTGGAGAAATCTGGCACTAAACCTGGAGGAATTGACCATCGTTGGATGCACGTTTCCAATCGAAT
The DNA here is from genome assembly GCA_023053545.1 of Lepidurus packardi. NCBI lineage: Eukaryota > Metazoa > Arthropoda > Branchiopoda > Notostraca > Triopsidae > Lepidurus > Lepidurus packardi. Next base: position 23,287 of record JAKZAN010000001.1, on the reverse strand, counting down.
TGTTTAGTTGGTTGAACCTAACTGCACCTAATCTGCGGACCCTTGCCATCGGCGGAATCAATGGAAAGACTCCAAAGAAGGAGTTCTATGCCAACCAGTTGTTGGAGGCCTTAACCCGAAGTAGTGGAGACAATATTGAAGAGCTTTCATTATTAAACCGCTTTTGGCAAAACAGCGAAGTTCTGATGCTGCATCCGATCCGAGAAGGAATTCAACGCTGTCCGAGGATGAAGAGAGTCAACCTGGGATTTCAGGAATATGATTTATCAAAGATCCTTTCCATAGGTCCTGGTCCTTCAAGTCCATTATCTTCCAGTGGTGAGGAAGCTCTGAAAAGCGATGATATTGTCTTGGCTTTGTTCAAAATAGTTTTAAGTGTTCCTATGCTTCAAACTTTATCTTGTGACTTTTGGTACCATAAAACAATTGGTATATTCCATGCTATTGCAGACAAGGCTGAAAAATGGCCAGGAAAAACAAACGACAATGAATCTAATACTTCGTTAACGCTGCATAAATTATATAAGCAGAATGCATGTCATGCTATGCATGTGTTCAGAGAACGAAAACTAAAATACTGCCTTAGGTACGTAGAAGAAAAGGTGTACGAGCTTTGGTTCCCTGTGTAAATTGCGTATTTAATTCTGTTGAAAGATCAAATAGCAATTTCGAAAGCTATTAATCAAAGAAGTAAACCCTAGTGGATGTATGCCAGTAAGAAATTCCGCCCTTTAAGTACCCCATTCTACTTTTTTTCATTAATACAACGCCAAAGCATTCTAGTACGTTCCAACGGTTTTCTATGGTCTCAAATTCCCTCGAGGCAAAAATCTTCCTTCTTAGTTTATTTTGCGAATAAGAAAGCTGTATAGTTAACCCGTCCGCTACAGTCTTACTAAGTACTTCTAGTATCGAATGCTAATTTCCTTGGTAATTATAGCATATGTAAACGGAATTTCACTTTCGGAACCGCTTACAAGCAGCATTTCGATGCTCACTGCAGGTTTAGATTACCTTACAGGACTCACTGAAGGGTTTTTATACTTTCATTTTTATTCTCATTTAATGTCCTACTTACGGTTATGGCCACATGGCCAGTCAGTACGGCTACTGCAGAAAGGAGTGTTTCTAGTCTAAGAAGACTGAAAACTTGGCTAAGAAACTCCACTGGGGAGGAAAGATATGTCTTCACATATCCCCTGAACAGGTTATAGATGTCTTCGCCGGAAGTTAGACCTGTTACATCAAAATCCCATGGGGCGATTGTTTTCTCATAGATATTTCCTGCTTCCATTTCCGGGAGTTGGTAGGCTTCTATCCATGTACTCATTTGTGCATATATTCTTTTTTCCCTGTGATCGAGGACTCTGAATACTACCTCGTCTTCAGAAGGACGTTCCATCATTCTGTTGCGATACCTTAAGCCAGTTCTTCCCACCTATCTCGGAGTGGTGTTAGTCCTGTTGAGCACAGTGACACAGATATGGGCGTGGTTTTCATTGCCCCGAGAATTATTCCTACTGCTCTGTTTATGGTTTCTATGCGTTTTAACGTGATCTCATTGGCGTCTTTAAAAACAACTACCGCATATTCTAATTTTGCGCTTTAGTCCCTTATAAAGCGTTTTCATATTTGCTCCCCAGCTTGTCCCTGCCAATTTTTGAAGTATTAAGGTAGCTTTCATTCCCCTTTCTCTCATCTTTTCCATGAACCAAGTCCCTCCCCTGGCGAGTGCTGGGTAATCTTGTTAAACTCCCATTTAGTGAACGGCCTTTCCAATTCTTTCCACCTGCTACTTCCTCGTCTAAAGTGTTCTTAAGAATCGTTTCCTGTCCTTCATTCCCCTGGCTCGTCTGTAGTTGTACCTCGCTTTGAACTTTTGCAAAGTGTTTCGCAAACTCTTCTTTCTCGCAGATGGACCACACCTCAGAAAAGAAAAGCGCGGAAGCTGGAAGTAGGCAACTATACTTTACGAGGTTTAAGGGGGGATCAGGTATTCAAGTAAATACCGATTCTCATTATAGGTTCCCAACCCCAACAACACATTAATAATGAAATTGGTACATTTTGATTGTCTCGCTTGTACGGCCGAAGAAGAAAGATGGCGCCCAAGCTCCGAGTTCTCTTATCGGATATGGTTGTTTAGGTGCCTGCTACCATTTAAAGACCTAATACGCGAAGAGCTAACGCATAATGGAGCAACGGAAGCTTTTCTGCCCCCAAAAGCTTAAACTGCAGCAAATCTTTAGGCGATTTACCGCAACCAAACCTCCTAGCATACCTGGTGCCCTCTGGGTTTCCTAGTTCCATCACAAGAAAGGGCGAATCCGAATCAAAGGCGACGTAAAGACGATCAGCGGGATCAGCTCGGACGGCGTTCAAAGGCAAGAATTGGGGGAAGAGCTGATGATGATGATGATCTTCGGTATTCCAGCTGGGGAATCGCCATAGATGCACGGATAACCTTCTTTAGGAATGCCTGCGCTACTAAATAGCGAGGAAAGAACAGTAGGGGCGCAAAAACGGAAGCCTAGAGCAAAGAGGAATGAGAAAACCCTACGAATGAATGAAAAACTTCCACTAGAGAAAACTCCTTTTAGAGTGATATTATCAAAGGACCAACTTACCCTTCAAAGAACCTTCCCAAATGATCGGCCCAGCTCACAAATTTGTCGAGACGGAATATTAGCGCAAATGGAGCTCCATCTCAAGCCAACACTAGCCTACACAATCAAGCAGATATTCATTTCCGGAAATCGAGTTCATTTAACATTAAAACACTTTACCTTTCGTTATAAACGCCATGGACAAAACTAGTGAATTTAACAACGGCAGTTCACAAGAATCTTCGTCTTTCTCTAAAGTGGATGATACTTTGCTTCACATTTGTAGCTTCATTTTGGCTCCGAGAACTAGAAGAAAAGAGAAAACAACCAGTATTAACCACTATGAAAGAATTTATAGTATTCGGCGTTTGTACCTTTTGTCGACACTCGGTGAACAAGACAAGAAAGAGTTAAAGTTCCCGACGATTGAGTCGTTGGCCAAGTCGACTTATTCACATCTTCCTTTTCGCTTCGAGACACTGACACGAGTTTCGCAGCCACAAAAGGATTCCGTTCCACCCTCTTTCTGCAGTCTCCATTACGGAGGTCCTACAAAACAAACACAGAAGTGGGAAAAAAGTTAGTCGGAACTTATACAAACGAGTCATACCGAGATACAAACGATTACAAACGAGTCATAACAGTTATTTGGGGGAAATGAAAAAGTTACCTCGACTTCCAAATTTGACATCGCCTTCGGTAGACAAGCTTGAAAACACCGCGGAATTGAAGAAAGCTCACCAAAGGAACCAGACCACAGGGATTACGCATGGTACAATACAAAGCGCTCCTTCTTTCCAAACCCTATTGGGAGAATGAGAAAATTAGCACCGAAAAGGCATTCAACTTAATGTCAAACGTAATACCGTCAGTACAGAAAATCCATGTCCCAAGTCCACTCAGCTCGAGTCAGGAGCTCAAGGTCATCTGAACCACAGGACCAAGGATTGCTTAACGTGTCCACCTTCTTATTGGAAGCGAAAAACTAAATAAATAAATAAAAAGATATTAATATAGTTGTAACTAACCCGTCATGCCATCAGCTCAGTTCTCTTCCGGGCGTTTTCTCAGAAAATTTACAAGAAATTATCCTAAGCTGAGATAAAATCTCCTTCAAAAATGACAAAATGCGACCAGTTTGAAAGAAAGAAAACACTGACCAAGAACTGCTTTCCTTCTTTCAAACCCAAAAGCTTTGCCCGGGCTAGCATAAGCGAAGCTTTCCCTGCACAAACTCTTGACTTGACTTTGACTTGCCCAAAAAGACGAACACAGCCGAAAGCAGATAGTAATACACGAAATGTACTCCCCTTTCCGAAAAGACTCCAATGTGTCCCTTCCCCCGCCTCGTAGCCGTAGCAAGGGTAGGAAAGACGAAAATTTGTCAGAAGTTGACCAGGTGCTGGTTCAACTCCCCTTTTTCTTAGTTGTTGCAACCCAGAGCCTTCGAGCGTCCTAGAAAAAAAAGGAACAAGAATAAAAACGGTAAAATAGGAATAAAAGCGCTAAACTCAGCTACTGAAACACTTGAAAATGAGTCTACCTTCTCTGAACCTATTACCAATATGTTCAAACATAAAGTGAACGCCTCGGCTAGGGAAAGAAACCAAAAAACCACATTGGAAAAAATAAAAATAAGCTCTTACCTCTTCTGAAAAGTTCTTATCCGGCCCCCAAAACAGCAAACAATCTTGAAAACACGGCAAAATCGCAGACGGAGCGCTAAATGGAGGGAAAGCCTGTAAAAGAGATGAAGGTTTCGTTACTAACGTGTTTCCAACATTAAAATTGAACAGAAAATAATGTACTCAGCCAGAAATGTCCACAGACGTAACCTTTTCCTTTGCCTGGCGACGTCTTCGCGTTCTTCAGTCGAGGCTTCCACCACCCGTTTGACCCATGACCCCAGAAAAGTTTTCGCTGCTTTTGCCATTTAAGACCTATTGCATGGCACAGCGAAAGCTTTTCTGTCCCCCAGGAAATTCAAATGTTGCAGCAAAAGACCTAACCGGCCACAACACTTTGAATTCCTGGCATACCTTTCCTTCTGGTTCTCCTGGCAGGTCCCATCAGAAGGTGAATAATAGCTGTCTCCACGCAGCCTCAGCTTTGCAGATAAATAGCAGATACAGTTGCGTTTGTCTTTTGCTTCTCCAAAAGGATGGCAAAACGCACGGTGATCAAGTTGGCTGAGCGGAACGGGAAGAGAGAAAGGACCACGCACTGAACACTTGCAAACTGTTTGTGAAATTTGTCACCACCTAATAAATAGAAAAGGAACAACTCTTACTAATACTGTTAACAAGCTTTAACAAGTTTGATTTGAGTCACGGAAAAAAGCACGTCATCCCACCCGACTTGACAAACCGAAACCTGGCGGACCAGCCGTGTATGCGAATGCTCTCGCGTTGAGCGGCACGGAACAAAGACAGCAAATTGTTCGCTACGCTCGCTTCGGACGCGGTGCCGGCTATGGCGGCCATTGCTGGGGAATATTTCGTATTACCTTTTTCGACCGGAAAATGGGATAAATTGGTTTCCACTGATATTTTCTTTTTAAAAAAACACGGGATTTTTCCTCGGGAGTGTATCTTTGTTGGTAGTTATGAGACTTGATGAAATCAGCGAAATTTGTTAATGAATAAAATCAGATTTTTTTATTTTTTTAAAAAGTGGAGAAATAATTTTCGTCTCATTAAAGGAAACGAAAAGCAGTGTACGGGAACTTCAGACTTATTGTTAAGCGAATTAATGGCAATATGTAGCCAGTGGGAGCGAAGAAACTTGAAAACGTTCAAAAACATGGCGCAGGAATAATTCGAAAATATTCAGTAATGACGCATTTAATTAACAAAATGTGAAAATATGCACACGGCTTGCTTAACAGTTAAGCTTTGATTGCTTTCAGTTTAATCAAAGTCGGATGGAGTTGATACATTTAAAATAAAACGGGAGCAAATTACCTGACGTGTGCTACACTGGGCGTCTGTTCACAATATGGCTTGGGTTCTCTAATTCCGTCGTCTACGCAAAGTGGCGGCAAGTGCCTATATAAACAAAGGTCTGTATCCAAGGGCCATGGCAACATTAGCAACGAGCAGCGTGATTGGGCACCGGGTTTTCTATATATTCCGTATTCTGGCATTTGGCGTCTTAACAATACGTTTTACACATGTTGAATACAAAATTCAATGATTTTTGTAAAAGGAAAAAAAATTAAAATATTGGGTACCGAAATATCGGGTACCGAAACTACTTTACCTGCAACAGAAAAAGAGATTAAATTCAGTAAAAGTGGCTTTTCGAAAATCAAAGGGAGATTCTCAGACCCAAAACGTCGGAGTCTGGCGGACAATGGGTTGCCGTAGGTAATTTCGTTCGGCTCTTCTTCAAAATGCGCTTTTCTGACACCGGAGGGCCAGCTTCAGGCTCGGATCCGAATCCCAAGCTGGCCGGCCAGTCCAAAGAGTTGGAATTCGAGCTTCTTGACAAGGAATTCTCGCGTGATTCGGACGGAGTGAGAAGAATGGTTCCTTGTCGTAACTTTGCAGTCGAATTTCGCTCCGCGCGAACTCTTGGCACCGTTCCCTTAATAGGAACATCGTGAAGGGCAGAGCTTGAAGTCCGGGTGTCAACGAAGTTCGCTTTAAGTAAGTTGTTAGAGACGGTAGCTGGAGGAACGTTTTCTAGTGGAATTTAAAACTTCTTTTGACTGGGAGCATTCCGAGTGGGCTTGTTTGACGGGTCGGTTTGTCTGGTTTGACGAGAATGCAGAAAAAGATGGAGGTTTAAAATGGTTTCCTATAGAAAAAACAAGGTAAAGAAAGTAAAGCATGGAGAAAGCTCAGGTTGATGTAGGAAGTAAACGTAGAAGACTACAGGTTTCGACTACGTAAACGGATACAGAGGAAGAATTAGAGAAAGCGGAGGAGAAATACCGAGCAGCAGAAAATGAGGAGCGTTTCGATAAGCTAAGGCCCTTCAAAATGAATAAAATGGTGGGAGATTTGAATATGAGAGAAATGAAAATCAAAGTAACGCGTGCAGGAGAACTGTTGGTTTTCCCGACCAATTAGGACGAAACGGATAGATTACTAAAGATAAAACAGATAGGGCAAATAAAAGTTCAGGCCAGGATAACCAAACCTAAGTTTCTGCAACACGGGATTGTAACCAAATGCGATGGCGTTTGGGATAGTCGAGTTGTTGTGGCTGAATCTTAGAGTTCTTTCGAGCGAGAGGAGGTTTAAAGGAGGAATGCCTGTTTCAACTTCAAGAGCTGAAGTGGGGGCAGTTTTGAGTGCACCGGTAATAAGAAGCAGGGCTTGTCTATGTAGTGTTCGTACAGGGGCAAGGGAGGGTAGCTTAGTGTTAGACCAGGCTGGAAGACCGTACAGAATTGTCGAGTAGAGGCTCAGGACCAGCGTTCTTAGTTGGTTGACTTTAATAGTTGGTAGGAAGGTGATTAATTGGCGTAGTCTGCTAATTGTGTGATGCCCTTTTGAGGCAAGATGAGCAGCTTGTTTTGACCAGTTCAAGTGCGTGTCGAAAATTAGGCCAAGAGAGCGAACGCTGTCTTTGGGGCATATAACGTCTTCATTCCAGGTTAAGTTTCGTCCCTTCTTTTCCTCGACAAGTGTATGAGTTCCGTCTTGCCTTTTGAGAAAATACAGCCTAGATTCTTACTCCATTTCTCCAACGTTTTAAGGGCATTTTGAAGAATTTTAACGTTGATCTTGCTAGATGAGCCTGTCACCGCGAGGAGCAGGTCGTCGGCGTACGCAATTGTGGTGATACGTTTTTGTTTGAGCAGGTGGAGTGCGTCGTCTATACAGAGGAGAAAGAGTATTGGGGAGAGCCCTGTGGTACACCTTTAAGCATGATGAAGGTATCACTGAAAGATGGGCCGTTTATTACGAAGCCTGAACGGTTCTCAAGAAAGCTTCGTACCCATTCAGACATGTAGGTTGGGAATCTTTTCTTTCTCATTTTCTGGAGGAGTTTTCCGTGTAGAACATTGTCGAAAGCTCCCTCGATGTCTAGAAGGAGAGCAGATGTCACTTTCGTTTTGTCGAAACCGTTTAGGATTTTGTCCGACAGCGTGATTAGCGAGTTTGTTGTTGACATCTTTGTGCGAAAGGCCGATTGATTTGAGGATAGTAAGTTATTGGTTTCGAGGTGGGTTGTAATCCTGTTTGCTATGATTTTTTCCAGTATTTTTCCCAGGCACGATAGAAGGGCAATTGGTCTAAAACTCTTATAGGTGGAGTAGTCCGTTTCACCAGGTTTTGGGATGGGGAAGATCGGTTTTCCAGGGGGTTGGGAAGTGTTTTAGCTTTACACTTGCGTTGAAAAATCCAGTTCTATAAGGTCCAATCAATTTCCACGTGTTTTTTACAAGAGTTGGTTGTACAAGGTCTGTGCCGGGAGCTTTTAGGGGTGGGAGGTGGTCCACAATAGTTGTAATTTCAGCGTGTGAAATTGTGTGCTGAACTTCATGTCTGCATTTCGGCCGTTCACTTACATCTGGTTGCATCCTCCTAGGTTGGTTGTTTATGGGTGGGCTAAGGTCTGCTTCCAGTAGTTTCACTGCGAGGTGATTTAGTTGCTCCGTTTCGTTTTGGAAAGTTTTCCGGTTTGAGTCGAGAAGAAGGTCAAGTGAGCTATTTGTGGCCGTTTTCCGTGCTTTCCTGTCCAAGTTCCATAGCAACTTTGTGTCTGAGGTAGACATTTTGTCTTCCCAGTATCTCTCCCTGGCTTTTCGGCATTGACTAGTGTATTCGTGTCTAGCGTCCTTCCAGACTCTATCGTTGTTAGCATTTGGGTAGGAGCGGTACGTTCTTAGTTTCTTAGCTACATCTTTCTTTAAGGATTTGAGTGTAGAATTCCACCAAGGATTGTTTTGGTTCGATAAACTTATTTTTGGGATGACCGTTGAAGCGGTGTCTGCGAGAATAGCGGATAGACGGCCAACTGCATTATCAAGTTGCTCGGTAGAGTTGAGTTGTGTCACTGTCTTTTCCATTTCGTTTAATTTATTGGAAAGGTCTTCATTAAGTGATTTCCAATCGGCTTTCTTGTAGTTCCAAAATGGCGGGGAGAATTCTTCAACAGGTGTACGTATCCGTAAGGAGAAAGCGTTGTGATCCGACGAGTTGGGGAAAGAGTTGTTATTTAGGGGTATCATTTGCATGCATGCTGCGATCTTCGGTGAGGCAAAGACGAGGTCTATTGTTGAGGAATCTCCTCTTTCCTTTTGAAAGGTGGGCGTGTTCCATTCGTTTACAAGGACCCTGTTTTTCTCCGTGACAAAATCGTACAACTGTGAACCCGGTCCGTCTGGAGGTTTGTTTTCCCAATACCAGTGATGTGCGTTAAAGTCGCCGCATAGAATGATGGGAGAGGTGGTGTCGTTGAACTGGTGCCACATCTCGGTGAGTAGTTTGAGTGGATCATTGGTTTGCCTTCTGTAGATGCATGCAAGTGTTATGGAAGGTAGACTCTCCGGTTGTACTTTTGAAATGGAGTACAATTCTTGTACTGATTGGATTTGAAAATGGAACGTATTTGGTCTCTTGAAACAGACCACCCCTGTATACTCCGTCGGAGGCATAATTAGGTCACAGCCCTGTTGAGATTGATTCGCCATCTTTGTAGGTGGTTCTAGTATGAAGACTGCTTTCGCTTCTTGGATGTTTGCTTCTCTCAGAGTCTCTGCAAGTTGGAAAAAGCTTTTCCGTATGTTATGAAAGATGATGCTTATTCCTCCGTTGTTGGTCAGGTTGGTTTACGTCAGTTGTTTGTTGAGCGTCACTTCTAGTCGTGCGTTTCATGTTTGTGACGATGTCGTTGCCGTCGGGTTATTTGTCAGTTTTTCGAGAGCAGCAATCCTAGCTGGGCATGAACGGTCAAAGGCTTCGTGTTTGCGGCGGCAGTTCGCACATTTCAGTTCTTTGACGTGGCAGGCGTTTGTTGCTCTGCTGATGCTGCTGGTGCTCTGCTGATGCGCATTTTGCGCAGGTGGGGATTAGGCGTTTGCAAGCTGAGGCAATGTGTCCAAAAGCGAGGCAATTAAAACATTGGATTAGAGGTGATCTCGATCTGTACAACCTGTTAAAGGCGAGGAGCGCTGCTGCGTGGAGAAGTTTGCTGTTTTCCTCTGTTGTTGAGCAGATGTACCAGATTGATCCAAACTTTTTCGTGCTGCTCGGGTCCATTTCGCTTGGTCTGCTACAAAAGGTACGCCGAGTGCTGAGTTTTTCTCTGACACATGGGTACAAATAGTGTTCAGGTCGAGGTCGCGAGGAAGTTGGTGAATAACTATCTTCCGGTTACGTTCTCTCACGACAGTCTTTACGGATCCGAGTTGGGAAAGTGTAGTTTCTTTTAAAAGATTTCCAGTTTCCATCATTTCATTTGCCTTTTGGACTGGTATTTTTGTATCTGGCTCACATGTACCGGGAAGATTCGGAGTCTCGTCCGTGTTTCTCGGCCTGGTAAATCCTGGACATGCTAAGTTACGTCGGTAACTCGGCGGACGATTTGGAGAGGGCCAATGTACTTGGGCGAGAACTTCGGGCATCTCCCAACACGGAGTTCCCACAAGTATCGTCAGCGACAGAGGGACCGGTTTCACCGCTCAGCAGCTCGAAGAATTCTTGGACAACTGGGATATCCACCATTCCATGACCGCCGCCTACCATCCTCAGGCCAACGGGCTTTGCGAGCGCGTCAACCGTACTCTGAGGGAAATAGTCGCAGGATTGGTCGACGGTGATCAGAAACATTGGGATCGCTTTATACACGACGCGGTCTTTTGCTTGAATACAGCGGTTCAAGAAACGACCAGACTCGGTCCGTTTCAAATTGTGTACGGGCGGGTCCCGACGTTACCGGAAGATACCCTATTCCCGTGGCCTGAAGAAGCAGCCGAATCCTTTGCGCAATTTGTTGATCGGGTTGAAGCTATACGACAGACGGCAATGGAACGTACTGTCCCCGGAATACCATCCAGGGGATATCGTGTGGGTGAGAATTTGCTCTTTAAGAAAGCGGCAGACTTGCGCAGAGCCAGTATCGGGGACCGCACGTGCCTCGACCCATCGGCTGTGGTAGTCTATTGCTACCAACAAGTGTCTGTTTCGTTTTGAGGACAATGGCAATGGACCGACGTGGTCTATGCCGATCTTCTCAAAGGGTTGCATCGACGGTGCGATAGGCTGCAATAAACCAAGCGGGCGACCAGGTGGGACTGTTGACTTCTGACAACGGACACAAGCTCTCACATAGCGACGAACTGTTCTATGAATACCGGGCCACCAGTATTGCGCGTGAATCTTTTCCAGGGTTTTTGCATAGCCCAAGTGACCCCCATCGGGACCGTCATGGAAGGCGTGGAGTAGCTTTCGTCGATGAGCCCGGGGCAATACAAGCTGCAATGGTCTACCGGTCCCGCTCTTTCGTCTACCGAATACTCCGCGGTTCGTCGTAAACCGTTCCCGGAAGTTGCTTGGGTCTTCTTGCTCAGGATTGGTCAGAGTGTTCAGTATCCGGGCTAGAATTCCGTCTGCATACTGTTCAGTTACCAATTCTTCAGCCGGTATTTTGGCAACGGCAGGGCATACTGGCATGAACTCAGGGACGTGGGTTGACTGTTCGGTGCCCGTGAAAGGGCGTCGGCAACAACGTTTAACTTCCCCCTCCGGTGCTCATAAGTAATGTCGAATTCTTGAAGAGCCAGAGCCCACCGACAGAACTTGGCGTTGCCGTCTTGCTTGTTGAAAATGTAGGTGACAGCCGTGCTGTCGGTAACTACGATAAGCGGTCGTCCAAAAACGTAGGAACGGAGTTTCTGGACAGCCCAAACGACGCAGAGGCACTCCAACTCGTTGCTGTGATATTTCGCTTCCGAAGGGGAGAGGCGCCGACTGATATATGCCACGGTGACTTCCTCGCTGCCACGTCTTTGGATTAGCACAGCTCCCAGTCCCTCGTAACTTGCATCGGTATGGATTAATCTCGTGAACGCCTCTTCTTGGAGAGCTTCCCAAGCCCAGCGAGAGAATTCCTTGAGCAGGCTGTACAAAGGTTTGGCTATGGTGGCGAAGTTTCGGGCAAAACGTACCCAACCAAGTACCCAACCATCCCCAAAAAGCGTTTCAACTCCTTGGTATTCGCAGGTACAGGGTAATTGGAGATGGCTTCGACTTTTGATGGATCAGGTCCGGTTCCAAAACGACTAACGCGATGACCAAGAAAAGTTACTTCGTCCTGTGCAAAGCTACATTTATCAACATTCAAGATTAAGTTGGCGGACTCCATTGCAGAGAGGACAAGGCTTAAACGCTCTTGGTGTTCTTGAAAGGTGCGTCCGAAAACCAATACATCATATAATTCTACGCAGAAGATAGATCTGCGTAGATAATCTAATCTGCGTAGATAATCGTAAGATAATCTACGCAGAATCGGTATTCACCGGTCTTCTTGCGAACCAGCACGACAGGAGATGACCACGGACTCTGGGAAGCGGTTACAATGCCCTGTTCCGTCATTTTCGCTACTTGCTCTGAGACGATAATGCGTCCTTGTGGGGATATTTTCCTCGGAGGAACATGAATAGGGCGATGCTCACCAGTGTCGACAGCATGTTGGACGAGCTTAGTTCCGTGGGACGATAACTGACCGCAAGAGAAAGAGGGCCTATATTTCCCCAGTAGTCCCACAAGGTCGGCGCGTTCCGATTCGGTTAGATGTTCTCCAATCTGCCGGTCCCGAAATTCCAGGCTCGGTATGGTAGATTGGGTTGGAAGGGCAGTGGCGACAATTGGTCTGGCAGATGTATCAAAGTTGGTGACGGTGTCGACTGCTTCTACTTTCACTAACGGCTGCTTCCCTTGAAGTAATAACGGTCCATCATTGAAGTTGATGACAGGAATCATGGCTCGCCCCTCCGATCCTTCTATGACGCTTGCCGGACTAAACCATTCTTTCCCGGGCGTGGACTTCAGGGTTGTCTGAGTAAGCAGTGTGCCTTGAACTGACACTGGGACACTAGTTTCTACAAAACACAGGGACTTTGGAGGAATCGTTACCGTGGCCACCGTCAATGTCTATGTCGTCGTTCGGGGAGTTCAGCAGTTGAGTAAGTGTTCGAAAACGGTGTATTTAGGGGGAGGGAGGAGTATGGTCAGTAACTGATTCATACAACGTTGTACATGTCAAGGACTTCTCCAAATCAACCATTACCCTGACAGAAGTCCCCATAGTGATGACACTAGCATTGATGTGATGACACTAATCAGTGATGTGATGACACTAATCATCCAACCGACACCAAGAAAAAGTGGAAAAGGCGCAGACTGAACCACTAGCATTCGTTGGCAGATATTCCTGTCGATCTCCTGTGGCGAAATCTCCAAGTTGAGTTCTCCGAGTACCGGAACCGGACTGTCACCAGCACTAGCTAACGGTATCCCGTAATACTGTTTGATGGCGAAATTGTCTCCCGCCAAGACGTCCCTTCGTATGAGCGTAAGGGCTGCTCCTGAGTCGACGAGTGCTATAATAGTCCCGATCCCTTTCAAAGTGACTGCGATGGTGGGTAAAACGGACGGTACTGTAGCGGCCATGGGGACTTTGGAATCTTCAGCCGACTCTGCCCTTACGAGCCGGCTTGGGAGTTCTGGACAGAGACGGGCGATGTGGCCTTTCTTCTGGCAATGAAAGCAAGTTGTATCCGTGAGGTCCCGGGGGCTCCTGTCTCTTCTCTGGGTCCTTACTGGGCAATCTCGACCGAAATGTCCACTTGTATGGCAGTAGTAGCATACGGTCTGGCGACCTTCGGAGTTTTTGACTGACTTTTCCAAAACGGCAAGACGTTTTACAACCTCGTCGAGGGAGCTGATCAGGGTCTTCATGCCGCTGACCGAAGGATCTGGCGGGTTCGCGTAAAGGGGAGGAGGCTGTTCATGGACAACTGCGATGGGCTTTGTTGGCACAGGGCTAGAGATGCGTTCCATCTGGGTTATTGTTTCGATGAACTGTTCGACAGAGGTGTGTTTCTGGGCAAGTACTGCTATGGCCAGTTCGGAATGTCGTAGACCACGCGCTATCCGATGAATCTGCTCTTCTGGTGTAAGTTGTACGGGGCATTTCTTGACCAAGCGCCATTTACCGTACAGATACGTCGTAGTGGGCTCATCAGGTTCTGGGACTCTGGATTGAATTTGACTGCTCCATTCTTCCAGGGTCAGAGGTTTCCCAAAGGCACATCGAAGCTCCTTCTTCCAATCCTTCCAGTCAGTAAAGAGGTATCCGCGTGTGTCTTGCCAATTCACAACAGCGCCAGCAATCTTGCTTAATGCCGCAATAAAGGTGTAGTTCTTCCGTCCAGCCTTCCACCTTCCCCATGCGTTCCAAGGTCTCGATCCATACGAGCACGTCCTCTTCCTTCTGCCCAGAAAATATGGGTATACCGCTCAGGCTATGTCCGCTTAGCTTCGTAGCTCCCTCACCGATCTTCTTTGTGAACGATTCCACTAGTGCTTTTTGGGAGTCGAAAAAGCTTTGCATCAGCTGGCTAATCACAGACGAGTCAAAAACAACATGAACTTTGGGAGTGGTAGACGATGCTGTCGTTTCCGAAAAATTCTCCATGGCTAGGACGCGTAGACGTTATTCTCACTAGACTCACAATCAGGGATACTGTAATGGATGAAAAGTTATAAGTTCAGATCCCACTTCTGACACCAAAATGTCACGGATGGCTTAGTTTTCTGGCTTGTATTCAAGTCTGTGCTCTACTGCCCATTAACTGGGAACATCGGTGTTTTATACCCTTCCCCGAGTAGACGTTTGCCCAGCGTTAAGACAACCAATTAACAACACAACAAACAGCAAGGTGGTGGTTCCCCTATCGTTCCCTACAGGCCCCCTAGCCTTGGCCTTGGTCTATAACAATATCTTGTTCGACAAGAGTTAACAGGTCTCTCCTTGCGACTGTAAGGTTCCGTTTTGAGACGTCTTGCTGTTGAATTACCAGTACATTTTCGTACTCTTGATGGGGCCTTGGGGTAGCTTTGTTAACATTGCTGTTGGTGACTCCTACATTAGCGGGGGTAGGGACGTCAACTTTGGGTATTCTTGGGGGTTTTCGGGCACGTTTCACGACTTGTGTCCATGAAGCTTCATCGGAAATTGTGTTTTCTCTTTGGTGTTGTAGTGAACTGAGCTCCTTTTCCAGATTCTGGATCCACGTGCTTTGTGTCTGGATGGTATCCGAGAGCTTGGCCACTTCTTGGATTAATAACATTTGGTTTTCTTGGATGTTTCGGATGGTGTTTGCTACGTATTCGAACTTATCCTCATTTGCTTTCTCAACTGAAGATGAGCGAGTTCGTGTAACCCTGACGGTTCCTCCTGGTGAGTGTGTTCTGGTTCTTTTGGTTGCGGCTTCATTTCTGCAGGATGGGCAGGTTTTGGCTCTCGCGTGGTCTTTCTCAAAGGGTTCGTTGCAGCCTCCGCAGGTTATCACCTTTGGATTTTGTGTATCCATGTTTTGGCCATTTTCTTGGTCGGTGTTGTCAGGTTGGTTTATAGTGCAGGTTGAACCGGTTGGAGGTTGTGGATCAGACGTTTCCATACTGTGATGACGTCACTGAAGCTGATCGGGTATAGCTTTGGTTGGATAGGGACAGATGAAGGTAGAACAGTAAACAACTTCGATTTTATTCCGACCAAACAGGAAGACAAATGGGATTTTGTTCTTCGGTGTTTTTGCTCTAACGGCTCCAACTTTGGCTCTTTGTCAGCTCTATCTGTCCTCTTCTACAGCTTCTAGAGTTACTTTCAAGTTTCGTATCCCTTAAAACCCTTTCAAGTTCAAAGGACTCGAGAACAGTCCTCCTTCGATATTGGGTCTCAAAGTCGCATGGGTCTAAGCCCGCTTTGTATAACTCTATTCTGCCAAATGTATAGTAGTATACAAGCAACATGAATACTTTAATCTAAGAGAAGAAAATGGAAAGAATTGTAAAGAGAAATAAAAGCTGAGTTAAAGAGCCAGTGCTATTTTATATCTTACATTATTCGAGTGTTTATAATCATAACATGCGTAAGACAGTCTGAAATTCGAACTTAAAGAAAAGAAACGAACGTAACGTAACGAAAAATAAAAGATGACTAAATGGAATGTATAGAATATAGTGTCTTAAAATCATAACATTATTTTAGTTTATAGAATCGTATTAGACTAAACTAATAAGAAACGGAATGATTGAAATACAGGATTAGTATAAGGAAAATAGGACTGGCAAAAGTACCTGATATGCGACGTCTTGGCTCACCAGACACATCTTGAAGACCAATACACGCTCATACCATTTCGAGTCTTTCCAACCAAACATTGGACCGAGTGAAATTAACAATGAGGCACACCATACGCCTGCGACTATAAGCAGCACTCGCTCCCGGGTCCGTTTTTGGACGTAATCAATACTTGTTACTGCCCAGTACCTAAACCAAAGAAAGTTTACAGTACATACTAAACGGAAAACTGCTCGGGGCTTTGGTAAATCACTTTTTCAAACTTTAGATTCCAAACAGCTCCTTCATAAACACTTGGGGTATTAGCATTAATTTTGGACAATTAGCATTTAACTTTACAATAGTTTCGTGGATCAGAAAGTATCCGAAATCTCTTGAAACCTTTAAACATTCACACTCAGGATTTACGTTCTTTGTAAGATTAACTAATGCTTTGGAACCGACAACGTTTGCAGTCTGAAGGAAACGTATAGGTTTTTACGGAAAACTAGGAAACTTGGGCTTGTTGAACGAAGTACTTGAATCAAAAAGAAAGGCTTAGATGCATACAATTGTAAGGCTTTTGTTGGCATTAGAAGCCAGCCTTTTCTATGCTAGCTTTGCAATTGCGCAAACATGATTAGTTTGGTTTGGCGAGGTCTCGTTTTTAGATTTTGGTTTTGACTAAAGAGGAAACAAACTTTTAAGAACGCCAATTTCATTAGTTTCCAAGAAAAATAAATTCTATACAATGCAGACAAACAACTTCCACACTGCCAAAACAGTTATGGTAGCTGGTATCTTTTAATTAGAAAATCAGAAAAGAATTGGAAAAATTGGGAAGCAGACACAAGGACTTGTGGTCCTGACAGAAGGACGCCAGGTCCATAATCTTTTAAGGGACCAATAGAATTTCGAGTTCAAACAGTCTCTGCTCATTCGTTAAGCACAAGAGGGATTAGAAAGTGCTTGAACCATATTGAAAAATACGTCACAAGGATTCGGGACACCGACAGAAAGACGCCTAACCTATCGTAACCCAACCTAGTCTTGTGACATGTCCTTTAATACGGCTTAATCACTTTCAATTCCACATACTAATTGGCTTAATCGCTTTCTGTCGGGGCCTGGGTCCTTCTGTCGGGACTCGTCGTCCTTGTGTCGGGACCCGGCGTCCTTGTGTCGGGTAACACAGAGTCCATGTTTCGAGTCGTCCTTATGTCGCATTGCCGAAAAATTGCAATATTTCTGATAAAATTTACGATAAACCAGTTAAATTAGAAAATGATAATATATACAGATGATTGAATGATCCTATAAAACGCCACACGACAGTTTCGGCCAGTTCTATTCATGTATTCAACAATACGTCTTTCATCTAATTGAATTTTTAAAAAAAGACTCAGAGATTCCGAAGAGAACCATTCTCTTTACATTTGTGTTCTTTCCGTGTTTGGTTACATATCTTCCTTTCTTTGCCTTCAAAGTGGGAATCTTTTCAAAGTCAAATGGATTTTTTGATTAATTTTTTCCCCCATCTGTTAAGAACTCGCGTCCCTGCCCTTGTTTCCGCATGCATAAACACACGTAGTAAGGTATAACATGCAGAAATTTATCCATATCTGCATTATGTCTAGATATATAGCTGATTGGACTGTTAAACAATACTCTTATGTCGTTAGAAATCCTGACATTCTCCTTCCTTCCTTTGCCACTGTCTGGAGGCCCGATCAGAGACCCGATTAAAGTGCAAGTCTGTTAATCCGATCAGAGACCCGATAGACCCACAACAAGCTGAATGCGTGCAAGAAACTCGGACAACTTTCAGCATTACATTGCAAGATGCTTAAAGAACTTGTAGTTCTGCTTGGACCTTTTAAACTTGCCACCGATGCTTTTCAAAAGGATTCGGAAACCCTTGGACTAGTCATACCAGCGTATTTGGATATGGTTAACAGAACATCCTCGGATACATCTGTGAACCCCGAAAGCACGTTGGTACTTTATTGCCGTCAAACGGCTCAAGTATTTCACGAATCCTTAAAGCGACGTTTGGGATATGTCCTTAACGATACCTTTTACGTAAGATCATTTAATTAAAATAGTCTATGGAGATTGCTTTTGACAGATGTGGATTATGTTCCAGGAACCGTGCTTGATCCTCGATTCAAGAAAAAATGGATTCCTTTGTCTGGGCGGACACAAGCTGAAGTGATCAATTTAGTGAAGCAGGAATTGGAATTTCGGCATCCTTTCGCTGGTAAGAGAATTTAACCTGCGTAATAGTAGCTCTATATATAGTTACGGGATTGTTTTCTTCATAGCCAACGAAGGAACAAGTGGAACAGACGTTGCTGCCACCAACAACCCGAAACCAAAGACCAGTGAAATACGTCCGCTTTTTAGTACTGTGGTTGAAAGCCTTCTAAAGGCTCCGAGAAGCTAGACAACGAATTGGACACCGACCTGAACGAGCCAGTAGCTGTCAGTCAAGAGGTCAGCCAAAATTCTTCTGTGGACCTTTCATTTAGCCCGCTCCGGATCTAAACTTTCCGAAGATTTGCAGGATCAGATCTGATCTGATCGGCAATAAATGCGAATGATCGGTAAGGATCTAAGATCCGGCAAAAAAAAAGCACTGATCTACCTGCCCTCAATTGGAATGCGACCTCGAGGGCAGTTAGGCTCGGTGAGAGGTCAGTTAGGAAAGGTGAGAGAGAGAGCAGTAAGAGTTGAGTCACCATCGTTAGCTTTTTGTGCCACATGCAGAGAGTCCAATACACGAAATCTTAGTACCAGATTTAAGACTCAAAGTCATACCAGACAGGTTATTACACAAAACAGGAAAGTATGCGTTGCTCTTCTGCGATTCATGTGGATACGGAAAAACAGGAACAGATTTAATCTAAAAAGAAATAGCACGAAAGATAGGTGTGGAGAGAGGGAAGATACGGTGGAACTCGAGATTACGGAATGCTTGTACCACTCATTTGGACGGGAAATACTCGAGAATCAAATGATACAAGAGGGAATCGAATTTGAGCTCGAGAACGTACTGGGTTTTGGCAATCTTACAGAATACAAGCCATTTTTAGCCCAGTCATTTTTAGTTGAAGACGTGAGCGTTACAGGACTAGTCGGTATTATTGAAATGTTCGGTGACGGTCTAAATTCCGTCCCCTTTCTTTAACATGCACTTTCCTAAGCACGCCCATCTCCAAATAATAGTGTCAATTCGTGTTCGGACCAAAGTCAGCCGGAGTTGAATAGGCAGCGACACCTGTCGTGAATGCAGCAGACGACGATGCAGTGCCACTTCGCCTGTCGTCTTTATCTTTATTGTCGTCTGACGTTCGCAGTTTGCTGCTTTTAATGTGAACAACAAAGGGCGTGGCAGAAAGTGCTTCAGTTACCTTGTTTATGTGTTGTGAATGCGTGTATAAAACAAACATTTCCCTTAGAAAAATTCAACCGGTGAAGTGACATCACGCATAAGATGTGGCCGTCAAAGAGATCGAAAGTGGAGGAGAATACTGGCACGATGGACCACACCTCAGAAAAGAAAAGCTCGGAAGCTGGAAGTAGGCAACCATACTTTACAGGGTTTAAGGGGTATGAGCGGTTAAAATTAAATACCGATGTCTCATTATAGGTTCCCAACAAAGCACTACTAATACCTTCAATGGTCCAGTTACCGTCAACCGTGCTGAAAATGTTTGCATTGGTGGTGTCACTAACGTTGGAAACCAACCCGCGGACATGAATAAGTTAGAAGTAAAGGCTCGAATTCATTGATAGTAGCAATGTCAACAACTGTATGCGTTTGCTTTTATAGTGCGAAGGCTTGAAAGAGTACTATTCGACTGCCTTGTGCAAAGCTTCTCCACTGCCATGGTACCCCAAGCACACTTGGGACATCGACGAAGTCTATACGGAGCTAACCTTAGAAGACTCAACTAAGTTTGGCGTGGAAAAACTTTTTGAACAATGTCAGGTAAGAATTACACTTAAATTTTCTTAAAACTCATCAAGCGCACTCGATGGCACTTTCAGAAACATTTTCCGAAAGGGGGTAGTTACCGCATTCTGATCGAAGGAGACGCCGGATATGGAAAGTCAACCTTGATGCTTAAGATCGCTTCTGATTGGTCTAAAAGCGACTCAAACAAGTACACCAGTGATTTTAGTCTACTGCTTGTAGTAAAACTGGGCTCCGTTGGTGAAGATGTAAGTCTACTTAAACATGGATCATCTAGGCTCTATTTGTTCCTAAATTTCAACCAGGGAAACATCTTGAGTTACATGGAAAAAGTCTACAAAAAGAAGATGAAACTGAAAGGTAAAAAAACATGGCGACTAGAAGATGTATTAGAGAGTGAAGCAGAAAAGGTCCTGATTCTACTCGACGGGTACGATGAGGCCAATGCTAGGACCAAGGAAGGGGTAGATCGGATTATGAAGAAAGAAGACATGATGCAGTGCCACGTGGTGCTCACATCGAGATGCAGACATGTGCCCGATGATGTCAAAGGTAATGCCCAGCTTGTAACAGTTGAAGGCTTTGGACAAAGACAAGTGGCAGAGGCAGTTGGCAAGTTCTTCATCAAGGCAGGTCACTTAACCAAAGCCGATGTTATAAATTGTTTCGATAGACTGGTCGGAGTGTCGGATTCCGATAGCGAACTCGATGACTCGATCCTACCTAGTATCGATGATTTTAAAAATGTTGAAGAAATTTACCCACTAAAGCCTGTAGCTGAACCACTCAGTCTGGAGCAATTCATCCAATTCCTACGGAAGCTACGAGTCGAGAGTCCTTACAAGGAACTAGCTCAATGTCCACTGCTTTGCGTCATGATGTGCTGCTTAGTCAGCGAGTGCCCGAACCGTGAACTACCTTCAACTGTTTCGGGTCTTTACTTTGCCATGATCAACCGGAACCTGTACCGCGCAGCCAGGAAGCAAACTGGAGAATTCTGGAACTTGACTGTCCTCGACAGTCAGATCATAGAAGGTCATGAAAGCTACCTCCAAGAGTTTGGTCGTCTTTGCGTCAACGGTCTCAAAACTGAAAGCATGAGCTTCACCTTGTTTGACATAACGGGAAACAAATCAAAGGCTCAAACTACCGACGTCAAAGTTACTCAACTAATCGCGGCAGGTGTTCTGGTACAAGACACCAAAGAGAAGATTCCTCATTACCAAGTTCCTCATCGAACCACGGCAGAATTTCTAGCCGCCTACTATCTTGGTAGAGAAACCGACCCGGATCTTTTGGAACAGAACTTACTTGACCTGTATCGGCTAAATGCCAGCTTCGATGAAGTTACGGTTTCCCTGATGGAAATGGGAAAGTCGAGGTGTTTAGTCGACGTTTTCCGTGTCGTTAAGTTTCCTTTCGACTGTCTTAACAAGTTTATGAAAAATTATTTCACCCAATATGGTGCCGCTGATACCTGGTCCGAATTTAAAGATGCTCTGCCGAACGAGCTGGACCTCCAACATACAGAAGAGGGATATCTCAGAGTTAGCTCAGTTGAGCCTAGCCTAACTCAGCTTGAACTGGTTGAAAAGATCGGCAAGAAGAACACTGGAAGAACAAACGCACCCTTTGCATCACCCAAGGATTGCCCCATTTCCATTACTTTGGAAGGGGGTTTTATAGAACACAATTTACCAGTTGTGTTCCGGACTTTGTCCAAGTCCGGTGTTGTTCTTCATAAATTGAAATGTAATGGAATCTACGAAATAACTGGCGACCCAACGCGACAAGAATTAGCTCACTGTCTTCAGGAGCTTCTTAAATCTTTTTCCTGTCCTGTCCAATTGAGATTATATGGAGCTTCACAAGGTAGGTTAAGTTATATTTCTGGATTTTATTTTGGCTATTTTTAATACTTAGATTTAAAAACGGCGATGACCGAGGCCATGCAAGAGGTTCCTGAAGCTTGCCGTCTCAAGTGTTTCGAGTTCTTTTTTTACAGTAAGTACGAGGGAGCGCTGTAGTTATTGGATCGCAGACGTTGATGTCATGTCATGTGGACGTCTCCAAGATGATGCAGCAACACACTCCAACTTACTCTTTAAATTCTTATTGCAGATTATTATGATGATATATCACTACTATTGGAAGTCTTGGCTGAGAAGTGGTTGTCTCACTTGCAACACCTGGGCTTGGAGTATAAGGACAATAGCCACGTAATCACAACTATTAACTAACGAGGTTTTTCTAGGTCTTGTGGTATGTTGAACCCAATATTAAAACGACTTTCGGAGCCTGGGTGCAGTCTCACTTCGCTGCACCTCAACAAATGTCGAGACGTACTGCTTGAAGACCTAGTGATGCTCGCCAGTAAACTTGAAACGCTAAAGCTTTCAGACACGCATTTCCAATTTAACGTGAGTGAGAAAATTGTACAACTGCACTTCCCAAAAACTTTTCATATTCGCGCCATCACCCTTTTCATGAATAATTCAATCACAATTCACCCTTGTTTATACGAAGAAATTCCTTCTTACTCGTATTACAGGTTACTGAAATCAGCAAGTACGCGGTCAAGGATAAATGCTCTCTGAAAAGTCTTCATCTTAATGAAATTTCATTGGAGCTTGATGGATTGCTTCCGTCAGCTGATGAGAACCAAGAGCTCCTCCTTGCTTGGAGAAATCTGGCACTAAACCTGGAGGAATTGACCATCGATGACTGCGATTTTCCAATCGAATTGTTTAGTTGGTTGAACCTAACTGCACCTAATCTGCGGACCCTTTCCATCGGCGGAATCTATGGAAAGACTCCAAACAATGACACGGAGTTCTATGGCAACCAGTTGTTGGAGGCCTTAACCGGAAGTAGTGGAGACAATATTGAAGAGTTGTCATTACGATGGAGCTTTTGGCAAAACAGCGAAGTTCTGATGCTGCATCCGATCCGAGAAGCCCTTCAACGCTGTCCGAGGATGAAGAGAGTCGAACTGCCAATTGATAAATCTGATTTATCAAAGATCTCCATAGGTCCTGGTCCTTCAACTCCATTATCCTCCAGTGATGAGGAAGCTTTGAAAAGCGATAATATTGTCTTGGCTTTGTTGAAAATAGTTTTAAGTGTTCCTATGCTTCAAACTTTATCTTGTACCTTTTGGTACCATGAAACAATTGGTATATTCCATGCTATTGCAGACAAGGCTGAAACATGGCCAGGAAAAACAAACGACAATGAATCTAAAACTTCGTTAACGCTGCATGACTTATCTAAGGAGGAAGCATGTGATGCTATGCATGTGTTCAGAGAACGAAAACTGGATTACGGCCTTAGGTACGTAGAAGATGAGGTGTGCGAGTTTTGGTTCCCTGTGTAAATTGCGTATTTAATTCTGCTGAAA